>CAJVRK010000002.1:600000-1122948 GCA_911649645.1 Thelonectria discophora | reverse complement strand
GTTGCCTTTTGTGTGTGCTAGGGCTAGGGTTTGTTCATGTGGGGTGCTGACTAAGGGGTCCGGCTTGGCGTGCGTGCGCCGAGCAGTCGCCGTGCGGGCGCCGTGCCGAACTCCTTACACGCAAGTCAGAAAACGTGAGCGAAATTATCCTTCCACAACCAGTTAAGTGGGCCTTAGTGTGCTAATTAAAGTGCTTAAGCCACTTAAGACCTATCTCATTATTAGTCTAGCTATTTTAAGTTATTAAAATAGCCTAATCGCCGGGGAGGTCGCTCTCTTAGTACCAGCTGGTGAGATAATATTAGCCCGCAATCACAACAAACGGCGCGATCGCCCAGCCTTCCGCATTAATAGCCTAGATGACTGTAACCCATTCCCGGTTTCCAGGCTGGACTGATTTTGCTTTTTTATGCCTTTTTGCGCCTATAATAACCATTCTACTCGCAATTAGGCCTATTATAAAGCCAGTCTTATTAAAATTATAGATATCTATTAGATTAATACTATATTTTATAATTATATTCTCTATAAGCCTAAATTAATTGCAAATACTAGTTAGATCTTTGCATTTAGCTCTCTAATAGTTATATCTGCGAAAAAAACGCGTCTTAAGATCTAGTTGTCGCCTGATGAAGTTGGAAGCCCAGCGCTTGCCGACAGGTGACGCATCGCGGTCGGCGAGCTTATCATGCACGTTACCCACCAGACGAGGATAGGAAGAAGGGTTAAAACCAACGCGGCCTTGGGGATAAGACTAATAGAGGGGAGACATCATATCACGGCCTGGGCCGCGACCTGCAAGCGCCCATGCGCCCCCACATTTTTCGGAACGGAATAACCCCAGGAGACGTGATCACCTTTCCTTGCCCCACTACAAATCGTGATCACGAAAACACCACAGTGATCACTCCGTGATCACTCTTGATAACCCGCGATCACGATCACCGCTACCCACACTACGGGGTATATAAGACTTTCATTTCTAGATAGGAGGAAACCTCTGCGCTACCTCAGCTTTCAATAACACTGCTTTACCTCAATCACCTCCGCCCTCCACCTCCTGTGATTGATACATCAAGTGTCGCAGAATAGCACAGTTACGATAGGAGTGAAATGCCTAAACAGTCACAATCGAGCAGCCGATATAGAGGTCGAGAGATTGAAAGAAAGTGCCTTAATCCCTCCGGACATACTGTCGCGAGAGGGGGTTTTTGTCCTCAGCCTAACCGAGATTTAGCCGGGGTGTCGGTTAGGGTGCATCACAAAGAGCTTCCTCTTTGTGCAACATCAAGCGACGTAACACTCTTATTGCTCAGAACAACCGTAACGCCCTATTCTATCTGCCAACATAAACCAGGCCCTCCTGATTTATCCCTTGGGAATTGATCCGGACCGTTACAACTCGCTTGTTCGGTCCACTCGCTTATCATATACGTTAACATCTTTGCACATTATTTAAATTGGGCCACAGCTTGTATTCAAGTATTTCTCCATCCCCCAAACGCTCAGATTTTGTCTGGAATGAGATGATTCTGTGGATGCGTCTACCTGAACACCCCAATATCGTACCCTTTGACAGGATTATCGTGGACGAGCTTGAGAACCGATGTGTTGGTTTTACAACGACATACATCCTAGGAGGGAAACTAGATGCGAACAAGAGTCGGGTATTCAAGATCAAGTGGTGACATCAGCTGCTCGACGTTATCGACCAACTCAACTTAAACCACGGCATTGAACACCAGGATATCGCGCCTCGAAACCTGCTCATCAACGACGCCACGGACTCCTTAATGATTTTCGATATCAATTTCACGTCTCGCATTGGACTTGGAAGGAATTGACCCGCCCGCAATGATGTCAAGGGTCCACTATTCACCATGTACGAGATCATCACTGGGGATGGTACTCTTCGGTCAGTTCACCACGAAGAGCAGCATGTTGAGCAAATTGAAGAGCAGGATTGGGTACGACACCTAGAGGTCCGACTTGACCGCCCCGTCTCCGAGTTTCAGGACGTTCTTAGGACATAGTGTGATGAGCGTCGCTCATCACCAGGTATACGGATGCACCTAACTATCTTGAGTGGCCAAATACGCCTCAAGCACCACCTTCGGAGTATACAATCTTCTACTCGAATGGACCTGTGACGGAGATTCGATCCGTCCCGGAGATGACCAGAAGAAACATGGACTATCATGGGAGGACGATTTTAAAATGGCAACGCCCTGCGTAGAGCAAACTAGGACCCGGGGATCGACTACTCGCAACTGGGGGGTTCATTAAGCGAGCCCAACCCGACACTGGTAAATGGGTTGAATATATAATCATCTAAGAGTACCATAGGATGGTGATCCTCCTGCGTAAAACCTCATTTTTGACTTCCCACTCAATGAACCCCTATGCGTTTTGAGAGATCAGAAACATCTTATGCCGACACTGAAGGCTCCTTAATATGAGAACTAATACCCCTTCTTGCTACTGTTAACTTGATCCCTTAGTATAATATATTTCCCTAATAATAGTATCGACTTATTAAACGCTTGCCAGCCAAGAAGGCAATATCTTAACATAGTGGGATCAGGTTCACAATCTTTGTCAGCTAGGAGCTAGTGAAGTAGGGTCAAGAGCGAGACATCACAACCACTAGCAGTCGAAGATGCAATAATGTTTACGTCGGGAGTCTTAATAGTAGGAATCTTGCGGTTCTTGTTCGTGTCTAAGTCTATCAATGCCGCGCCTGGATGACGCTTGGAGAACTTGCGCCGGTGTCTGGATGGGCCCGAGAGCTCCTCAGCGAAATGGCGACGTAACCACTTCTTTGGGAACTGTCTTAGTTCGAACGAGACATTTACCAAGCTCTCAATAAGTTTAGGCTAAAGGGCATCAGCCGAATGCACCGGCTGCGCTCAAGCGAAGATATCCTCAACGTGCAGGTGGTCAGTCAACTGTTGCCTACCGCGAGCAGGGCGGCTAAGCCGATAGGCTCGAGCATGGGAATCCGAAGCCAATTTAGGCATAAGTGTCAATCAGTTGGAAACGTCAGTAGAACTGATTGAAGGGTGGCTTGCGCACTTTCGGACCAGCTGGAGAAAGGGCTGCCTCATTCCGAGATTGATCAATGCGCCACCTTCTGGTGCCAGCCTACAATCGAACATGGCTCCTCAAGTGCGCTCGACGGGACTGTGATCCAGTGGCGCTTCTGTGGGAGCTACGGGTGGTGCAGCGCGTCCAGATCCCTCAAAAGGTACGAGCACCAGACGTGAAGTCGAAGACGCGGACTGAATTCAAGCATTATGTGATAGTGGTTTGCAAGGATGACCGGAAGATACCTAGAGCCTCAGACTCCTTCTCCATCTGCTCAACTGCCAGCATGGGGGCAAATGCTCATATTTTCTCATCCTCTTGGTTACCGTCGACCATTGATGGGGATACTGCAGTGAGTGAAGTTTGACCGCTCCAGTTGGGTGGCATCTCAGCTAGGCAAGCCGGTCGAGGAAGCGTCTACTTGGCGAAGCCGCCACGTGGTGCCCAGTCGTGGGTAGACGGCAACGGGACGAGCCCGGGGGGGTTGACGGCGCTGTCGGGTGGGAGTTTGAGTTGCAACATAACTGCCCAATCCTAAGAGGACGTGGTGTCTTGCTCTGTATTCAAGCTTCGACATCAATATCGCGCTCCGTAGCGTAGAGATGGGGCTACTATATCGTTATCCCAGAGTAAGCAACGGTTGTTTGGGGGGGCTAACATGCTTGAAGATCTTCCAGACAGCTCAGTACCTCCAACAAAACCTCCATGGTTTAATTCCGGCAGAGAAGCCTAACCTCCCCCGAAAGCTATCGACAGAGCTGCTTATTCTTGCGGACTGTCTCGCCCGGGGTTATGTTTCGTCAATACATGTGGACTACAAGGCCCATGGCAGATCTCGGCACGGAAACGCTTACTATTGACGATTGGGCCGCGCTTTTGTAGAATAGAATCGGCAACAAGACGGACGAGGTGGTGAAGCAGACAGGGGCGCTTGAGCAGAATGCTTGGGTGGGAGAGGCTTTGTCGATGGAAACAATACAGCAATCTTAGGGCGAGTTCGAATCACTTCCAAGGCCTCCCGAACGAAGAGTGCAATCAAACACTAAGCACAAGGGTGGTGGATGGGACCGAGGCTCTGAGGTAAATAAGGCAGTGCACTGAGTTACCAGCCCCACTCGGCCCGGTGACGGTCCCCCAACGGAGAAACCCCTACGTTAAGGAAAATGCAAAGCAGTGAATTTGAAATATGAGGTGGACTTTAGTAGATCGCGAGGCCCTGGCATCTAGATGAGAGTTTCAGTATGCCGCCAGCGATTCCCGATCCCGACGCTGGGGGGTTCATGGGCTGCAATTCTAATTCCCACGCAACGTCGGAGGGCTGGGCTGGTCACTTCATTGCCAGGCCTTTTGGTCTTTGAGGTGGACTTTTGCTTCGTTTTGATTCAAGACTCTAATATTAATTGGCAAAAGGCAAACTTGCCGATCTTCTTATGCATTCTCATGCTAACTCGGGAAACCCGCACATGCAATAGTGATGTCAGGGGTCAGAGGAACCTTCAGATGACAAACTCAGTGTCATCTCGGATAAGAACTACTCTCAGTGATCCCATCAAATGGGCTCAGAAGCACATACGTTAGTAAATATATATCCATTGAGACTACCCTCCACGGTCCTAGATACTTTGAGCTGCCAACTTATTTGTTGTGAGCTAATGTTGCCTGCTTTGTTAAATGTGTGCCAGTTGCGAGCCATAAGCAGATGGTCCCGTCGAAGTAAAAGAATGCGTTATCTTAATTAACTATCAGGGTGCTGGCTGCTCATGTTAGGAGTCCATCCAATGAAGTCAAATTAAGAGTCAGCCAGTGATAACTCCAAATCCATGACCTCAGCTGAGGTGGGCACTATGGGCAGCCCAGGTTTGCCCCGAATTATGCATGAAGTTGAGTCTTTATGGAGCCCTCATTCGTCCATCTTCGCTCACAATGAGACAGTTTCACGCTGACTACCAAGATTTCTCACTCCTTTCCTAAGCTTCACTTCGTAAAAGACATAATGGCAAAGGCCGTCACAAGGACAAGACGCAAGGAGAGCAACCTCCCAAAACGACTCAGTGACTCAGTGACACCGCAGCTTAAATAACGGCAACGCCATGGCTATAAAGAAATACCTCCCAATAAGTTTATCGACCTGCTGGACCAATGGCTCCTATAATTCGACGCAGTCGAGACCGTCTGCTTTCCTTTATTGGGCTGCATAGCTACAAGACCTCTCCGGGAGTCGTGGGATGTATTCTGGCCGATGAAAGAGGTTAGTCATAGCGAGCATCGAGTTGGCCAACATGGCCGGTGTGGACGAACGGATTTGAGACCGAATCTCGGCACTGTTCCAAGCCTGACGACATAACGAACATCTTCTAGCGTCCGGCAGTGTTGATAGAAACAACGCCCACCATTTTTCCCCAATCGTGTCCGGATTTAGGATTCGTTCCTGATCAGTTCAGTTCCCGCCAAACGGGTAGGTTGAGCTGTGTTCTGTGCGCGGTAACCCCTCTATTACTGCCTTGCAAGTTCCCGCACATCTCTATCTCACCAGGAATACCATCTCGTCCCTCGTACCGTTTTCTCATACTGCTGTCTCGTCCCATCTTCATTATTCCCTCAATCCCGTCTCATGTTACCAAAGCTACGCCACCTTCGTTAAACTAGGTACCCAGCGGAACGATCGGAGACAAAACGTCGCATCCTCCAAGATAGTGGCAAGCCCGGTGGGCATGCTGTAGAAACTTTCAATTTACACCCAACAGATGGAATCCGTTGAGATTATGGAGCATTTGAAGACGTAACGGCGTTTTTACGGCTCTCTACGCGTCAATGGCATTTCTCGCATGTACCTATGGTCTCTAGGGTGTAGGTAGGTTTCACTGTGTTATGAGAAGATGCAGCCAGAACTCAAAGTTGAAAAAGTCTTTGACATCTTTAGATGATACCTATTTCAATATCACTTTGTAATTCCCTGCATTGAAAGTGCGCGATACAGCTGATTCATCTTTCCAGGCGTCCCCTAAATTCATGTGTCCGCCTATTTTTACAGGTGCCTCAAATGGGTTGGTCAGGAAGATCGAGATTGTCCTTCAGCCCAATGGGTCGGGGAGGTTCGTCGACATACTTCATCGATAGACAAAGTTGAGGAAGGAGTCGCCGAGGTCGCCGATTTGCCGTCGGCTCAGATCTTAACCCTGTTTCGACCCGTGACGCAGTCCTCAAGATACGGTGGCTGCCTACAAAAAACCAACCATCATGGAGTTGGCAGACCTATAGCTCGCCGCCGACTATTCCTTTCAAGATCAGACCACCAACAACCAGAATCACGCCTGCAGCACTAGTGCCAATAAAGCTCACAACACTCCATGGCACAAGCCACTTGGACTCTGGCGGCAATCGGGTCGCGGGATACAAGAACCACGGGGATGTCATAGACAGCCAGAAAACCACCCAAACGTAGCCGACGAATTTGTGCCACGAGGGACCCAGAACCGAGTCAACTAGCCGTCCTCTGTTGTTATCAGCGCCAGCGATGCGACGCCACACTTCCTGGACGACTTCTTCAATCAAAATGGCGATGGAGAAGCAGCTGAAAAAGGCCAGCGCTGGCGCCATGGGTGGTGGTTGTGGGGAGAAAGAGTCGAGGGCAAGATGAGCAACGCCCGAGACGAAGAAGACAATGGACACGTTGAGGTAGCGAGACCGGCGCGAGGGCCGCGAAAGGCCAAGAACGTCTCGGCAGATAACATTGCTGATGGAGGTCAACGGCCACCGAAACGATTGGTGCCAGAATGTGCTGTCAACATGCGTCAGCATTTCCCTGCCAAGTCGTCTCAGACAGCTCACCTCCAGCAACCACGAATCGTGTAGGCGTCCCAAATATTCCCAAAGAGCGGTGGCCAGTCTTCAGGCTGCGTGATTCCCAGTAGAACAGAGAAGACAGACACGCCTCGATGGGCCATGTCTATCGTCACTCGACCGGGTCCCAGCCATGAGAAAATGCTCACACTAACGCGGGCCGCCCATTGCTCGGGGGTGGCGGAGAGGTAGAGAAACTCCTTGCCGTGCCCAAAAAATCTCTCGGTGTCGTGATGGGGTCTGTAGAGCGACGTCGCGTAGACAATGTCGAGGAAGAGATATTGCCAGGCCACGATCAGCGATTGTCGTAGCACATACCAGGTCCGAGTTGGTCTTTCTCGGAAGAAGCGCGGGAACTTATTCAAGCGTTTCGATTGCCAGGGCGTGCCGATTCCTCGAAGATTGAATATGAGACAAAATGCACGAAAAGACTTGGAGGAGAAGCCTTCAGACCTTTGCAAGATGTTGCCTCTGGTCAAGTCTCTCTCATCCAGACGAGTGATGGCAAGGAGGTTGCAGCATTGCAACAAGACAAAGGCAAGGTAGCCTATGATGAGGTCATTGATCACGATACTTGTGCCAGTGGCCGCAATCCGGCGGAAGAGCTGCTCGCCGCAGAAGCAAATAACCACGACCCAAGCGTAGCGTGCAAAGGAAGATATCCCGGCCTTGGGTGTTGAGACGATGATGCAGGCCGAGGGGAGACAAGCACACAGTATAAGCGCTACACACTTAGCGCAACCTGCGGCGATGGACTCGTTGACGAGAGTCATGGTTGTTCGTAAAGCTGGCACGTAGTAAGATTGAAAAATCCAAGTTCTTCCTGCTAGTGCAGAGGTGCAGATGTGCAGATGTAGGGGGCCCAATAGGGCCACGGGTACCCGTAGGGATTATGTAAGCGTTAACAGCCAACAGCAAATGCGGACTACACAACTAGGCATAACGAATTCCAATTTAATAATGTAATTATAAATGAGATATAGCTATATAGCTGAATACAAAGCCTGCTGCTCCTCAATATCTTTCTCACATGCCCTTCAGATCTCGCCCGGCCCTCGTCTGCTCGAAAAGGGTTGCACTACTATCTCATCCTCGACTTGGGCATCAATACGCTGGTTTTCCGACTTATCCCAGTCAAGATAGGCCATCATTTCTTTTTTGGTCCATTCCCTAGAGCCTGTTGGCATCGTGCAGCGCTTGTTCATCTGCTTCCAGTTGAGGCACCAGTCGTAGTCAGCTTTCATATATCGTAAAGACAGACAATTCGCCTTCCGGTACTGCTGGTCAGTCTTGACGCTGCCGCGAGACTGCGCCCCATACCAAGCTTCTCTTGCCGCAATATATCTCTGATGGATAGCCTGAAGGTCATCATATCTTAGTGCCAGAGCCGTTGCTACAGCCGGTGCCAGTGCCTCTGTTGCTGCTGGTCTCTCTGTTGCTGCTGGTGCCTCTGTTGCTGCCGGCGTCGTTGATGAATGCACTAGGCTCCTGCCAAGTACTTGATTGTGGTTTTTTTGAGCCAGAAGTTACTCGATCGATGCGTTGATGAGGTTCGAGTAGTAATCGAGGACTTTCACTCCGGCTAAGATGTTACGGCTTGGTTCACCGATCACAGGATACAGGCCTTATAGTGCAGTTATGTGCCCAGATGATTGCCACCACAGCGATCATTGACCAATCTTTTGCCCTTTGGTATAATGGTCTAGCACAATTGTGATATAAGATGCTAATGTGTATGGAAATACTCTAGGCTTAGGAGTTTAGCTTGTTCCTGTAGGACTTTGAGTGTATGAGCACATTGAAGATCATGAGATCGATAGAAGGCACCGGCACAGCTAGGCGGGTCTTCTTTTAAGAGCAGCTTCCGCTGCTCTTCAACTTTCCGCAATGCCTCATGAGATATCCAGCCACGAACGGTGCTATATAGTAACCCAGAGAGCTCAATTGGTATACGTACTTGCTGCTTGGCTTGGTTTGATTGTAGCTCAGCTAGCTGATTGATAAGCGCTTGCTTTATGGCCCTCCAAGCCTCGAAGAGATCTAATATAGATTTCTTAAGACGGCTCTTTAGCAGCCCGTGGATGCCCTCAACCCGGGAGGTAACCATATTGCCAAAATGAGGGTGCTGATCAACCCAAGCCTGACAAACTTTTCCTTATATAGGTCAAGCCAATTGGTCATGATATAACCAACCTCTTCAAGATGTTGCAGTAGGTAGCGCGTTTCAAGCTCTTTGACACGCTGATCGAAGGTCTCCTTGTGTGCCGATCAGGGCTAGCAATAAGTCAAGTCTACTGAAATCAAAGCAAATCAAATCAAATCAAATATCAAAATTTTTAAATAAGGCAAATCAAGCCAAAAGGTTTCAGACTTGCAAATCTATTCAAATCTTAAGAATTCCTGATTAGTCAGCAGGGATAGGGTAGTTGACCCACTTATAGAGATTCTAGCCATTCATAGCCCACTTTCACTAGGACACACATTCCATATAACAATGCAATTATCATCACTTTCTCCTATCATTATCATCATATCATCTGACAGCAACCTCTTTATCTCAACGCCAACTGCCAATTCTTCCTCTATTACTGGAGCTTTAGTGCGTTTTAGAGACCAGTCTGTCCACGCCCAGATTAACTCGCATTTGCCCCCCCAAAGAACGCATCCTTCGCCGATCTTCGTCGAATCTCAGTCGGCATGCAGCTTTTCGTACAATCACGCCTGCTCTTCAACGTGAAGTCGGAGATGTCAGCCATCTATAGCTATGGTATCGCCCTTACTAAGTTCATCGCCGACAAGCTGGGCGACTCATTTTGGATCTGCAACACCTGTGATAAGCGGGGAATATTAAGCAAGGGCATCTTTAGGGCGTCCGCAACTACATCTGTAAAGAAGCATCTTAAGCGGTAACATTGGATCGAGCTGACTTCTGAGTCTTCTGCTGATGGTAATGTAAATACAGACATACCGGCTTTACGATGCCTTTCCTCCTTACAAACGCACGCCCGGCCGCCCCAAGAAGCTATCACGAAAGCTGCAGTAGAGACCTTTAAAGACCGCATTGTCAACTGGGTCATTAAGGCAGGAATACCATTCTCAGCCGTTGAATATGACACCTTCCACGACCTCCTCGAAACACCAAGTGAAGTGGTTAATTTGATGGGGAGAAATGAGCAGGAAGAAACCAACACAACAACAAAGGAAAACAGTGCCTCGAGAGGGGTCGAGAGGCAGGCAGGTCTGAATAGGTCTGCTAGGGAAGTCGGGCAGGCTTAAGAGGAAGGAAAGAGAAAGTCATGATTCGTAAAAGATAGAGAACTACCCTTTCATCCCGGCCGACCTTCCGGCCGGGGAACAAGATAATAAAAACCAGAGAACAAAAATAGCGTGTTGAATCTATCTAGGTTGTAGAAACGTTAGGCTTTTATAGGCGTTGCCTTCTCAGACGGTCATATGACTAGTCATATGACAGGCTACGAGACTAACCTAGACCATTTGATCAGACTGTCTGAAAGGTCGGAAAGGTCGGGAATGTCACAGCCCGTGACGCGCCTTACCCAAAACAAGCCCCATCAGGCGGTAACACCCGGCAGAACCCACAAGACCCACTCAGATTCATGACAACCAATCACAAGGGGATCACTGGATCGACGATGTGATCCAACGATCCGGATCACTCATGTAACGGTCCGGATCAATTCCCAAGGGATAAATCAGGAAGGCCTGGCTTATGTTGGCAGATGGAATAGGGCGTTACGTTGTTCTGAGCAAAGAGAAGTGTTACGTCGCTTGATGTGTCAATCACAGGAGGTGGTAGGCGGAGGTGATTGAGGTAAAGCAGTTGTATTGAAAGCTGAGGCAGCGCAGAGGCTCCCTCCTCTCTAGAAGTGAAGGTCTTATATATCTGGGGGTTTCCTGGATCGCCTTGGATCACCAGTGATCCTGAGTGATCCGGATCGTTGTATCACCTCGTCGATCCAGTGATCCCTCTGTGATTGGTTGGTGTCCGTTCGAGTGGGTCTTATGGGTTCTGCCGGTCCTTACCGCCTGATGGGGCTTGTTTCGGGTAAAATGCGTCACGGGCCGTGATAACTCAGGATCACAGGTGATCCATGGCGATCCATGATACTCTCTAGATATATAAGACCTTCACTTCTAGATAGGAGGGAGCCTCTGCGCTACCTCAGCTTTCAATAGTACTGCTTTACCTCAATCACCTCCGCCTACCTCTCCAGTGATTAATACATTAAGTAACGTAATACTTCTCTTTGCTCAGAATAATATAACGCCCTATTCTATCTACTAATATAAACTAGGCCCTCCTAATTTATCCCTTAAGGAGTTAGTCCGGACTATTATATATTAAAAGCTCTTATCTAGACGAATACTGCATTACTCTAAGTAATATTAAATGCAATAATGGTGTCGAATAGCGTAGTGTGCTTCTCAATGTGTCTTTTATTCGTCGTGTCCGTTCTCTTCTCTCTTTTGTGTTCTCTCCATGTCTTCCTCCCTTTTCAGCCCCTAAGTTCTCCCTTTTTGTTCCTTCCTTCGGCCTAGCCTCCCGAACGCGTCTCAAACGCGATGTCGCGTTGACACCTGTCACGTGACATCCTGCGCATAAGGCTATGTACATGCTCCAATTCAACAAATGGCACCCCAGCGGCGAAATAACACTCCGCCTGAGGATCGACCTCCTACTGATGCCGAGATGGAAGACATGAGCACTATGTCTGACGAAGACTGCGAAAAGCTTCGATAGCGCATCCGCAAAATGGGCAATTACTATGAAGGTGAAACCTAAGTTTTATACCTCTAGATTGAGGCCCTGCGCAATAAAATCGATCGCATCTTAAGCATCCAATAGGATCAATAAAGCATATAAGGCGATCAAGTTAATAACCTTAATAACCTGCTACTATGGCCACTACTGGCTGCGACCCTAGAGAAATTCTTAAACTAATTGCACTTAAAAAACTCGATAGTAATGCCTATAAGCCGTAGATATTTGTCAGATATTGGAGGGTAAAAGTTGTAGTGGTGAGACTAATGTGTTGTATTCATGAGTTGCTTGTCTGTTTCTCTGTTGTTGAGTGTTCTCTGTGTGTATATGATCAGATGGTCTTTTATAGACAGAACTGATCCTGCGGTCTCTTCCGTCTTCCGAGCCCTTCGGGTATCCGACCTCTTTCTCCGAGTCCTTCGGGCAGTCGGCATCATTGGTAACAAAGGAAGTTGGTCATGCCTCTTGCTCATATGACTTCCTGCTGGTCTGGGCTCTAGTCATCTGACCTTAGAGACAAAGGGATCTTTGTCTCCTATGTCATCTGTGTGGGGCGACTTCTTGGTATGGCTTGCGCCTCGGTTCGTGACTTCGTATTCGTCCGCATGTGACTTCGTGTTCATGCCTATGTCTTTAACAAATCTGACAATATTTATTATTAGTATTAAGGTTTTCTTCTTTTATTACCTAATTTAGTTTCGCAATAAAGCCGCTAAGGTCTACTATACTATGGGATAACTTACGAGTAATACTGTTAAATAGGTTAAACCTATTCTAGATAATTATAATAAGCATATAGATTCTAAACGGGAAGTCCGCACTTAACGCATTTATAGAAGCTTTAACATACATGTCACCCGAGCGCCGCAGTCAACCGAGCGCCGCACTTTTCCTTACCTCTATCTTCAGAATTGCTCAAAAAAACACAATAAACCATTTAATTAATTGAAACTAATTGCTATGCTCTTTCTTAGATGTCTTAATCACTACGTGACAGATCCTTACATTATAACCGGGCTTACCACAGATACCACAATAACGAACACCTAGTCGCGCTGACCTTCCTTAACCACTACTCCTTAACGATTCGCCATTTACTTACACATTAATATCCATTTAATCAATCGCTTTCCTTCCTTCCTCTACTATTATTACCCCTCTTTTCTATAGTCACGTTCTCTTTGCTCTCCAGCGCCGGCTTAGTATCTCATTTGCCTCTCGAAGATCTTTAACCTCAGCTAACAATAAGGCAACCTTATGCATAACTGCCTTTATTCCCTTCGAAAGAGACTATAAGGCTTCAAGAATTGACTCTAGGGAGCTGCTCTAATGCCTTCTGATTCGTCTTTTGAGGTATTTAGACTGAGATCTAGCCTTAAGCACTATCTTTGGGGTCTTTAAGTCCCAAGGGGTAGAGGGGCAATCCTCCTCCTCCGCAGGCGTTGGAGTCTGTAGCTGCACATCAAGCTTCGAGACTACACTTTCTGGGTTAAAAGGAATAAGCCCAGCTCCTCGGAATGCCCCCTTAATATTCTCTTCTATTATAGTGGCCTAAAATGCGGCGTGGAAGGCCGGGAAGAAGTCGGTCTTTGAAACGTGGGTTATAGAGTATTTGATCAGATGCTTTATTTCTTGACCGTAGGCCTTCTTGAGCAGCCCAAAGCACCCGACGTCAAGGGGCTAAAGTAGATGAGAGGAATGAGGTGGCATGCAAAGCCTGATGATCTTGTCTTTATTGCAATATCTCTCGAATTCGATAGAATGGTGACTTTCGTGGCCATCGAGGATCAAAAGATAATAGCGACTATTTGATCGCTTGGCTGTGCATCGGTTAAAGTGCTTTAGCCACTCGAGACCGGTCTCGTTATCGGTCCAGCCATTTTGGGTCATCCCAATCGCCCGGGAGGTTGCTCTCTCGGTACCAGTTGGTGAGGTGATATTGGCCCGCACTAATAATAAATAGCTGGATCGCTCGGCCATTTGTGTCACGGCCTGGGCCGCGACCTGCAAGCGCCCATGCGCCCCCACATTTTTCGGAACGGAATAACCCTAGGGACGTAATTACCCTTTCTAGCCCCACTATAAATCGTGATTATAAAAACACCACTATGATCACTCCGTGATCACTCTTGATCAACCGTGATTATGATCACCGCTACCCACACCACGGGGTATATAAGACCTTCACTTCTAGATAGGAGGAAGCCTCTGCGCTACCTTAGCTTTCAATCAAACTGCTTTACCTCAATCACCTCCGCCCTCCGCCTCCCGTGATTAATATATTAAGCGACGTAATACTCTTATTACTCAGAATAACCGTAACGCCCTATTCTATCTACCAATATAAACCAGGCCCTCCTGATTTATCCCTTAGGAATTAATCCAGATTATTATATATTAAAAGCTCTTATTCAGATGAATATTGCGTTACTCTAAGCAATATTAAATGCAGTAATAGCGACCTAGCAGCAAAGTAACACTCCGCCTAAGGATCGACCTCCTACTGATGCCGAAATGGACGATATTAGTATAATATCTGACGAAGACTGCGAAAAACTTCGACAATATATGCGCAATATGGGCAGCCACTATAAAGGTGAAGTTCGTATTTTATGCCTCGAAATTATAGCCCTATGCACTAAGATCGACCGTATCTTAAACCTCTAATAGGAACAATAAAATATATAATGCAATCAGTATAATGACCTTAATACCCTTACTACTATAGTAACCACTAGCCGAGACCCCAGAGAAGTTCTTAAGCTATCCGCACCTAAGAAATTCAATAGTAATGCCTATAAGCTTTAGATATTTATTACTAGTACTAAGGTTTTTTTTTTCCTACTACCTAATATAATTCTATAATAAAGCCTCTAAGGTTTACTATATTATAGGATAACTTACTAGCAATATAGCTAAGTGGATTAAACCTATTATATGTAATTATAATAAGCACGCGAATATGGAAAGAGCAGCCTAAACCCAGTATATTTACGGAAGCTTTAACTAATTCGAATGCAAACTCTAATAAGCCTTTAGAACTATTAATAAAAAGTCTAAGGCTAAGGATTAAATTAAACGACTTAAGTAAATAAGATCCACCTCTAACTATAGAACGCTCTTCACTTAGTTTATAATTAAACTACCTTAGGATTAGGATGTCCTTATATTATTCTTCTTTAATAGACTTAAACAATTAATCCAAAAAGAACTCTATAAGACTAATTAATCTAGCACTCTTATTAATTATATTGCCTAAATAGTCAGAATTAATAATAAATAATACTCTTAGTAATGCAAGATCTATCTAAATGCTAATAATAATAATCGCCATTAATAACCGCAAAATGCCCCAAACTAAAAAGTAAAAATCCAATAGTTAAGCACTGCATTAAGAATGCATAGCAGACCGATAGAGCTTGGCGCCATGCAAAAGGACTTCTTATAATATACCTACTAGAACTACAGAAAGAAAGGACATACTGAATGTAAGTACTGCAATCCAGTTGAGACTAATAGGAAGTTCAAGCCTGTCCCAGAGGGAAGGACCCTCGGAGCAGCCTCTATCCGACAGAGCACCCAGCAGCAAGCCGAGCCCCAGCAGACCGATCACGCATCATACCACTAGACGGCATGCTATAATGATAACTGCCTTATCGACAAAGAAGGCAAAGTGTCAGATATTAGAGGGTAAAGGTTGTAGTGGTGAGACTAATGTGTTGTATTTATGAGTTGCTTGTCTGTCTCTCTGTTGTTCATATGATCAGATGGTCTTTTATAGACAGAACTGATCCTACGGTCTCTTCCGTCTTCCGAGCCCTTCGGGTATCCGACCTCTTTCTCCGAGTCCTTCGGGCAGTCGGCATCATTGGTAACAAAGGAAGTTGGTCATGCCTCTTGCTCATATGACTTCCTGCTGGTCCGGGCTCTAGTCATCTGACCTTAGAGACAAAGGGATCTTGTCTCCTATGTCATCTGTGTGGGGCGACTTCTTGGTATGGCTTGCGCCTCGGTTCGTGACTTCGTATTCGTCCGCATGTGACTTCTTGTTCATGCCTATGTCTTTGACAAATCTGACACAAAGATAATAGCTATTACCCTAGAGAGCTAAGGAATAAAACAGTCGTAATAATATATAAAGGATATAATAATACTAGAGTAACTCTAGGACGAGTGCTTCTTAAAAATAATGCCCTTTATAAGGATTAGCATAAGATATAAACTTATAACCTGCCTATATAAGACTAGATCCGCGCCCAATATGCCTTATAATATAATACCGTCAAATACCTCACTTAGAGACTAATCCCGGAAGGACCCTTTATGCCTATAACCGCTAGCAGCAAGACGCTCGCCATAACCAGGACCAGCATCACAAGCCTAACTGGCAGCAACCTAGTCTATAACGATAAACGCAAGCGCTATATTAAGGCTTATAGCCACTTAATAAACTGTCAGATATAAGCCCAATTGACAAGAACGTTGTCAATTAGGGAGCTCTGTTTTTGACAGTGGTCTAGTGGGGAATTTAACATAAACCCACACTAATACCATGATCTATAGAGAATTAGCACATAAAATAAAGCACTTATCTAGAGGGTCAGAAAGAGGGAGATTATAAAAGACCTTAAAGACGAACTATAACCCTACCTTATACCTTATGAGGCAAGATAAGCCCATAAGCTCCGATTAAGAATTAAACCCGAAGACGTCTATCCAGCTACGTCCGAAGAAGACGATCAGAGCGGCAATAAGATCCTGCCTAATGAATGGGACGAGCAAGACGAAGACAACGCCCCGGAATACGTGAACTATCTATCGCAACTACGCCAACAAGATGTCGATGCTATAGAGTTCTATATCACCGGAATCACGCAAGAAGAAGCGTATAAAGCATAAGGGAACCCCACGCATAAATATAATATAGTTGAACTTAAGCCCACACACTATCAATATAAGCAACTATTATAGGTTTCCTACTACAAGAACAACTGCATAATGCACCTAAACGATAAGGTACTTAATGACTACTACCTAATATAATGGAACTCACCCGTTATAATATGCTACTAAGCCCACAAGCTTGCAGATCGATACGCTATAAAAGATGAATGCTATAAACGCTAATATATATTATAGAAACAAATAAACTTATACCCTTAAGAATGTATAAGCAGTAATAGATCTATTATATACTATTAGAATAAAGAGTGCTAAATGCACCTATAATAGAAGGTTTACAGCTAGCACAATAGGGCTATAAGGAAATAACGCAGACACTCGAAGCCATAGGCAAAAAACGACCAACGCCGCCTATAGAAGAGCCACAGGACCAGCAAGAGCCAGGAGGAATTGCAGAACCTCCCAGAAGAGCTCTAGGTGCTACACAGAGCCCAGGTATATAGCAATAATAAAGAATACTACTATAAGTATGGATTAAAGGCATATAGTTTACCGCTTTAGTAGATAGTAGAGCTAAAATAAATAGGATTAACCCTCGCATTATTAATCGATTCCAGCTACTATAGAAGGAAAAGGATAAACCCTATAATATCTACAATATAGAAGGAAAACTATTCTATTATAATAATAGAGCTATAACCTAAGAGGTTAATCACCTTAAGGTATCTATTAAAGGAAGGAACTAAAGTATAAACTTTAATATTATACCACTCTAAGGATATAACTTACTCTTAGTGTCAGATATAAGCCCAATTGACAAGAACGTTGTCAATTAGGGAGCTCTATTTTTAACAGTGGTCTAGTGGGGAATTTGACAATTAAGAGTCTCAGTGCCTCAAGCCATGCTAGCCAAAGGTCGCAAGTTCGATCCCGTTAACAAAGACACTAAAAACCACCCAAAAAGAAAGCTAAAAACTCGCAGAAGCTGGTGAAAGATTGACCTACGGGGTCCAGCTTGAAAAACTGTTGAGAGTGTTTAAAGCTGAGGGGGTGTGTTAGATATAAGCCCAATTGACAAGAACGTTGTCAATTAGGGAGCTCTGTTTTTGACAGTGGTCTAGTGGGGAATTTGACACTTAGATTACCTATAGCTTTACTATTATAACCCCCTCATTAGTTGGCATACTGGCTAGGTGCAAACTTTTCGAAGTAATACAGCCAGCAATATTAATAACAATTCCATAATAGATCTAGACAATATAGATAACATAAGATCTCAACTTCCTATCGATAAGAGCGAAGGAAGCCAGACGAGCTAATATAATAATACTTGCTAACCTATAGATGCAATAATGCCTCCAAAAGGAACCAGACACCAACATAAGAAGGGCCAAGCATAACAAATGCGATAATAGCTTGCATCTCTCAGATAACAACTCATATAACTTAACAAGGACCTTAAGCAATAAACGGAACCCTCAGCCGATAGATTACAGAACATTCCAGCGCAATACTGGATCCACGAGAAACTATTTACTGAAGAAACGGAAATAGGTCTGCTAATACACTTAGAATGGGACTATAAAATATGGCTTAAGGACGTGTCAGATATAAGCCCAATTGACAAGAACGTTATTAATTAGGGAGCTCTATTTTTAATAGTGGTCTAGTGGGGAATTTGACAATTAAGAGTCTCACTGCCTCAACCGATTGAGAAGAACTGTCTTATTGCCTCAACCAACCAACTTCTTGCCTCAAAAGATACCACAGCAATGTTCCCTTTAAAGACACAGAAGGAAGGCCTTACTGCTACTCTCGCAAAGCCTGAAGACTTCCCAAATTGGGAACATAAGTTCCTTCTGTAAGTTGACCTCCTAGGCCTATAATACCACCTTAAAAGGAAGACCTTCCTTGGAGAGGAGCCTATATTCCCAGACATTAGGAGACACAAATACATAAAAACGACTGCAGCACAACAGACCATTCGATTAAAAACCCCTAACTATAAGGAATCTGACCCCAACGACATCCAAGAAACAATCAACAGTTCATAGGTTATCTCTAACCTCACTAAATAAGGCCAAAGAATTTTCCAGTAAGACCTCTCCTTCTATTAGCTGCAAGAGAAATCTTCAGATAAGCAAAGGAAGGCCCTCAGGATCCTATAAGATTAGGTCATATGAATAGTCTCTCCAGATTACATCCAAACCTACTATCAACCACGCAAGTCGATATACGAATAGTATTATAACCTTTATGCACGCTGCAGAAGGTCCGATGCAGAAGAAAGAAGAGACATAAGATCCAGATACCTCACTTATCTTAAAGGCTCTATTAAGACTTTAGACCAAGCGATCAGATGGTTAAACACATAGGAGGAAATCCTAGCAAAAGGACAACAACTAAAAGTCCTAGAAACGCTCTCTTACAGTTCTTGGGCTGATGATTTCTTTAATGTATCATCAAACGTCTTGCCTGCTTAGACAGCAGCCTATAAGATCAGCTAATAACAACCAATCCAAGAAGAATCCCTGATCTATTGAGATCTAGCGAACGCTTTCCAAAATGAGCTCAGAAATGCAGAGGCTTTAAGGGGCCAAGGTCGCACCGGGAGAGTATCCCAAGGTGCATTCTCTGCGAGCTTTGCTGAGGAGGACCCTCAGGACGATGAACCAGGGGACGCCCGCATCGTTAAAGGCCAGTACTGTTCTATAAAGAAGGGAGGGAAAAGGATGAGGAGCCAAGGGAACCCTAAAAGGGAGAGATGCCCAGCATATGCCCTACCCCATGTTCTTAAGAGATGCTTCTATGTTTTCCTAAATATAGCTTGGAAAGGTTTTAGGCCCTATAAGCAACTTTAAGAAAGGGTAAAGGAAGCCCTTAAAGATAAAGACCTATAGAAATAAGTTGCAGCGCTTATACATAAGAAATTCAAGACTGAGTAACCAATTAATCAATCAGATCAATAACTCTATAGACAATTAATCGCTTAGGTTAATATGGCATTCGCTGCTTAGACAAATGACTATCCTTTGCGAAACTCCTAAATCCTGGACCCTAAAGTAACCATCTTAATTACTAATAATAAAAGGAGACTAGCTAAGATGCAGCCTGCACTTCCACACAGCTACATCTGGTCAGGCGATCGAAAGCTTCTAATCCTAGGGTATGGAACCATAATAGTCAGGCTTATAGAAATACACGCCTTGCTGCTTGAAGATGTTGCATACTGCCCTCGGATCCTCACGACCCTCGTCTCCTTACGGCAACTACGACGAAAAGGCCTCCATTGGGACAATAGCTGCGACCCAACATCACTGCGACGATCTGATCAGACGGTTGCATGCCAAATCAAGGACCTATACGGCCAATATGTCATTGAATATCAACCTGCCGAGACGACCCAAGCAGCGTAGGCAGCCTATAAAGTCACCACATACACTAAAAGGGCCCCATTGACGGGAGAGGCCATCTGTTGGCACAACCGCCTAGGACACCCGGGACCACAGGCTCTGGAACACCTTGTCTCTTCAACTCGGGGGTGCGAATACGAGGACCAACAACAGTTGAATGCGACGCCTGTGGTCTATCCAAGATCAAGCGACAGATTAGACGAGCTCCAAGAAAGACAGGCCAAATAGCCGGAGAACGAGTCGCTATTGATTTTCATGACTATGAAGAAGGCATAGGCGGCTATACATTACAGATGCTGCTTACCTATCGATCAACTAGTTACATCTGGGATTACTACCTTATATCTCGAATAACTGAAGCTATTATTATAGCTTTTAAATCCTTCCTTAAGCACCTAGAACACCAACATAGCATCAAAGTCAAGGTTATCGAATGCAATAACGAGATCACAGAGGTTAAACCACAAGTCGGAACCTTCCTATGAAAGAAAGCCATTATCATTAAGCCTTTAGCACTATACAGCCAGGCATAAAACGGCGGCGCCGAACGCTCAGGGGGTGTGATTAAGGATAAGGAAAGAGCAATGCGAATAGGCGCCAAGCTCCCTCATCAGCTCTAGCTAGAAATCAGCAGAACTGCAGTTTACCTATATAACTAAATACTAAATTATAAATCAAGCTGGAAAATACTATACAATTAATTGCATTCCACTATAGCTAAAAGCAGAGGAATTCCACATCTAATAAAACAGCCCGACTAGACACATCTATAAGCATTTGGCTGCAAGGCCTATGCCATGACCCCCGAGGCATAACAGAAGCTCAATCGCAAGATGCGGCTTAAACCCAAGGGATGGATCGGCTTCCTGGTTGGATATAGATCCTCGAACATCTACAGGATCTGGATCCCCTCGATCGATCGAATCATCAGCACCCGAGACATTATCTTCAATAAAGACGAAGGCTGCAACGGAAACTGGGAGGAGTTCAAGGACGACCTTCTAGAAGCAGACCTGGACGAAATCGCACGAATTGCATTACTTTAATAAGATGAACCAATTGATTAGTTGGAAACCGAAGACTGCATTAAGGTAGCTTTCCTAACAGAAGAAGAGGAACCAGCCGAACTTATAGCAGACCGTCTTATAGTGGCGATCAATAAAATCTCAGAAGCAATAAAGGCGGAAATAAAGACCTCATTATGCCTCCAGATACACCACCTTCAGCCCTACTGGCATAGATCCCTCAAAATGTGCCAGCACAAGGGACCCAGACTGTGACGTGGCAAGCAGCTTTTCTAGCTGGAACGAAATCACCGCAATAAATTATAGTGGAACGGAATCTCCGTCGAAAAGAGAAGATGCATAAGAATGCACTTCCCCCCTTACCTAAAACATATAACGATCTTATTAGTTATCCATTTAGTAACCTATTCCTAAAGGCTAAAAAAGTGCACCTTTAGAGTCATAAGGAAATAAGCTCTTAGACTGAGATTAAAGCTAAAGACCCTCGAGCAATCGAGCAACAAGTTCTAGGCTGCATATGGGTATATGTCTATAAGAAAGATAAACATGGCTACTTTCAGAAGTGCAAGGCCAGGCTCATAGTTCGAGGAGACCAATAAGCCAAGGGCCAGCTGCAGGACATATACGCAGCCACTTTAGCCGGAAGGTCGTTCAGGACCTTGATAGCTATTGCAGCTAAATTTGATCTGGAAATGGTTTAATACGATATAACCTACGCATTCGTATATGCTCTAATTAATCAAGATGTCTTCATGCAGATGCCTCTTGGCTATAAAAAGGCAGGAATAATCCTCAAGCTTAACAAGGCTTTATACGGGCTATGGATCTCTCCCTTATTATGGCAAAGAGAGCTCTCTAAAACCCTGCAGCAGCTAGGTTACAGGCCAGTTCCTCACGAGCCTTGCTGCTTCAAACAAGAAGGCATCCTCTTCTTTGTATATGTTAACGATATGATCGTGGCCTATCGAAAGACTCAAGAACATAAGGCTAAGCATTTGATCAAACAGCTCCAGATAAGATACACCTTAATAGGCGGAAACCCCATGTAATGGTTCCTTGGAATAGAAGTCATACGGGACCGACCTGCAGGGAAGATCTGGCTGTCCCAAGCATCCTATATTGACAAGATTGCAAACCTAGCTAATAAAGGAACAGCTAAAGTATTAATAACCTAGGCAGAGCTATGGCCTGCAACGAAGCTAGCGACCCCTTCAGAAGTCCAACGCTATCAACGTAAGATCAGATCGATCCTTTATATTGCCGTGAACACACGACCTGACATCGCCTTTGCAGTCTCCAGACTAGCCCGATTCCTCACAAATCCAAGCCAAATCCATTAAAGAGCATCTGATTAGATCATTTACTATCTCCTGTGCACGAAAAACCTGGCCCTTTCCTTTGGAGGACCCGGCGGACTCAGGGTTGCCAGCGATGCATCTTTCGCTGACAACACCCTACCTAGACCGGAAAAGCTCGCAGGCATACACCATCAAGCTATTCAACGGACTGATCGGATAGAGAGCCAACAAGCAGGATACGGTCACAACGTCAACGACTGAAGCGGAACTCCTAGCCCTAGCACAAGCCGCCAAGGAATCCCTCTTCGTTAGCCGACTTATCAAGGAGCTATCCGTCCAACTGGATGACACAACTATCCAGATCGACTGCGATAACACTTAAACCATCAACCTAGTGAAAGCCGATATAGCCACCTTGAAGACGAAACTGCGACACGTTGATATTTATAACCACTGGCTCAGGCAGGAAGTTCAAAATGGGAAAATCCAAGTCAACTATGTCAAGTCAACAGACATGATCGCAGACGGATTGACGAAAGCCTTACCTGCAGGAAAATGGAACCACTTCCTTCAACAGCTTGGAATGGAAGACATCAGCAAAAGGACGAAAGAATCAACTGGTTCAGACTCAACGGGAGACCGTTGAATCTGAGGGGGTGTGTCAGATTTATCAAAGACATAGGCATGAACACGAAGTCACATGCGGACGAATATGAAGTCACGAACCGAGGCGCAAGCCATACCAAGAAGTCGCCCCACACAGATGACATAGGAGACAAAGATCCCTTTGTCTCTAAGGTCAGATGACTAGAGCCCGGACCAGCAGGAAGTCATATGAGCAAGAGGCATGACCAACTTCCTTTATTACCAATAATGCCGACTGCCCGAAGGACTCGGAGAAAGAGGTCGGATACCCGAAGGGCTCGGAAGACGGAAGAGACCGCAGGATCAGTTCTGTCTATAAAAGACCATCTGATTATATACACACACAGAAGACTCAACAATAGAGAAACAGACAAGCAACTCATGAATACAACACATTAGTCTCACTACTACAACTTTTACCCTCCAATATCTGACACAACATATAATTAACTATATTTTATATAAGCACCTTAATATATTTATAATATACTACCTTAATAATATCCTTATCTTCTCTAAGATAGAACAAGAACATACAGAATATATCCATATAGTACTATAAGCTTTATAGAATGTAAACCTGCTAGTTAAACTAAAGAAAAGTTATTTCTACGCCTTAGAAGTTGAATTTTTAGGATATATTATCTTATATAATAAGATCCAAATAGACCTAAAGAAGGTTCAGGCAGTCAAGGACTGGCCTACGCCTATAATAGTCAAGGAAGTATAAGCATTCCTCGGATTTATAAACTACTACTAACGATTTCTCAGAAACTTCAGCAAAACCGCTATACCTCTCTCAGCACTTATACATAAGGACTAACGATTCAAATGGCTACCCAACAGTTAGAAAGCCTTCGACTAGATCAAGGACCTTATTCTCAGCGAACCCGTACTCAGGATGTTTAACCCTAAACGCCCGATCGAACTTAAAATAGACTCCTTAGATTTTGCTCTTAGAGCCCAAATCGGATAGCATGATAATAAAGGGCTTTTGCACCCTATTGCCTTCTACTCTTATAAGATGCATAGAGCAGAACTTAACTACCTAATTTACAATAAGGAATTCCTCGCAATTATTAACTCCTTTAAGGAATTTTAATACTACCTTCTAGGAAGTAAACATTAGGTTACTATCTATATAGACTATAAGAATATCTTATACTTTACTATAATATAAGAACTAAGCGGATAATAACTCTAATACGCCGAATACCTATCTAAATTCGACTATATTATCAAGCATAAGAAAGGCATGGAAAACGGCAGAGCTAACGCTATCAGCCGACGCCCAGACTTTAACACAGGCAAGACAAAGGCATATGAGCAACTCTTGCACCGCACGCCCAAAGGTCACTTACAGCAAAAGTACCTTAAAGCCATATAACAAAACGCGCTAGAACCACGGCACCTTAAACTCATCAAGCAATACGACCAGGGCATAGACTTTATGGATTAGGCCCTGCGCGGCCTAAGAACAGACAAAAACAGATACACTATAAAGGGACACCGCATATATATCCCTTAGAGCATATAAGAATAGATCGCAATAGACATTTATAACACCCTGCCGCACGATAGAAACATTAATAACACCATACACAAGATCCAACAGATATATAACTTCGAATTTATAGACTTTATGGTCTAATGCGTTATCAATAAATGTCCACACTGCACGCCGTAAGCACCTAAGAAACTTATGAACACCTAAGCATACAAGATAAGCCGAATTATTGGGAACCCGATTCCAGAACGATCCTTATCGCCTACGCAAACACATATAGTGGAACAGGGCAATCTACTTCTGCAGCAGATCCTAGAACACAATCAGCAGGATCCCGCTTTTAAGGAAACAGACAAACAGTATGTACCAGAGCAGCTACACAAACAGCTCATACGCGAGATCCACGAACACCCGCTTTACAGACACTAAGGAATCAATAAAACCCTCGAACGCGTCCAAACGATATACATATTCCCTAGAGTCAAGGCAACAGTAAGACAGGTTCTCAAGCAATGCCTCCTTTGCGAACAAACCAAGGCTTAATGCCACAAGCCATATAGACACCTATAACCCCTACCAGTCGCAGCGCGACTATAGGACTTGATCACAATGGATTTCATTATTAAACTACCCCTTTCGTTAGACCCTACTACTAGCACAGTCTATAATAGCATTCTAGTCATTATTAATAGACTTACCACTGTTTTTCTCGAACTTTTAGTAATGCCTTATGGCGAGGATCAGATTGAATTATAAGCTCACTACCGCATAGAGACCTCAAGTTAATAGACAGACCGAGCGAATAAACCAGGTCGTTAAAACCTACCTTCGCTGCTATATCAACTATATGCAAAATAACTGGGTTAAGAAGCTGCCTATCGCTCAGCTAGCGCACAATACAGCCCTCAACGAAACAAAGACCACGCCTAGCTACGCAAACTTTAGATTCACCCCCAACGCCTATAGAGAATCATGAAACGGACCTATTGCACCCGCAGCTATACTCACATTAGACCAGCTTAAAGACCTATATAACGCTCTACACACCGAACTTTTATTTATATGCAACTAGTATACATAATATTATAACCAAAAGAGGTTAAAGGGACCAACTTTTTCGGAGGGAGATATAATGCTTCTTGCAATAAAAAATATTATAATAAAACAACTAAATAAAAAACTTAATTTTAAGTTTATTAGACCCTATAAAATCCTTAAAAAAATCTCAGAAAATAACTATAAACTGGACCTACCTCTAGAAGTTAGGAACTATTCGATCTTTTATATTTCCTTACTTAAACCAGCACACAGGACCACTATAGTCAGCACGGAAGGACAACCTAACATAAAAGTTGAATCCACTAAAGAATACAAAGTCGAACGAATTATTAATATAAGATGCAAAAACAGTAAAACGGAATACCTTATTAAATAGAAAGGCTATAAAAATAACGAAAATACATAGGAACCACTAGAATACCTCACCTATGCGCAATGCCTATAAAAGAACTTCCACTAGTATCGATAAGGGAGAAGTTAAAATCGCACAAACTAACGGCGTTCCAATCGATAACATCCAATGCGCCTAGAGATTGAGCCGTGATCACTGCCTCTGACTCAACCCGCTCACTGGCCTCCAGCTCATCCAACGACTGTAAACCACGACGGACCATCTCCTCGCCCCGCGACTTGAGCAGACGCTTCTGTCGACGAAGAC
Source organism: Thelonectria discophora (assembly GCA_911649645.1). NCBI lineage: Eukaryota > Fungi > Ascomycota > Sordariomycetes > Hypocreales > Nectriaceae > Thelonectria > Thelonectria discophora. The sequence goes on along the minus strand of CAJVRK010000002.1, from coordinate 1,096,731 downwards.
GGGACAACCGATTCAAAGCCTCATTCAAAGCTGCCTGCGCCTGCAACATTTGCTCCTCCGCCTTTTCCTCTTCCCGCTCTAGCCGATCGGACTCCAAGTTAATACGGTTTACTGCCATGTCAGCCACTCCGCAAGGAACGAACGCATGCTATCAACACTCATAAGCCCCGATGGACACATTCGTACTATCACAAGAACGCCCCCAGCGAGTGCATTCACCGCAACGAGACGATTTCTCAATCATCTTATACGATAAGTTTCGTAGCGAACAGAACGAATAAGGCATAACGTTATAACCGATCCGTTAGATAGTTTTAAAAAGGGCAAGACGACATTGTGAAGCACGACTGGACATACTGTTAGTATTTCATTTATAAGAAAACAAGAATAAGTTAGGACACCCACTAGATAAGGATAGGAAAAAGGGTTAAAACTAATGCGGCCTTGGGGACAAGACTAATAGAGGGGAGACATCGTGTTACGGCCTGGGCCGCGACCTATAAGCGCCCATACGCCCCCACATTTTTCAGAATAGAATAACCCTAGGGACATAATCACTCTTTCTAGCCCCACTACAAATCATAATCATAAAAACACTACTATAATCACTCTATGATCACTCTTGATTAACTGTGATCATAATTACTACTACCCATACTATGGGGTATATAAGACCTTTACTTCTAGATAGGAGGAAGCCTCTGCGCTACTTCAGCTTTTAATCAAACTGCTTTACCTCAATCACCTCCGCCCTCCGCCTCCCGTGATTAATACATCAAGCGACGTAACACTCTCATTGCTCAGAACAACCGTAACGCCCTATTCTATCTGCCAACATAAACCAGGCCCTCCTGATTTATCCCTTGGGAATTGATCCGGACCGTTACAATTTGCATTAATCGCCTGAATGACTATAATCCATTCTCGGTTTCCAGGTTATACTGATTTTAGCTTTAAACGCCTTTCTAAACCTATAATAATAATTCCGCTTGCAATTATGCCCATAAGAAAGCCAGTCTTATCAAAGTTATAGATATCATCTGATCGGATGCCATACTTTGCGATTATATTCGCTATAAGCTGAAACTAATTGCAGATAACTATTAGATCTTTGCATTTGGCTCTCTGGTAGTTATATCGTCGAAAAAAACGCGTCTTTAGCTCTAGGTGTCACTTAACGAAGTGTGAAGCCTAATGCGTGCCGACTAGTGGCGCATCGCGGTCGGCAAGCAATTGATCAGCCATCTCTTTCACACCACGAAGCTGGGGGGGAAATCCTCGCGAATCTAGGTTAAGAATGAACTGAAGAAGGATTTGTTCTTTAAGATCAGAGAGCTGATGTGATTTATTAATAGTATCGCGTCGAGATTAGATGCCTTGCTGGCGGCGACGTAGTCGTCGCTCATCGACTGTATAGGTCCTTGCGGCGCGTCGGATGCTTAGGTTTGGGGTATTTTGAAGGGCCTAGAGGGCAAGAAGGGTTCTAGCTTCAATAGTGGTAGCTGACATGTTGGGTTGTTGAAAATCAATTGATCAAATGAAAGGTTGGGTGTAGGAGGGAAAAGTGCGGCGCTCGGTTGACTGCGGCGCTCGGGTGACATGTACGTCAACCAATTTAAATATAAACTCCAGTAAGCCTTTAGTACTAGTAACGAAAAATCTAAGGCTAAGGATTAGATCAAACGACTCAAGCAGATAGGATCCGCCTCTAATGTAACGGTCCGGATCAATTCCCAAGGGATAAATCAGGAAGGCCTAGTTTATATTAGCAGATAGAATATGGCGTTATAGTTATTCTAAGCAAAGAGAATTATTATATCGCTTAATATATTAATCACAGTAGGTAGTTGTAAGAGTTGTATAACCAGGGTGACTCAATGGATGCATGTAATGGTACGTATTGGTATGTTGTAAGATGTAAAGGGATGGCGCGGTGTAACCAACCTAACAATAGACTCTCAGCCGTACGGCCAAAAAGATCAACCAGTTATCTCACTTAGTGAGATAACTGCACCGCACATCAGTATATAAGGCCGATAGGTCCACGAGGGCTCAGGGCAGCCTCGCTGCCTGACCGTCGCGCGACCTCCTTACATAAGACTTCAACTTGCCCCGTCATTATTGTGGGCTGGTTGCGTTGCCTTTTGTGTGTGCTAGGGCTAGGGTTTTTTTATGTGGGGTGCTGACTAAGGGGTCCGGCTTGGCGTGCGTGCGCCGAGCAGTCGCCGTGCGGGCGCCGTGCCGGGCTCCTTACAGTAGTAGGCAGAGTTAATTAAGATAAAGCAGTTATAGTTAAAAGCTGAGGTAGCATAGAGGCTCCCTCCTATCTAGAAGTAAATATATATATGCAATAGTTTATATTAGTTTAATGCATAGTCCCTTATAAACCTCCTAATAGTTCATTATAGTTCACTAGGTGAACCTGGATAAACTTAGGTGGACCTATTTTTATTGGCCTATTAGAGTGGGGAAGCCATATGACCTATCGGTTATCTTTATAGGCCGTAATATAATATCTCCCCTCTATTAGTCTTGTCCTTAAGGTCTTAAAGTTAATCGTGCCTGATTTCTTTGCAGTTAGTTAAACTTATTCCTTCAATTAGTTCTTATTGTGCCCTACTGATCATCATATTAGGTCGTGTGTCCAAATCTCAATCCAAGCATTCCAATCTTCACGCGTATATCGACTCTGAAGGCATTAACGTCATGCCTTATTCCTACTGTTTCAAAAACAAGCAGGTGTGCCGAATGGCGGAGAGATCGTCTCGTTGTAGGGCGTGTATTAGGCGCGGCCACTCCTGCGATGGCAGTAGCATTACTAGTTTCTATTTCTTCTTCTCTCCTGTCCTCTCGTCTTAACCTTATAGTTTCCTAAAATATGGTTTAGTATAAGAAGATTAAGTCTAATATAAGAAGGCCGAGGTGGAGCTATAAGAGGCTCTATCCAAGTTGAATCGCCTGCGCAAGCAGCGCGAGTTATTAAAGTCTCAGGGCAGCGAGCTATTTGCTCATGGGATGGTTGAGTTAGATGAGGAGGATGAGGTCCGTACTCAGAAGGAGGCTCTCCTTGCTAAGCAGCAGTCCGCAGGGGCAGCGCAAGAGCTTAGCGCTATTAATATTATTGTAAGGAGGTCGCACGACGGTCAGGCAGCGAGGCTGCCCTGAGCCCTCGTGGACCTATCGGCCTTATATACTGATGTGCGGTGCAGTCATCTCACTAAGTGAGATAACTGGTTGATCTTTTTAGCCGTACGGCTGAGAGGTCTATTGTTAGGTTGGTTACACCGCGCCATCCCTTTACAGGTTCAAGTTAGGAAATATAAATGATCGGATAGATCCTGACTGCTGGAGGTAGGTCCAGTTTATAGGTGTTTTCTGAGATTTTTTTAAAGATTTTATAGGGGCTAATATACTTAAAATCGAGTTTTTTATTTAATTGTTTTGTTATAATTTTTTTTATTGCAAGGAGCACTATTTTAATGGGGGAACACAACACAACCACACAACCACGTAAGGGCCGGCGGTCAACTGTAGGGTAGGTCGCAGGAGACGAAAGTCGGAGGGATACAGAGTATTACGTCGCTTGATGTATTAATCACAGGAGTGGTAGGCGGAGGTGATTGAGGCGAAGCAGTTGTAATTGAAAGCTGAGGTAGTACAGAGGCTTCCTCCTATCTTAGAAGTGAATGTTTATATATGCGATAGTTCACGTTGGTTCACTTCGTGATTCCTCGTGAACCTACCTCATAGTAGTTCACTGTGGTTCACTGGGTGAACCTGGGTGAACCCGAGTGAGCTGTTTTTGATTGGGCCGTTAAAGTGGGGGAGCCACGTGACTTTTTGGTTGTCGTCACGGGCCGTGACAATATAGAGTTAGGCCTTTAGCTTAAGTATTAAAAAGAATTACTTACTTAGTGCCGTAATTAAGTATATAGAATATTTAGTGCTAGTTATTATAATTAATACGGCCGACTAGAAAGCGCTTATTAAAGAGGGCTGTCTTTACCTTTTTGCAATTAAGCCTAAATATACAAGCTTTAATATAAGCACGCTTAGTCCCTAGGGCAATAAGGATAGCACTTAGGTTAGGCAATTAATTAACGTGCATAATAAGCGAGTGCAGCAACCAAGCGAGTGCACCAAAAATCTCCCCATCTCTCCTCTTTGCATCTAATTAACTATTTCTCAACAAATAAATATGTTACAATCAAATAATGAGGCTAATATGCTTCTCGTCCATCAAGCCCTTCAAAATGACCCGAAACTGGGCCTATAACCCGCCGCAAGGTTATACCAGGTGGATTATTATGCGCTTTGTCGTTAACAGAAAGGCATAGTCTTAACGCAATACCATTCCTAACTCACGGAGACTATCTGATCTAGAGGAGCAGATTATTATTCAGTTCATTCTCGACCTAGATTCGCGAGGATTTCCCCTGCGGCTATGTGGCGTAGAAGAAATGGCCAACCAACTACTCGCCGACCGCGACGCGTTACCTGTCGGCAAGCGCTAGGCTTCCAACTTCGTCAGGCGACAACGAGATCTCAAGACGCGTTTTTTTCCCAAATATGACTATTAGAGGGCCAAATGCGAAGATCCGACTATTATTCGCAATTAGTTCAGGCTCGTGGAGAACACAATCGCGAAATACGGTATTAACCTAGCGGATATCTACAACTTTGATGAGACCGGCTTTATGATGGGCCTAATTGCGAGCGGAATGGTTATCACAGGCGCGGAAAGGTGTGGAAAAGCGAAATCAGTCCAGCCTGGAAACCGGGAATGGGTTACAGTCATCCAGGCTATCAATGCGGAAGGCTGGGTGATCGCGCCGTTCATTGTGGTTGCGGGCCAATATCACCTTACCAGCTAGTACCAAGAGAGCGACCTCCCCGGCGATTAGGCTATTTTAACGACTCAAAATAGCTGGACCGACAATAAGACAGGTCTTAAGTGGCTTATGCACTTTGATCGGCAAACTAACGTCGGACCCCCCCCCCCCCCCCCAACCGACCACCCCCCACAACCGACCACTTTTTTCGCGCAACAACACCAAGGCAATGCGATCGCAATGATCATTAAATAAGCAACAATGTGAAGTCGTATTGAGCTTATTTTTTAATTAATGAAGGTTAAGATGGAATGTATACTCTAGGTCGGCTTGTTTTAATTTAGAAACCTTTATTGCGGTCTTACGCGGCTGTGTGATCTTAAGCATCGCTTCACGAGCCTTCTTGATCGCAGGGACCTTTGCAAACTCAGCGTTGCCGTTAGGGGTGACTTTTTTCCTCTTCTTTGGTCTAAGTTCTTCATTTTGATGCTTCAATAACGTTATTTCCTTTGCCTGCATCTCCACTGTGACTCCACGATCCTCAAGATGATGCCCCATTTTCTTCATAAGCAGCTGGACAACCGGAGGGATCTCAGACGATAACGAGATGAGGTTCAGTACGGTTTTTACCTGCGATGATGAGCGAGGGGTCCTCAGAAGACACTCAGAAGGGCCTTTTGCGGGCGGCGGCGGTGTCTTAGGCCTCTCAGGTGTCTGCGTAACCATCGGGTTCATCAGGACCTTGGCCACATTGACCGGCCATAATCCTGATCCCTTCCAACCGGCTAGGATGTTGTCTTTGTAATAGCTTGCAGCCGGGCCTTATGATAGTTGACGAGGAATGTGATCTTGCCGATTGGTGTTGAATCTGCGAGGGCGGCGAGGTCGGAAAGAAGTCGACGGTATGCGTTCTTCAGCGGGCCAAAGACGGCAACGTCAAGGGGTTGAAGGACGTGAGAAGAGTGAGGAACAAGGAATAGAAGGAAGATGTTGTTATCGTAACACTCGAAGAGGAATTCCTCGGTCATATGACTGCCGTGACCGTCAACAATGAGGAGTCGTGGTTCCCTGGGGTCCTCAGGCGCCGTCTCCGGGATAACACGTTACGCAGCCATCGCAACGCGATTTCGTTATTTGTCCACCCTTTCTCAGAGGCTGTGAAGTTCCAGTCGTCAAGGAAGTCGATATTCTGGGGGAACCATTGTTGTTGCACTGATCCTCCTTTAAATATCACCAGGGGCTTTAAGATTCTCCCTGTCGCTGAGATACACTCGAGAATTGAAATCCAAGACCTCGAACCAGGCTGTTTCAAAAGTGCTGACTTCTTCTCTGCTCGACCGAGGACCAGGCCATTGAGTCCTATCCCTTCCATCATCCCGACTTCGTCCATGTTGTAACGATGCTTTTCCTTGATCTTCTTGACCGGCGGCATCATCAATAACATAAAGAACGCCTTGATAAGTTCAGTTGAAGCGCCGTGATAACGGTCAGTCAATCTTCTTGCCTTTGAGAGTCTTGACGTCTGGAAAACGAGCCATAAAACCCTCAAGCCAGTGTTTTCCGACGCCATCTTGAAATCCGTTACGTTGGGCAACCTTGCCGGCAAAGTCTCTGACTTGCGAGTGAGAAACAGGGCAGCCGAGATCGTGCTGGATAAGAATCCAGTCGCGGAGGCGCCTTTCCTGCCGTGGCGTAAGCTTTTGCCGGGCCTCGAGGGCTTCTTTTCGCGGGTTGGATCCGTGAATTTGTCCCTTCAAGCTTGAACGCGGTATCCCATACGCGTCGGCGGCCTTATTCATCGAGGCGCCATCTGCGTACATCTTTAATGCATCTTGCATATTCTCCTCGGTCCATTCGGGCATGATGAACACTTTGCAAAAGTCGGCTTAGCGATAGCTTCAATATTGCGCGAGAAATTGCCGTCTCAATATGCGGTGTGATGGTGTTGAAAGGTGGAAAAAGTGGTCGGTTGTGGGGGGTGATCGGTTGGGGGGGGGGGGGTCCGACGTTAAGGCCTGATCGAATGGTCGCTATTATCTCCTGATCCTCGATAGGCATAAAAGTTACCGCTCGATTGACTTTAAGAAATATTGCGAAGACAACTATATTATCACGTTATATATATTGCCTCACTTATCTCACCTACTTTAGCCCCTTAATGTAGGGTGCTTTAGGCCTCTTAAAAAAGTATACAGTCAAGAAATTGAGCAATTAATCAGATGCTTAATAACCCACATTTCCAAGGCCAACTTCCTTCCGGCCTTTCATGCCGCCCGCCAAGCCGCTATGACGGAAAGCAATATTAAGGGGGGTTTCAGAGGCGCTGGGCTTGTTCCTTTAGACCCGGAAAGTGTTATATCGAAGCTTGATGTGCAGCTACGAACTCTAACACCTGTCGACGAGGAGGCCAGTCTCCCTGACCCTTGGGTCTCGAAGACGCCAAAGACGGTGCTTGAGGCTAGCTTACAGTCTGAATACCTCGAAAGACGAGTGAGACGGCATCAAAGTAGCTCACCGACATTAATTCTTGCGGCACTTACGTCACTTTTAAAGGGAACGAAGGCAATAATGCATCAGAATGCCCTATTAAAGTCCGAGAACCAGATCCTTCGACAGGCAAATGAGACTCTTAGCAAACGGCGTAGAGCAAAAAGAACCCGGCTACAGAATGGAGGGAAGATAACTGTAGATAAAGGAAGGGATTCAACTGACCAGAAAGACATTGATGTGCAGTTGGGAGCCGAATTGTCGAGAAGTGGTGGTCAAGGAAGGTCAGCGCCGGCGAGGGAAAGGAGGTGTAGAACATTCAGCAAGACGGTCATAATATAAGAATATGTCAAGTAGCCGTTAAAGTGTCTGAAGGAGAGTAAAGCGATTAGCTTTAGTTAATTAAATGCTATATTGTGTTTTATGCTATGTTCTGTCTTGAGGGTCGATATTTTTGGTGCACTCGCTTGGTTGGTGCACTCGCTTATTGTGTACGTTAGATGGTTTATAGTTAAAAGGGTCTTCTATATAATTAATAATAATTAGTTCTAAAGCAATAGTAATAATATCCTTTAATCTATATATAACTATAAATAGCGCGGCCTACAATCCTAACTATTTAGCCCACTTCTCTTAGATAAGCAGCTGGGCAAACCCCCAGATATTGGCGCAGTGCTAGATCCATCTAACTATAATAATTCAGCTATTACTATAAAGGCCTCGCCGCAAGACATCGGAAAATTCGGCAGCTGAGACTTTAGAGGTCAGGCTAAGGCTAAGATGATGCTGGCGGGCTCCCCATCGCTTGCGAGGGTATATGAGGGCAGGTTAGCGATAAACGGCTGCAGATAAGGGCATAGTAATTGTTATCTTATTATCTAAGTAGCCGGTTTTTTCCTCCAGCTTATATAACTGTAACCTATGTAGGCTCAATTGAGTGAGGGTATAAGTGGGCAGGGAAGTATTAATTGTCGTTATCCAGGGCCGGAGCATTGTCCTCGCCAATCGAGCTGCGCTGGGAGACTTATCGCTTCTGCCCTAGGGTTAAGGGCGCTTTTGCTTCTTGTAGGCAAGCTGCTTAGAACTTAGGTGTTTTATCTATTAGTTAGCTATTTCAAGGTTATTAGAGGCTTTAATTATAGGTAATTAATTAGTTCTTATATAATTAAAGTCTTTTTTTTTTTTAGTCTTTTCTTTTTTTAGTAGAATAAGAAGAAGAGAGGTGGGTATAAAAAGAAGGAGAAAGTAAGAGTTAAAAACTATAAAGGGAAAAAATCTTATTTAGATAGATTAGCATATATTATTTGCTATCCTAGTGCTAGTAACTATTTAATCTAATAGGTCTTTAGTAGTTATATTCTTATAATAGCATATAAAAGGGAATTAGAAAGATAATAAATAATAAAATAAATAATTGGGGAAAAGGGTAGAATATAAAATAAATAAAATAGTAATAAAATATGGTAATATGATTATAAAAGGATGCTTTTTGCCGCTTAATAGGAGCATCCCCTTTTTAGTATGTATATATATTTTCCTCCTCCTTCCTCCCCATTAATAGCAAGGAATACATCTACAAACTCTTACTATTAATAATAACCTCTCTATCTTGTAAGGAATTCGGCACGGCGCCCGCACGGCGACTGCTCGGCGCACGCACGCCAAGCCGGACCCCTTAGTCAGCACCCCACATGAACAAACCCTAGCCCTAGCACACACAAAAGGCGACGCAACCAGCCCACAATAATGACGGGGCAAGTTGAAGTCTTACACCATACGAATACGTACCATTACATGCATCCATTGAGTCACCCTGGTTATACACCTCTTACATATCTCTCTAGAGCTCTAGGTTTATCCTCTTATTAGTTAAGTCCTAACTAAGTCCTATTACTCCGCGGCTTTAGACCGGTCCAACTATAGAAGGACCATATAGAATGGGGCTAGTGGTGCGGCCTGGAAGGGTCAGGCAGGTCGATCCCTAGCCATATCTTCCTTATCACTAAGTTTATTCTAGCCGTCCAGAATATAGTCTTCCAATATCCCTTCCATTATTAAAAAAAGCTCCTAAATTTAACTTCTCCTATTATAAAAGAGGCGCTCTATAAATCGTGGGTCATCTTTATTAGAGTTAGTTGCCTACTACTTATACTTATCCTTATAAAACTTCTTAATACTGTCTCTATAGATTAAGGTCAAAAGTTTAGGATCTCCCGGTTCCTGGAGTGAATAGGCACTCTTGCCTAACTTGCGGATAATAATATAGGGACCAAGTGTTATGGACTCGCCCAAGAGGCTGCTGCGTGTTGGGGTCAATAGTTGAATTGAAAAAGCTAAGGAGGAAAGAGAGAGAGTTGGGTCCGACTCGCGTGCGTGTCGCCCCCTTTACACTAGGCCTCTGCTTGAGGCAGCAAGCTTCTGGGGCCCTTACATAAGCCATTGGGCAAAAGCCCAATCCTTTACACCAAACCATTATGGCTTCAGCTTGGCTTCATGCAATAGGTCTCCTATATATTAAGAATTAAATCGAAGGACTATATCCCTAACTTAAATGGCTTACTTACGCAAGAGTTTAGGTTTATTACTATTAGTGTGCACTACTAGCCACTTTTAGTAGGCATATGACTCAGGTCCCTTGGCCAGTTTCGAATGCAGGATGGGTTTCTCTTTATAATAAACTTTACAATCGATTAAGACCTAACTTCCATAATGCCCCATTCGCCTTAGGGTTATAGGCTAAAATTAACCAGACTTATATACTTAAGCTTTTAAGGGTTAGCATAAAGTCTTTTATTAATTCCAAACTATTATTAATTATAAAAATAGGGATAATACCCTATTCAGAAATAATATCCTAAATAAAGATTTTAATAGCGCTTACATTCAGCACCGGAACTACCATCGCTTTAACCCAGCCAGTTAGGTCACAATGGCTTTCCAGGAGGTATACATGTCCTCTGGCTTTAGGGAGGTATTAGGCATCTAAGTGGACCTTATATGGAATATATCTATATCTATCTATCTATCTAGATATATGCTAGACCGGGGAAGTGGGCACCATTGGCACTTTAAACCTAGCTATTAAATGCGCCTAGCAGGGTCCGCGGGCCTTAAGGATTGCGGCGGCTTCTGTCTATATACTGGGCCACTAGTATCGTCTTTAGAGCACCGCAATGGTTATATCTTGTCCCTTATGATCTAAATTAATATGGCATAATGTAATTAATTAGATCTAGATTTTCTTATTGGACACCACTAGTCGGGGAAGGCTATAGGCTCCTCCTTGCTCCCGGCCTCGCCGCCAGAGATGCGCTCCTCAAATGAAATAGTGAGCAGCTTCTTTTTTAATCTAGGCGTATTTAATATTTATGGATTCCACTGGCTGCTATATAGTATAAAGGAATTCTGTAAGTTGCTACTATTTGCCCATATATTTACTAGATAGGAGCTTAAGTTAGTTAGTATAGTCTATACTAAGGTTCTTAAGTGGTAATTCCTCTTCCTCCTCTATTAATTGCATATTATTAAACCAAATTAGGTATAATTATATATCTATAAAGTCTTTAATATTAATTTCCTCCTTATAATCCACTTAATTAGATAGTCCTAAAGGATTTAAAGATAGTCTATTAGCTATTATATTCTTTATGCCCTTAATATATTAGACTAACGTACATGATAAGCGAGTGCACCAACCAAGCGAGTGCACCAAAAATATCGACCCTCAAGACAGAACATAGCATAAAAACACAATATAGCATTTAATCAACTAAAGCTAATCGCTTTACTCTCCTTCAGACACTTTAACGGCTACTTGACATGTTCTTATATTATGACCCGTCTTGCTGCACGTTCCACACCTCCTTTCCCTCGCCGGCGCTGACCTTCCTTGACCACCACTTCTCGACAATTCGGCTCCCAACTGCACATCAATGTCTTTCTGATCAATTGAATCCCTTCCTTTATCTACAGTCATCTTCCCTCCATTCCGTAGCCGGGTTCTTTTTGCTCTGCGCCGTTTGCTAAGAGTCTCATTTGCCTGTCGAAGGATCTGGTTCTCGGACTTCAATAGGGCATTCTGATGCATTATTGCCTTCGTTCCCTTTGAAAGTGACGTAAGTGCCGCAAGAATTGATATCGGGGAGCTACTTTGATGCCGTCTCACTCGTCTTTCGAGGTATTCAGACTGTGAGCTAGCCTCAAGCACCGTCTTTGGCGTCTTCGAGACCCAAGGGTCAGGGAGACTGGCCTCCTCGTCGACAGGGGTTGGAGTTCGTAGCTGCACATCAAGCTTCGATATAACACTTTCCGGGTCTAAAGGAACAAGCCCAGCGCCTCTGAAACCCCCCTTGATATTGCTTTCCGTCATAGCGGCTTGGTGGGCGGCATAAAAGGCCGGAAGGAAGTCGGCCTTGGAAACGTGGGTTATCGAGCATCTGATCAATTGCTCGATTTCTCGACCGTATGCTTTTTTAAGAGGCCCAAAGCACCCTACATCAAGGGGCTGAAGTAGGTGAGATGAGTGAGGCGGCATACATAACGTAATGATATAGTTGTCTTCGCAATATTTCTCAAAGTCAATCGAGCGGTGACTTTCATGCCCATCGAGGATCAGGAGACGATAGCGACCAGTCGATCGGGCCTTAGTGTGCCGATCAAAGTGCATGAGCCACTCAAGACCTGTCTCGTTGTCGGTCCAGCCATTTTGAGTCGTTGAAATAGCCCAATCGCCAGGGAGGTCGCTCTCTTGGTACCAGCTGGTGAGGTGATATTGGCCCGCAACCACAATGAACGGCGCGATCACCCAGCCTTCCGCATTGATAGCCTGGATGACTGTAACCCATTCCCGGTTTCCAGGCTGGACTGATTTCGCTTTTCCACACCTTTCCGCGCCTGTGATAACCATTCCGCTCGCAATCAGGCCCATCATAAAGCCGGTCTCGTCAAAGTTGTAGATATCCGCTAGGTTAATACCGTATTTCGCGATTGTGTTCTCCATGAGCCTGAACCAATTGCGAATAATAGTCGGATCTTCGCATTTGGCCCTCTAATAGTCATATTTGCGAAAAAAACGCGTCTTGAGATCTGGTTGTCGCCTGACGAAGTTGGAAGCCCAGCGCTTGCCGACAGGTGACGCGTCGCGGTCGGCGAGCAGTCGGTTGGCCATTTCTTCCACGCCACGCAGCCGCGGGGGAAATCCTCGCGAATCTAGGTCGAGAATGAACTGAACAATAATCTGCTCCTCTAGATCAGATAGTCTCCGTGAGTTAGGAATGGTATCGCGTCGAGACTGTATGCCTTTCTGTCGACGACGAAGCGCATAATAATCCACCTGGTATAACCTTGCGGCGGGTCGGAGGCCCAGTTCCGGGTCATTTTGAAGGGCTTGAGGGGCGAGAAGCATATTAGCCTCATTATTTGATTGTGACATATTTATTTGTTGAGAAATAGTTAATTAGATGCAAAGAGGAGAGATGGGGAGATTTTTGGTGCACTCGCTTGGTTGGTGCACTCGCTTATCATGCACGTTATAAAGTTAAAAAGAAGAATATAGCTTGGCTAATAGATAATTAGTGCGCCTGGAATATCGTTTGCCTTACTATTGAGTTAGTGGACTAGGACTTGGGAATCAGTCTCTAGTGTAAACGGCGTTCTATATATTATCCTGCGGAGCCATCTAATCGTATAGAGGACTGCTCAGCACTCTCGCTTAATAGCATTATGTCGCTATTCTATATTATTCCAGAGACCTAATTCAAATCGAACAGGATATCTTTTCCTATTAATAACTTACATAAGGATATATCCCTATCCGAATAGGCTAGCATCAACCATCAGGATGACCTCCCTAATACCTAGGGTGCAATCTAAAGTGATTAAAATTAGGGCCAATATAACCTTCTTCTTAAGGGTTTCCAGCGCTTCTATCTAATTAATTCCCTATTTAAATTTAGCATCTTTCTATAAGAGCTTAATAAGCAGTCTTATAATAAGGGCGAACCTTACTATCTAATACCGTGACACCTATAGTAGCCCACTATTCTAAGGAAGGACCAAACATTTTGTCAGATATGTCAAAGGCACATGCACAAAGACGAAGTCACAGGCACCGGGTTACGAAGTCACAGACAAAGGCACAAGCCACACTAAGAAATCACCTACACGAAAATAGAAGTGCTGAGATCTCTTTATCCCCAAGGCCAAATGACCGGAGCCCGGACCGACTGAGAGACACATGATCAGGAGGCATGACCAACTTCCTTTGTTATCAAGCATGCCGACTACCCGAAGGAACCGACGAGAGATCCGATCTGGGCTCTGAGAGAGAAGTCTAAGGAGTCCGTTTCGAGTTCGATCGGGCATTTAGAGTTAAATATCTTAAGTATGGGTTCGTTAAGGATGAGGTCCTTGATCTAGTTAAAGGCTTTCTGGATATTGGGTAGCTATTTGAATTGTCAGTCCTTGCGTGTAAGTGCTAAGAGAGGTGTGGCGATTTTGCTGAAGTATCTAAGAAATTGTTAGTAGTAGTTTATAAATCTGAGAAATGCTTATACTTCCTTAACTATTATTAGTATAAGCTAGTCCTTAACTGCTTAAACCTTCTTTAGGTCTATTTAGATCTTATTATATAAGATAATATGTCCTAAAAATTTAATTTATAAGGTATAGAAATAACTTTTCTTTAGTTTAATTAGTAGGTTTATATTCTATAAAGCTTATAGTATTATATAGATGTATTCTATATGTTCTTGTTCTATCTTAGAGAAGATAAAGATATTTTTAAGGTAGTATACTATAAATACATTAAGGTGCTTATATAGAATATAGTTAAGTATATATTAGAATGTAGCTAGTGTATTAGTAAGTCTAAAGGGTATAATATGGTATTTGAATAGTCTGTATTTTATTCTAAAGGCAGTTTTCTATTTATATTTGGGTTTAATGCGGATGAGGTTATAGGCTCCTTTTAGAATAAGTGCAGTTAAGTACTTTATCCTACGAAGTTAGTCCTTTAGTTTACTGATTAAAGGCAGAGGTATGCGATCTTTAATAGTCGTATTATTAAGCGTATAGTATTCTATAATAAGTCGGAGTTTTCTATTCTTTTTAGGAATAAATATAACTGGATAGCCTATAGAGGACTTTTGTTAATTATTGGAGGGTAGAAGATGTAGTGGTGAGACTGATGTGTTGTATTTATGAGTGAGTTTTTTGGTCTCTGTCTGTTCCTTCTCTAATTCATCTGATCAAGTGGTCTTTTATAGATAGAATGATCCGGCGACTTCCTCCTTCTTCTGAGCGCTTCGGGTATCCGGCTTCTCTCGTCGGGTCCTTCGGGTAGTCGGCATGCTTGATAACAAAGGAAGTTGGTCATGCCTCCTGATCATGTGTCTCTCTGTCGGTCCGGGCTCCGGTCATTTGGCCTTGGGGACAAAGAGATCTCAGCACTTCTATTTTCGTGTAGGTGATTTCTTAGTGTGGCTTATGCCTTTGTCTGTGACTTCGTATCCCGGTGCCTGTGACTTCGTCTTTGTGCATGTGCCTTTAATATATCTGACATACCCCCTCAGATTCAATAACTCCTCATTGAGTCTGAACCTCTTCATCTTTCTATAGCCTCTTGCTGATGTCTTCCACTCCAAGCTGTTGCAGAAAGTGGTTCCATTTTCCGGCCGGCAGGGCCTTCGTCAGTCCGTCGGCGACCATATCGGTAGATTTAACATATTTGACTTGAATCTTTCCGTCTTGAACTTCTTGCCTAAGCCAGTGGTTGTGGATGTCGACGTATTGCAGTTTTGTCTTTAAGGTGGCTATCTCAGCTGTCATAAGGTTAATAGTCTGAGTGTTATTGCAGTCAATCTGGATAGTCGTGTCATTCAGTTGGACCGTTAGCTCCTTGATAAGTCGGCTGACGAAGAGGGGTTCCTTGGCTGCTTGTGCTAGGGCTAGGAGTTCCGCTTCGGTCGTTAACGTTATGACAGTATCCTGCTTATTGGCTCTCCATCCGATCAGTCCGTTGAACAGCTTGATAGTGTATGCTTGCGAGCTTTTCCGGTCTAGGGTGTTATTGGCGAAAGATGCATCGCTGGCAACCCTATGTCCGCCGGGTCCTCCAAAGGAAAGGGCCAGGTTTTTCGTGCGCAGGAGATGGTGAATAATCTGATCAGATGCTTCTTCATGGATTTGGCTTAGATTAGTGAGGATTAGGCTAGTCTGGAGACTGCAAAGGCGATGTTAAGTCATGTATTTATAGCAATATAAAGGGTCGATCTGATCTTGCGTTAATAGCGTTAGACTTCTAGCTTTGTTGCAGGCTGTAGTTCTGCCTGGGTTATTGGTACTATATTGCTGTTCCTTTATTAGCTAGGTTTGCAATCTTATTAATATAGGATGCTTATGATAGCTAGATCTTCCTTGCAGGTTAGTCCCATATGACTTCCATTCTAAGGAACTATTGCATAGGGTTTCCGCCTATTAAGGTGTATTTTATCTGGAGCTTTTTGATTAAATGCTTAGCCTTATATTCTTAAGTCTTTCGATAGGCCATAATCATATTATTAATATATACGAGGAAGAGGTTTCTTTCTCATTTGAAGCAGCAAGGCTCGTGAGGAACTGGCTTATATCCTAGCTGCTGTAGGGTCTTAGAGAGCTCCTTTTGTCACAATAAGGGGGAGATCCGTAGTCCATATAGAGCCTTATTAAGCTTCAGGATTGTTCCTGCCTTTTTATAGCCAGGGAGCATCTGCATGAAGACGTCTCGATCAATTGGAGCATGTACGAATGCGTTGGTTATATCGTATTGAACTATCTCCAGACCAAATTTAGCTGCAATAGCTATCAAGGTCCTGAATGACCTTCCGGCTAAAGTGGCTACATATGTGTCTTGCCGCTGGCCCTTGGCTTGTTGGTCTCCTCGAACCACGAGCCTAGCCTTGCACTTTTGAAAGTAGCCGTGTTTGTCTGTCTTATAGACATATACCCACATGCAGCCTAGGACTTATTGCTCGATTGCTCGAGGGTCTTTGGCCTTAATCTCAGTACAAGAGCTTATTTCCTTATGACTCTAAAGGTACACTTCTTCAGCCTTTAGGAATAGATTACTAAATGGATAACTAATAAGATTATTATGCTTTCTGGGTAAAAGGGGAAGTGCATTCTTTTATGCATCTTCTCTTTTCGACGGAGATTCCGTTCTACTGTGATTTATTGTCGCGATTCGTTCCAGCTACAAAAGCTGCTTGCCATATTACAGTCTGGTTCCCTTGTGCTAGCACATTTTGAGAGATCTATGCTAGTAGGGCTGAAGGTGGTGTATTTGGGGGCATAATGATGAGGTCTTCATATTCCGCCTTCTTTGCTTCTGAGATCTTATCCATCGCCGCTATAAGACGGTCTGCTATAAGTTCGGCTGGTTCCTCTTCTTCATATGGAAAGGCCACCTTAATGCAGTCTACAATGTTTAACTGATCAATTGGTTCGTCTTATTAGAGTGATGCGATTCGTGCGATAGCTTGTAGATCTGCCTCCAAGAGGTCATCTTTAAAGTTTTCCCAGTTTCCATTGCAGCCTTCGTCTTCGTTAAAGATGACATCTTGGGTGCTGACTATTCGATTGATCGAGGGGATCCAGATCCTGTAGATGTTCGAGGATCTATATCCAACTAGGAAGCCGATCCATCCCTTAGGTTTGAGCCGCATCTTGCGATTGAGCTTCTATTGTGCCTCGGGGGTCATGGCATAGGCCTTACAGCCAAATGCTTATAGGTGTCTAGTTAGTTAGGCTGTTTTGTTGGATGTGGAATTCCTCTAGCTTTAGCTATAGTGGAATGCAGTTGATTGTATGGTATTTTCTAACCTGACTTATAGTTTAGTATTTAATTGCAAAGGTATACTGCAGTTCTACTAATTTCTGGCTAGAGTTAATGAGGGAGCTTAGCGCCAGTTCGTATTGCGCTTTCCTTATCCTTGATCACACACCCTGAGCGTTCGGCGCTGCCGTTTTATACTTGGCTATACGGTGCTGAAGGCTCGATAATAATGGCTCTCTTTCGTAGGAAGGTTCCGACTTGCGGTTTGACCTCTATGATCTCGTTATTGCATTTAATGACCTTAACTTTGATGCTATATTAGTGTTCTAGGTGCTTAATGAAAGATTTGAAAGCTGTAATAATAGCTTCAGTTATTCGAGATGTAGGATAGTAATCCCAGATGTAACCAGTTGATCGACAGGTAAGCAGTATTTGTGATATATAGCCGCCTATGCCTTCTTCGTAGTCATGAAAATCAATAGCGACTCGTTCTCCGGCTATTTGGCCTGTCTTTCTTGGAGCTCGTCTTATCTGTCGCTTGATCTTAGATAGACCACAGGCGTCGCATTCGACTGTCGTTGGTCCTCGAATTCGCACCCCCTGAGACGAAGCTACAAGGTGTTCAAGGGCTTGCAGTCCCGGGTGCCCTAGGCGGTTGTGCCAACGGATGGCCTCTCCCGTTAAAGGGGCCCTTTTGGTGTATGTGGTGACTTTATGGGCTGCCCACGCTGTCTGGGTCGTCTCTGCAGGTTGGTATTCAATGATGTATTGGCCGTATAGGTACGAGGGTCGTGAGGATCTGGGGGCAGTATGCAACATCTTTAAGCAGCAAGACGTGTCTTTTTGTAAGCCTGACTGTTATGGTTCCGTATCCTAGGATTGGAAGCTTCCGATCGCCTGACTAGATGTAATTGTGTGGAAGTGCGGGCTTTATATTGGCTAGTCTCTTCGAGTTATTAGTGATTGAGATTATTGCTGCAGAGTCCAGGATTAGGGAGTTTTATAGAGGGTATATATTACTTTAAGCAGTGAAGGCAGCTTTGACTCTAGCGGTTGACCGTTCATAGAGTTGTTGATTGGCTTGATTAATTGGTTCTGCAGACTTAAGTTTCTTGCGAGTAAGCGCTATAACCTATATTTGCAGGTTCTTATCTTTAAGGGCTTCTTTTACCTTTATCTGAAGTTGCTTATAGGGCCTTAAACCTTCCTAAGCTATATTTAGGAAAATATAGAAGTATTTCTTAAGAGCATAGGGTAAGGCGCATACTGGGCAATTTTCCCTTTTAGGGTTCCCTTGGCTAGACCCTACTATCGGCACGGCCTACAACAGCATTCTAATTATTATCAACAGACTTACCAAATTTTCCTATTTCATCCCATATTAAGAATCAACCGATGCAGAACAATTTTACTACCTCTTCTTACGATATCTTGTTAGTATATATAGCTTACTGTCTGAAATCATCTCAAATAGAGGACCACCGTTTTTCTCGAACTTTTGGCAATGCCTTATAGTAAGGATCGGACTAAACTATAAGCTCACTACCGCATAAAGACCCTAAGTCAATAGACAAATAGAGCGAATAAACCAGGTCATTAAAACCTATCTTTGCTAATATATTAACTACACTTAAGACAATTAGGTTAAAAAGCTGCCTATGGCCCAGCTAGCGCATGATATAGCCTTTAATGAAATAATAATGACCACGCCTAGCTATATAAACTTTGGATTCACCCCTGACGCCTACAGGAAATCACAAAATAGACCTATTGCACTAGCAGCCAGAATTGCATTAGACCAGCTTAAAGATCTATACGACGCTCTACACACCGAACTTTCATTTATATGCAATTAGCATATATAATACTATAACTAAAAGAGGTTAAAGGGACGAACATTTTTAGAGGGAGATATGATGCTCCTTATAATAAAAAATATTATAATAAAACAACTAAATACAAACCTTAATTTTAAGTATATTAGACCCTATAAATCCTTAAAAAAATCTCAGAAAATAACTATCAACTGGACCTACCTCCGGAAGTCAGGATCTATCTAATCTTTTATATTTCCTTACTCGAACCAGCACACAGAACTACCACAGTCAATACGGAAGGACAACCTAGCATAGAGGTTGAGCCCCTTAAGGAATACGAAGTCAAACGAATCATTAACATAAGACGCAAAATAGCAAAATAGAATACCTTATCAAATAAAAAGGCTATAAAAATAATAAGAATATATAGGAATGTAAGAGGTGTATAACCAGGGTGACTCAATGGATGCATGTGAAGGTACGTATTCGTATGGTGTAAGACTTCAACTTGCCCCGTCATTATTGTGGGCTGGTTGCGTTGCCTTTTGTGTGTGCTAGGGCTAGGATTTGTTTATGTGGGATGCTGACTAAGGGGTTCAACTCGGCGTGCGTGCGCCGAACAGTCGCCTTAAAGGCGCCGTGCAGGGCTCCTTACAAGGAACCAAGAGGCTAAAGTAGGTGATATAAGTGAGGCACCCTTCCATATTAATCGCCTGGACAATTATGTTGAATAGTTTCCTGTGCACCGTCAATCGTATGTTCATTTTGTATGTGTTTTGTTTTCTCTTATCGTCCATTTTCCTTCTCGCTTCTTCCCTCATCTCCGCGCTTTCCCCTTTTTTCCCCTGACGACCGTGCGCGGTCGCTGACCAGTCATATGACCTTCCACACCATTCTTCATGATGCCTTAGGCACCAACCTCTGGACTATTTACATGATCCAATTCAACAAATCATGAGTTATTCCCGGTTTCCAGGCTAGACTGATTTTAGCCTGACATGCCTTTGTATACATATAATAAACAATCTATTGATAATTATCCCCATAGGAAAGCCAGTCTTATTAAAGGTGTATAAGTGTTAGTAAGAGTAATAACTTACTATATTTTGCAATTATATTTACTACAAGGTTAACAAATTGGAAAACGGTTAGATTTCGCATTTGGCTTTTTAATAGTTATACTTATAAGAGAAATACCTCATTAGCTCTAAATGCCGCTTAATGAAGTTTGAAGCCTGTTGCTTGCTAACAGGTGATGTATTGTAGTTAATACTATACAGTCTTAGTGAAAACCCTCGCGAATCTAGGTTAAGGATGAAAGGAATACTGATCTATTCTTCTAGATCAGATAGCCTTCGTTGCTTCAGGATAGTATCGCGTTGAGACTACTGCTGGTGACGTAAGGTATTGCGGTAGACCTCTGCGGCGCTCTGGATACTCAATCTTGGACCATTTTGAAGGGCTCAAGGAGTAATCAGGATATTTGGCTGTTTATTTGATCGAGAAGTTATGGAGTGATTGAAAAATGTAAGAGAGAGGCATTTTTGGACTACTCACTTATTTTTATAATACCTCCTTCAGCTAACGTGGTTGACAAGCGAGCAGGACAGACAAGCGAGCGGGACACTTTCAAGAAATTTCCAACTTTTTATCTTCTTAATCTCTTTCCTTCAAACACAAACAATGTCCTCAAATTCTAAAGAAGCCAATATTAACCTTGCCATCGCCGCTATCCAATAAAACCCAAAGCTGGGTATCCGGGAGGCTGTAAGGATCTATACGATCAGTTCCAGCACCCGCGTCGGGCAGCACTGGGCCCTCACACTTCGTCCAGCGACAACCAGAACTCAAGACGCGTTTTAATCGTGCATACGACTGACAGAGAGCCTTATTCGAACATCCAACTGCTCTTAACGCGTGGTTTCAACTTATGGCGAATATGAAGGCAAAGTGCGGCATCCTCAACGCGGATATCTACAAGTTTGACGAAACTGGGTTTATGATGGGTATGATCTCGTCCGCAATGGTAGTTACCAGCGCCGAAAGACGTAGAAAAGCAAAAGCAATACAGCTTGATAATCGAGAATGGGTTACAGTGATCCAGGGCATCAATGCTGAAGGGTGGGCAACCCTGCCGTCAATCGTGGTGAAGGGGGCCCAGAGTGCGGTGGGAGACATTGTAGATCTTTGAAGCGTGAAAGAGAGATAATTGAAGTTCCTTCTGAAGGGCTTGAAGGGCAAGATTAATATTTGCCTTATTTACTGAGGATGACATGATGTATAGTTAAACAAATGATATTCAAAGACAAGATTAGGCAGTTAGGTGGAAAAGTGCGCGCTCGCTCGCATGTTATAAGATATTATTTTTGAAGAATACTATAAAATAATTAATAAGGAAGCCGATTAACTAATCACTATACTGTATACGTAAAAATCGTATATTTATCATGATAACTTTTCTAGATTTTGATAGAAAAGTTATTATTATAAATAGTATAAGAGAGGTAAATAATAGAAAACTTTTATTGTGTTTTTCATTAAATGTAAATATAGGGAAATAAATAGATACACAATAAGAATAGGCTTTTTCTTAGTAAATATTTAATACAGTGTATGTATAGTTGAGAAAGAGTCTTCTCTAATGAAGACTAACTAGATTAAGCTAAGTTAGGTTTAGCAGCTTCTTTAAGCTTGATTTCAGTATTGAACAAACTTTTCAAAATCATAATATAAGCTAACTATATGTAGATATAAGTGGTTGACCTACTCAACATATAGGTTAGTAGTTTCAATATAAAAAGGTTTAACACATTTCAATTCAAATTTATTCTTCACAAAAATATACTAAATGTTATCTATATCGTTTATTAAAAAATGATTAAAATGGTCATTCAAAATTA
The DNA here is from genome assembly GCA_911649645.1 of Thelonectria discophora. NCBI lineage: Eukaryota > Fungi > Ascomycota > Sordariomycetes > Hypocreales > Nectriaceae > Thelonectria > Thelonectria discophora. Next base: position 1,074,884 of record CAJVRK010000002.1, on the reverse strand, counting down.
AATAACATAAAAAATAATAATACATTAATGTTGTTCACAAGTAAGCGGGACAGACAAGCGAGCAGGACACTCCGCTCAGATTTTCACCCTTCCATCTTTTCAATCCCCCTACTCGCGAATAATAGTCGGATCTTCGTATTTGGCTCTCTGACGGTTATATTATCAAAAGAAACGCGTCTTAAGTTCTGGGTATCACCTAACGAAGTTAAAAGCCTAGCGCTTGCCGACAGGTGATGTGTCGCGGTTAGCGAGGAGTTGGTTCTTTAATACAACGTAGCCGCGGGGGAAATTCTTATGTGTAGGTCGATAATGAGTTGAATAATGATCTGCTTCTCTGGATCGGTGAGTCTCCGCGAGTTAGGGATAGTATGGCGTCGAGATTGAATGCCGTTCTGCCGGCGACGAGGCCTCGGCTTAGAGACCTCATAGGCCTTTGCAGCGACATAGAAAATCTATTTAAAAGAACTGGAACTAGCTTCTCTAGGTAAATCCTCATCTTTTAAACAGGTTCTTGCATTATGACCTGGCTTCCCGCAAGTGCCACATCGCCGAATGCCTGCTGCTGCCCGCCTCGACCGACCACTATTTTGTCGCATTTCTTGAGCCACCTGCTTATCAACATCCTTTTGAGCCAGAATATCATTAGCATCCCCTATAGAAAGAGCCCCTCCTTGCCGGACATGTATCTTTTTGGCCCTCCGGCGTTTGCTAGGTGTCTTATTCGCCATCCGGAGCGACTCACACTCCTCGCGCAATAGCACTCCCTTATGTATCATTGCCTGTGCCCCCTTTGCAATTTGATCTACAGCACTATGAATTGGCGTTAGGGAGCTTCCCTGGTGACGGGCAATTTGACCCTTAATATAATCAGACTGAGAGCTGACTTCTGTCGGGTTATGTGGTATTAAAGAGACCCAAGGGTCGGTCTTTTCCGGAGGGGGCTCAGTTGGTGTTGGAATCCGCAGCTTAACATCCAGCTTTGATAAGATTGCCTGAGGATCATGAAGTACTAAACCAGCCCGTCTGAATCCCTCCCTTGATATTGCTTTCCGAAAAAACAGAAGAGAAGATGTCTTTGAAGGGAGAAAAGAACTCGACCTTAGTCACGTGGTTAACATGGTACTTCATAAGATCTTTAATCTTGTGACTAAATGCCTGCTTTAAGGGACTGAAGAGTCTACCATTAGGTGGTCGAAGAAGATGTGATAAGTGTGGAGGCATGCAAAGCGGAATAATATTCCGGTCCTTGCAGAACTGGTCGAACGCGGCAGATTGGTGACTCTTGTGGCCGTCAATCACTAACATTCCATATTTGCCCTTTGTGACCGAGGCAGTATGTTTATTGAAATGCAGTATCCATTCAAGGCCAGTCATATTATCAGTCCATCCATTCTTGGTAGGTTTGATAACCCGGAGAGCGGGAGGTTGCATTCTGTGTACCAGTTGCTGAGGTAGTAGGACGCCGGAAGAACGGCGTTTAATCTCGACGCGATATTATCCCTAACTTGCGTCGACTTACGGATCTCGGGAGCAAATCATTATTCAATTCATTCTTGACCTAGATTCGCGAGGATTTCCCCATGATGTTGAACATATGGCCAACCGACTGCTCGCCGACCGCGACGCGTCATTTGTCGGCAAGCGCTAGGCCTCCAACTTCGTCAGGCGACAACCCAGGTCTCAAGACGCATTTCTTTCACAAATACGACTATCAGAGGGCCAAATGCGAAGATCCGACTATTATTCGCAATTGGTTCAGGCTCGTGGAGGACACAGTCGCGAAATACGGCAACAACCTATAGGATATCTACAACTTTGACGAGACCGGCTTTATAATGGGCTTAATTGCGAGTGAAATAGTTATCACAAGCGCGAAAAGGTGTGGAAAAGCGAATTAAGTCCAGCCTGGAAACTGGGAATGGGTTACAGTTATCCAGGCTATCAATGCGGAAGGCTGGGCGATCGCGCCGTTCATCGTGGTGGTTACGGGCCAATATCATCTTAACGTCGGCTACCCACATCTCGGCACCCTCAACAACAAGAAGACCGTGATTTTCGCAATCACGAAATAACCTCAATTTCACTCTCATACTCTAGGATTAATTGAAATTCGTCGCATAAATCCTCAAACCGTATCTTCTGGGTATTAATATCATCTGTCATTTGTCTCCCTAACTTCTTGACCTGCTCGTGTGTGTTCCTGAGCCCCTTGATGTTAACAAACCTCTCGTTATTGCTTGGCTTCACCTTCTTCTTCTTTTTTGGCCGAAAATGGTCAACTTGGTCCCTGAGGAGCAGTATTTCCTGCTCCTGCTCTGCAATCTTAGCCACACGCTTATCCAAGGCCTTGCCGACCTTCCGGAAGAGCAGTCTTGCTGCAGATCCAATTTCCTCTTCATTCCCTACCAATCCAATCGCCGTGCGGACATCGAAGGCGCGAAAAGGCGTCATGATCATGTTCTCGATGGCCCCCGGCTGCTTCCTTTTGGCAGAAGGCGTGTTAAACGCCCTGCTTTCTCGCTGTCGTTGCCGCTCAATGAATCATGGGTTATTCAGTGGCTTTGACATACCAACTGGCCACATTCCGGCTGCTTTCCAACCCGCCCGAATAGTCTCAGGCTTCATAGCCTCCTTTCGTGCTTTGAGATAGCACTTTAGGAAGTATGCCTTGCCCAGGGGCTTGAATCATCCGTGATTCTGACGAACTTCTGCACCTCTTTGAGGTATGCCCTTTTAAGCACCGAAAGGACCGTTAAATCGAGTGGCTGAAGAAGATGAGAGCAGTGGGCAGGTAAATATAAGATATATATATCATTGATATAGCATTCCCACATATAATCGAGGCTCTCATGACTCCCGTGGCCATCAACAATGAGGAGACGGGTCTGCGGCTCTGCCGGCTGCGTGAGGGGAATGAAGATCTGTTTTAGCCAGTTTAGACCGATCTTCTCAGAGGTCTAGCCGTTAGGGGAGGAAGTGAAACTCCAGGACTCTAAATCGTCAAGTTCTTCTGGAAACCATTGGTGTTGTATGGTCATTCCCTTGAAAATAACGAGTGGGGGTAAAGAGAAACCGAGGGCATTCACAGTTTCGAGGATTGATGACCATATACGGCCCCCAGGGACTTTAAAAGGCGCAAAAAGGTCATCTGACGATCCAAGAACAAGGCCATTATCCCCTCTTCCTTCCATGATGCCTGTCTCATCCATATTATATCGACATTAGGGGGGATCCTCTTGACGATCGGCAGGGCAAGTCGGGCGAAGCATTCCTGGATTTTCTCAGCCGAGGCTCCGTTGAGACGGTTGAAATCAATGCTCTTGCCTCTCACTGTCTTCACTTCCGGATTTCTTCGTAAAAAGCCTTCAACCCAGTTCTTACCGATCGGTCGGGTATCGCCCTGGAGCTTGACGATGCGCTGAGCGAATTCTTTGAGCTGGTTGTGCGTCGGGGCGAGCCCTAGGGCTAGCTGAGCCATAACCCAGTCAGCGAGGTGCTTCTCCTGAGTCGGCGAAAGGCGTTGTGTGTGCCAATGTGCTTTTTTCTTGGGCTCGAGGCCGTTCAGACGGCCTTGGAGGGTTGAACGTGGTATATCCTAATCGATGGCGGCTCTCTTGATGTTTCCTGTCGTAATCGCTTGGTCGACAGCTTGTTCAAACTAATATTCTGTATATTTCGGCATCGCTGATTCGGAATCTGCGATCAGACTTTAATTTGGTGCGTTGGATCACGAGAAATCAGGTCGTGTTGGATATGGTGTGTGGTGGTGTTCACGGAAAATTCTGCTGTGAAAGTGTGCCGAGATGTGGGTGGCTGACGTTACCAGCTGGTACCAAGAGAGCGACCTCCTGGGCGATTGAGCTATTTCAAGGACGCAAAATAGTTAGGCTAATAATAAGGTAGGTCTTAAGTGGCTTAAGCACTTTAATTAGCACACTAAGGTCCGCTTAACTGGTCGCTATCGTCTCCTAATCCTCAATGGGCACAAAAGTCACCACTCGATCGACTTTAAAAAAAATATTGCGAAGACAACTATATCATTACGTTGTGTATGCTGTCTCACTTGTCTCACCTCCTTCAGCCTCTTAATGTCGGGTCTTTTAGGCCTCTCAATAAAGCATACGGTTGAGAAATTGAGCAATTGACCAGATGCTCGATAACCCACGTTTCCAAGGCCGACTTCCTTGCGGCCTTTCATGCCGCCCACAAAGCCGCTATGACGGAAAGCAATATCAGGGGAAGTTTGAGAGGCACTGGGCTTGTTCCCTTGGGCCCGGAAAGTGTCATATCGAAGCTTGATGTGCAGCTACGAACTCCAACACCTGTCGTCGAGGAGGTCAGTCTCCCTGACCCAAGGGTCTCGAAGACCCCAAAGACGGCCCTTGAGGCCAGCTCGCAGTCTGAATACCTTGAAAAGCAAATCAGAAGGCATTCATTAAAGCAACTCTCCATCCTCTATTTTAGAGGCGCTTAAGTCATTTTCTAAGGGATCGAAGGCAATAATGCATCAGATAGCATTATTAATGTCCGAAGAACCCGGCTACAGATTGGACGGAAGATGACTGTAGACGAAGGAAGGGATTCAATTGATCAGAAAGACATTGATGCGCAGGTAGTAGCCGAATTGTCGAGAAGTGGTGGCCAAGGAAGGTCAGCGCCGGCGAGAGAAAGGCGCTGTGGAAGATGCGGAAAGATCGGTCATAATACAAGGACGTGTCAGGCCATAATTGAGAGCTCTTAGACAAGAGCATAGTAGCTATTTTCAATTGATTTGAGGCGTTGTTGTGTTTTTATTGAAGTCTGTTGATTTTGAAGGATAGGAAAAGTGCGCGCTTGCTTGTAGTGCGAGCTCGTTCATCATGCACGTTAAGAATAATTATTTTTTATTATTCTAAATTAAATTGAGATTTTTATAATTTAGGAATTCTATTTCACTTATCACAGATAAAAGAAAATTAGAATAATTAATCCTTATATATGTATCTATTTAATATCAAGGAAACATAGACTATTAATATCAAAGAATCGCATAAATTTAAAATTGTGGATTTATCATTATTAAAGTTAATAATAGTTTTATTTACAAAAATACCATATTTGCATCCTTACTAATATGTTTGTTTATATCAATGTACAAGATAAGCAAGCGGTATAGACAAGCGAGTGATGCACCTTAAATCATGATCTTTACAAAATCTTCAAGACGGTGAAGTTAAGCTAAGAAATAACATATGTAATAAGCGAGTATTACAGACAGGCAAACTTTACAAAAAATCTAACCTCTCTTATTGAAATTAAAATAAAAGCACCATAATGCATATAATTAATTAAAAGTAATCGCTATACTCATCTCTAGACATCTTAATGACTACTTAATAGGTCATTATATTATAGCTGGGCTTACTATAAACACTATAATGCTAAACTCCCGATCGCAATAACCTTCCTTAACCACCACTCCTCGACGATTCGGCCACTACTTGCGCATTAACGTCCCATTGATCAATTATCTCCCTGCCTTTATCTACCGTCATGACCCCTTTTTTCTATAGGCGAGTTCTTTTTGCCTTCTAGCGCCAGATTAGTATCTTATTTGCCTCTCAAAGGTCCTTAACCTCAGCCCTCACTCAATAACGCATTATTATGCATTATTGCCGTCATACCCTTAGCAAGAGACTTTAGAGCTCCTAGGATTGATTCTGGGGAGGTACTATAATGCCTTCTGATTTGTCTCTCTAGGTAATCGGACTGAGATCCGGCATCGATCACGGTCTTTGGGGTCTTTGAAGTCCATGGGGTCGAGGGCTCAGAACCCTCGGCGGCAGGCGTTGGAGTCCGTAGCTGCATATCAACCTTCAAGACCACATTTTCCGCATCAAGAGGGACAAGCCCGGCTCCCTTAAAGGCTGACCTAATATTTAATTTAATTATAGTAGCTTTGAATATAGCAGGGAAGGCCAGGAAGAACTTGGTCTTTAAAACGTGGGTAATAGAGCACTTAATTAGACGCTCTATTTCTTTGCTATAAGCATTCTTTAAGAGCCCAAAGTACCTTATATTAAGGAGCTAAAGTAGATGAGATAAATAAGGCAGTATATAACTTTTATGCCTATTTAAGATTCAGAGACGATAATGACCAATAGATCGATTAGCTATACACCGATTAAAGTGCTTAAGCCACTTGAGACCAGTCTCATTATTAGTCCAGCCAGTTTGGGTCATTGTGATAGCCCAATCGCCCGGGAGGGGGCTATCTTGGTACCAATTAGCAAGGTGATATTGGCCCGCACTAATGATAAATGGCTAGACCGCCTAGCCTTCCGCATTAATCGCCTGAATTACTGTAATCTATTCCCGGTTTTTAGGTTGCACTGATGTTAGCTTTAAATGCCTTTCTAAGCCTGTAATAATTATTCCGCTTAAGATCATACTAATAAGAAAGCCAGTCTTATTAAGTTTATAAATATCCCCCATATTAATGCCATACTTTACGATTTTATTTACTATAAGCTAAAACTAAATGCAAATAATAATAAGATCTTTATATTTAGCTCTTTAGTGATTACATTTCTGAAAAAAAAATGCGTCTTAAGCTCTTAATGTTATTTAATGAAGTTTATAGCCTAATGTATGCTAATAGGTGGCGCATCGCGGTCAGCGATCAGACAATCAGCCATAGCTTTCACTCCACAAAGCCGGGGAGGAAATCCTAGGGAATCTAGGTCGAGGATGAACGGGATAAATAATGTGTTCCTCTCGATCGGATAGCCGACGCGATTTAGTGATGATATCGCGTTAAGATTGGATGCCTTCTTATTGGCAATATAAGGTACGGTAGTGGACCTTATAGATATCTGCGGCGCGTTAGATGCTGGGTTTAGGGTCTTTTTGAAGCGCCTGAAGCGCAAGGAGCATTCTGCCTTCATTTCATTGTAATAATATAGTTAGTTGTTGGTATAATATGAAAAATAATGGGAAGATGTAAGGTGGGGGATTTTTGTGACATTCGCTTGTCTGTGACACTCGCTTATCACGTACGTTATTAAATTCTCCATACAACGTACATTATGAACATGTGCCGCATCCAAGTATGCGACGAACCTTTCCTTCCTACATGTAACTCTTCAATCAATTAATTAACTCCTTAACCACCAACTATATCAGACCTAAATACTAAAGATAAAAGCTTTCTTGCCCTTCAGGCTCTTTAAATACTCTGAAACTTAGTATCTGACGCGCTGCAGGGATCTATAAGTTAATGAGCGACAGCTATGTCATCGCAAAGAGGATATTCAATAGCGATGCGATTGAATGCCTCGACTACCTGATCTGGAGGAACAGGTCATTATTTGATTCATTTTCGATCTATATTTACGAGAGTTTTCTCCCTGACTGCGCTCTTTCAAGGAAATCGCTAACCAATTGGTCGCCGACTACTATGTACTATCTATCAGCAGTCACTAGGCTTCCAAATTCATTAGGCGATACTAACAGCTTAAGACTCGTCTTTTTTGTAAATATGACTATTATATGCGAAGATCTAATAGTTATTTACTATTCGTTTTAGCTCATAGTAAAGATACTCGCAAAGTATAGCATTCAACTAAAATAATATTTATAAGTTCAATAGGACTAGCTTTCTTGTAGACATAATCATAAGTAGAATGGTTATTGATAGGTTCAAAGATGGCATTTAAAAGTAAAATCAGTTTACCCTAGAAACCGAGTATCGATTAATATGGATAGCTGTAACGGTCCGGATCAATTCCCAAGGGATAAATCAGGAGGGCCTGGTTTATGTTGGCAGATAGAATAGGGCGTTACGGTTGTTCTGAGCAATGAGAGTATTATGACCGCCTGGTCCCCACGGGGTCGCGGCCCAGGCCGTGACACGATGTCTCCCCTCTGTTGGTCTTGTCCTCAAGACCGCCTTAAGTAGGTCGTCGTCCCTGTTGGTTGATTGCTAACCAACTTACCCTTGTTTTCTTACTTTTTGGTGGCTGACAGTATGTCAGGTCGTATCACGAAAACCGTTTCGCGCCCCAAGATTTCTGCCGAGAGGCGTGGCGACCTTGCCAAAGTGATCGAGAAGTTCGGTTTCGAAATGCCGCGCTGTTCTGCTTGTTTCAAGGCCAACCGTCATCCGTGTGTGGTGGCCGAAGGGAAGTAGCGGTGCGATTTCTGCATTGCGAAGAAGTATACTAATTGCGATTTCGGTGGCATTACTTCATAAGCTTATAAGTATTCTATTAGTAGCGTTTTTATCGGTACTTCTTGCTAATGGATGCTAATTGCTCGTGTTTTGAAGGAAAAGGATCGTTTGGACGCGCAAAAGGAGCAGGTAGAGGCAGACTTGCTTGAGGCCTTGGCTCGGTTGCAGCGTTTGCGTCGTCAGGAAAAGCATTTGCGAGAGAAGGCTGCGGAGATAGTGCGTCATGGCTGCGAGGATTTGGACGAGTTGGAAGAGTTGGAGCGTTGTGATGAGGAGGAGCGTCGTTCTGCCGAGGCAGGTGCTCTTTCCGAGGTTTAATTATTGGAGGATCACGGGGTCATTGACTGGAGCTCCCTTAAGGGCCTCGATTTTTCCGCTGTTAGCGCTGCTAGTGAAAGTTCTTCAGTAGGCGTTACGTATAGGTGAGGTGTTCTAGTGGTTCCTATATATTTTCGTTGTCTTTGTAACCTTTCTATTTGATAAGGTATTTTATCTTGCTGTTTTCGCGTCTTATGTCAGTAATTCGTTCGATTTCGTACTCTTCGGGGGATTCAACCTCTGTGTTAGGTTGTCCCTCCGTGCTGACGGTGGTGGTCCCGTGTGCTGGTTCAAGTAAGGAAATATGAAAGATTGGATAGATCCTGACTTCCGGAGGCAGGTCCAGTTTGTAGTTATTTTCTGAGATTTTTTTGAGGATTTTATAGGGTCTAATAAACTTAAAATCAAGTTTTTTATTTAGTCGTTTTATTATGATGTTTTTTATTGCGAGGAGCATTATATCTCCCTCCGAAAAGGTTAGTCCTTTTAACCTCTTCTGGTTATAATATTATGCATATTAGTTACATATAAATGAAAGTTTAGTGCGTAGAGCGTTGTGTAGATCTTTGAGCTGGTCTGATGTGAGTATGGCTGCGGGTGCAATAGGTCCGTTTCGTGATTCTCTATAGGCGTTGGGGGTGAATCCAAAGTTTGCGTAGCTAGGCGTGGTCTTTATCGTTTCGTTGAGGGCTGTATTGTGCGCTAGCTGAGCGACAGGCAGCTTCTCAACCCAGTTGTCTTGCGTATAGTTGATATAGTAGCGAAGGTAGGTTTTAATGACCTGGTTTATTCGCTCAGTCTGTCTATTAACTTGAGGTCTTTATGCGGTAGTAAGCTTATAATTTAATCCAATCCTTACTATAAGGCATTACTAAAAGTTTAAGAAAAATAGTAGTCCTCTATTTGAGATGATTTTAGATGGTAAGCTGTATATACTAATAATATATTATAAGAAGAGGTAGGAAAATTCTTCTATATTAGTTGCTTCTTAGTATAGAATAAAATAGGAAAATTTAGTGAGTCTATTAATAATAACTAGAATGCTATTATAGGCCGTGCTGGTGGTAGGGTCTAATAAAAGGGGTAGTTTAGTGATGAAATCTATTGTGATCGAGTCCCATGGTCGCGCTACAACTGGTAGGGGTTACAGATGTCCATATGGTTTATGGCGTCAAGCCTTGGTTTATTCGCAAAGGAGGCATTGCTTAATAACCTATCTCACTGTTGCCTTGACTTTAGGAAATATATATGTCGTTTGGACGCATTCGAGGGTTTTATTGATTCCTTGGTGTCCGTAAAGCGGATGTTTGTGGATCTCGCGTATGAGCTGTTCGCGTAGCTGCTCTGGTACGTGCTGTTTATCTGTTTCCTTAAAAGCGAGATCCTATTGATTGTATTCTAGGATCTACTGCAGAAGTGGATTGCCCTGTTCCACTATATGTGTTTATGTGGGTGATAAGGATCGCTCTGGGATTGGGTTCCTAGTGACTCGGCTTATCTTATGTGCTTAGGTGTTCATAAGTTTCTTATATGCTTGCGGCATATATTTTTGTGTAGTTCTAAGGTATTTTTGCTATAAGTGGCCTTTAGGCGTGTGGTGCAAGAGTTGCTTATAGGCCTTCGTCTTGCCTATATTGAAGTCTGGGCGTCGGCTGATAGCATTAGCTCTGCCGTTTTCCGTGCCTTTCTTATGCTTAATAATATAGTCGAATTCGGATAGGTATTCGGCGTATCGGAGTTATCGTCCGCTCAGTTCTTACGTTATAGCGAAATGCAAGATATTCTTATGGTCTGTATAGACGGTGACCTAATATTTACTTCCTAGAAGGTAGTATTAAAATTCCTTAAAGGAGTTAATAATCGCGAGGAATTCTTTATTGTAGATCGGGTAATTAAGTTCTACTTTATATATCTTGTAGGAGTAGAAGGCAATAGGATGCAAAAGTCCTTTATTATTGCGCTATCCAATTTGGGCTCTAAGAGCAAAGTCTAAGGAGTCCATTTTAAGTTCGATTGGGCATTTAGGGTTAAATATCTTAAGTATAGGTTCGCTGAGGATAAGGTCCTTGATCTGGTCGAAGGCTTTCTGACTGTTGGGTAGCTATTCGAATTGTTAGTCCTTGCGTGTGAGTGCTAAAAGAGGTGTAGCGGTTTTGCTGAAGTTTCTAAGAAATCATTAGTAGTAATTTATAAATCCGAGGAATGCTTATACTTCCTTGACTATTGTGGGCATAGGCTAGTCCTTAACTGCCTAAACCTTCTTTAGGTCTATTTAGATCTTATTATGCGAGATAATATGTCCTAAAAATTCAACTTCTAAGGTGTGGAAATAACTTTTCTCTGGTTTAATTAGTAGGTTTATATTCTATAGAGCTTGCAGTACTATATAGATGTATTCTATATGTTCTTGTTCTATTTCGGAGAAGATAAGGATATCATCAAGGTAGCATACTATAAATACGTTAAGGTGCTCATATAAAACATAGTTAATTATGCATTAGAATATAGCTGGCGCATTAGTGAGTCCAAAGGGCATAATAAGGTATTCGAATAGTCTATATTTCGTTCTGAAGGCGGTTTTCTATTTATGTCCGGGCTTAATGTGGATCAGGTTATAGGCTCCTTTTAGATCGAGTGTGGTAAAGTACTTTATCCCATGGAGTCAGTCCTTCAGTTTACTGATTAAAGGCAGAGGCGTGCGATCCTTAATGGTCGCATCATTAAGCATACAGTAGTCCATAATAAGTCGGAGCTTTCTATTCTTTTTAGGAATGAACATAACTGGATAGCCTATAGAGGATTTCAATGTCCTAATATATCCTTTCCTTAATATATTAATAAGGTAGGTCTTAAGCTTATGCAGCTATGCTTTATTAAGGTTATAAATCTTATGGAATTTAGTTGAAGTTCCATCCTTAAGCTATATTTTATAGTCCTATTCCGAGTGTGCTAGTAGACCTATTTCCAGTTCTTCAGTAAACAGTTTCTTATAGATTTAGTATTGCGCTGGGATGTTCCGTAATCTATCGGCTAAGGGTTCTATCTATTCCTTAAGGTCCTTATTGAGTCGTATGAGTTATTGTCTAGGAGATGCAAGCTATTGTCGCGTTTATTGTGCTTGGCCCTTCTTGTGTCGGTGTCTGGTTCCTTTTGGAGGCGTTATTGCATCTGTAGGTTAGCAAGTGTTATTATATTGGCTCGTCTGGCTTCCTTCGCTCTTATCGATAGGAAGTTAAGATCTCGTATTATCTATATTATTTAGATCTATTATAGAATTGTTATTAATATTGCTAGCTGTATTACTTTAAAAAGTTTGCACCTAGCTAATATGCTAATTAATAAGGGGGTTATAATAGTAAAGCTATAGGTAACCTAGAAGTAGGTTATATCCTTAGAGTAGTATAATATTAAAGTTTATATCTTGGTTCCTTCCTTTAATAAATACCTTAAGGTGATCAACCTCTTAAGTTATAGTTCCATTATTATAATGGAATGGTTTTCCTTCCACATTATAGATATCATAGGGTTCGTCCTTTTCCTTCTATAGTAGCTGGAATTGATTAATAATATAAGGGTTAATCCCGTTTATCTTAGCTCCGCTATCTACTAAAGCAGTAAACTATATGCCCTTAATCCGTACTTGCAGTAGTATTCTTTATTGTTGCTATATACCTAGGCTCTGTGTAGCACCTAGAGCTCTTCTGGGAGGTTCTGCAATTCCTCCTAGCTCTCGCCGATCCTATGGCTCTTCTATAGGCGGCGCTGGTCGTTTTTTGCCTATGACTTTAAGTGTCTGCATTATTTCCTCGTAGCCTTATAGTGCTAGCTATAAACCTTCTGTTATAGGTGTATTTAGCATTCTTTATTCTGGTAGTGCATAATAGATCTATTACCGCTTATGCATTCTTAAGGGTATAGGTTTATTTGTTTCTATAGTTTATAGCGTTCGTCTTTCGTAGCGTATCGATCTGCGAGCTTATGGGCTTAGTAGTATATTATAATAGGTGAGTTCTATTATATTAGGTAGTAGTTGTTAAGTACCTTATCATTTAGGTATATTATGTAGTTATTCTTATAGTAGGAAACTTATAATAGTTGCTTATATTAGTAGTATATGGGCTTAAGTTTAGCTGCATTATTTTTATATATAGGGTTTTTTTATGCTCTATATACTTCTTCTTATATAATTCTGGTGACATAGAACTCTATGGCCTCAATATCTTATTAGCATAGTTGCAATAAGTAGTTCATATATTCCGGGGCGTTGTCTTCGTCTTGCTCGTCCCATTCATTAGGCAGGATCTCATTGCTGCTCTGATCGTCTTCTTTGGACGTAGCTAGATAGACGTCTTCAGACTTGACTCTCAGTCGGAGCTCGTGGGCTTATCTAGCCTCATAGGGTGTAAGGTAGGGTTATAGTTCGTCTTTGAGGTCTTTTATAATCTCCCTCTTCCTGACCCTCTGGATGAGTGCTTTGTCTTATGCGCTAATCCTCTGTGGATCATAGCGTTGGCGTGGGTTCGTCGAGTGGCTATAAGCCTTGATGTAGCGTTTGCGTTCGTCGTTGTAGACTATATTGCTGCCGGCTGGGCTTGCGATACCGGTCCTAGTTATGGCGAGCGTCTTGCCGCTAGCGGTTGCGGGCATAGAGGGTCCTTCCGGGACTGGTCTCTAAGTGAGGTATATAATAGTATTATATCATGCGGCATATTGGGCGCGGATCTGGTCTTATATAGGCAGGTCGTAGGTTTACGCTTTATGCTAATCCTTATAAAGGGCATTATTTCTAAGAAGCACTTGTCCTGGAGTCACTCCGGTATTATTATATCCCTTGCGTGCTATTGCAACTGTCTTATTCCTTGGCTCTCTGGGGTAATAGCTGTTGTCCTTGCTGTCTTTATGGATGAGGCAGTTGTCGTTATAGCATGCCGTCCAGTGGTACAATGCGTGATCGGTCTGCTGGGGCTCGGCTTGCTGCTGGGTGCTCTGTCGGATAGAGGCTGCTCCGAGGGTCCTTCCCTCTGGGATAGGCTTGAACTTCCTATTGGTCTTAACTAGGTTATAGCACTTACGTTCAGTATGTCCTTTCTTTCTGCAGTTCTAGTAAGTATATTGCGAGAAGTCCTTTTGCATGGCGCCAAGCTCTATTAGTCCGCTGTGTGTTCCTAATGCAGTGCTTAGCTGCTGGATTTTTACTCCTTAGTTTAGGGCATTTTGCGGTTATTAATTGCGATTATTATTATTAGCATTTGGGCGAATTTTATGTCACTAAGAGTATTATTTATTATTAATCCTGACTGCCTGGGCGATATAATCGATAAGAGTGCTAGGTTAATCAGTTTTATAGAGTTCTTCCTGGACTAATTGTTTAAGTCTATTAAAGAAGAATAATATAAGGACATCTTGATCCTAAAGTAGCTTAATTGCGAGCTAAGTGAAGAGTGTTCTATAGTTAGAGGTGGATCCTATCTGCTTAAGTTGTTTAATTTGATCCTTAGCCTTAGACTTTTTATTAATAGTTCTAAAGGCTTGTTGGAGTTCGCGTTCGAATTGATTGAAGCTTCTGTAAATGTAGTGAGTTCGGGCTGCTCTTTCTATATCCGCGTGCTTATTATAATTATATATAATAGGTTTAATCTACTTAGCTATATTGCCAGTAAGTCGTCCCACAATATAATAAACCTTAGAGGCTTTATTGCAGAATTATATTGGGTAGTAGGAAAAGAAAACCTTAATGCTAGTAATAAACATTTGAAGCTTATGGGCATTGCTATCGAATTTCTTGGGCGCAGATGGCTTAAGAACTTCTCTGGGGTCTCGGCCAGTGGTTGCCATAGTAGCGAGGGTATTAAGGTCGTCATACTGATTATATTGCATATTTTATTGTTCCTATTAGAGGTTTAAGATACGGTCGATCTTAGTGCGTAGGGCTATAATTTTAAGGCGTAGGATGCAGACTTCTCCTTCGTGGTGACTGCCCATGTTGCGCATGCATTATTGAAGCTTTTCGCAGTCTTCGTCAGACATCGTGCTAATATCGTCCATTTCGGCATCAGTAGGAGGCCGATCCTTAGGCGGAGTGTTATTTTGCTGCTAGGTAGCCATTACTGCGTTCAATATTGCTCAGAGTAACGCGGTATTCGTCTGAATAAGAGCTTTTAATGTGTAATAGTCCGGATTAATTCCTAAGGGATAAATCAGGAGGGCCTGGTTTATATTAGCAGATAGAATAGGGTATTACGGTTATTCTGAGCAATAAGAGTGTTACGTCGCTTAATGTATTAATCACAAGAGGTTTAAGGGCGGAGGTGATTGAGGTAAAGCAGTGTTATTGAAAGCTGAGGTAATATAAGGCTACTTCCTATGATAGTAACTGTGGTTTAAATACTAGCTGTATACTTAAGTCAAAGGGAGTCAACTCGAGTCGAACCGACTTGGTTCGACATGCATGGTCGAACGGAGTCGAATAGACGGCGTTTAACATGCATATCTAGGGTAAGGCTCATTGGTGGACGAAAGTGGGTCTGCAGGGGTTCTGCCGTGGTTGACCGCCTGGTCCCCACGGGGTCGCGGCCCAGGCCGTGACAATAGCCAAGCGATCCAGCTATTTACTATTAGCATAGGCTAATATTACCTTATTAATTAGTAATAAGAGAGATACCTTCTAGACGATTAGGCTATTATAACCATCGAAAATAGTTAAATAGATAATTGGACCAGTCTTGAGTGGCTAAAGCCCTTTAATTAATATATAACTAAGCGATTAAGGAGTTATTAGCGTCTTTTCGTCTTTAATAGCAATAAATATCACTACTCTATTGAATACAAGAGATATTATAATAAAAACAAGATCAGCAGGATTTATATGCCACGTTTATCCTCGTATTTACTTTTCCCCCTTAGCGTTAGGGGCTTAGGCTGCTGAAGAAGGCCTACGGTCGAAAAAAAGGCATTTTGTAACAGTCCGGATCAATTCCCAAGGGATAAATCAGGAGGGCCTGGTTTATGTTGGCAGATAGAATAGGGCGTTACGGTTGTTCTGAGCAATGAGAGTGTTACGTCGCTTGATGTATCAATCACAAGAGGTGGGAGGCGGAGGTGATTGAGGTAAAGCAGTGTTATTGAAAGCTGAGGTAGCGCAGAGGCTTCCTCCTATCTAGAAGCGAAAGTCTTATATATCCATTGGCGGTGCCATGGATCGCGTGTGGCATTGGATCGTTGCGATCCATGGATCGTGACGATCCAAGGATCGTGCGATCCGAAGAAAGTGACGATCCACCGTTGATTGGAGAGTTTTAACTGGGGCGGAATTTCCTGGCACACGTGACTTCGTACGTGCGCCATGCGTCACGGGCCGTGACACATTTGATCAAATGCTCTTTTACCCATGTTTCAAAGACCGAGTTCTTTCCGGCCTTCTATGCCCCATTTCAAGGCAAGCTTCTGAGGAGCTGGTCTTATTTCTCTTCACCCAGAAAGTGTAATGTCGAAGTTTAATATGCAGCTATGGACTCCAACGCCTGGAGAGGAAGAGGATTGCCCTTCTATGCCTTAGGTCTTAAAGACCCTAAATATAGTGCTTAAGGCTGAATCTCAGTCTAAATACCTGAAAAGATAAGTCAGAAGGCACTAGGGCAGCTCCTTAGAGTTAATTCTTGAAGCAGTATTGTCAGATTTGTCAAAGACATAGGCATGAACAAGAAGTCACATGCGGACGAATACGAAGTCACGAACCGAGGCGCAAGCCATACTAAGAAGTCGCCCCACACAGATGACATAGGAGACAAAGATCCCTTTGTCTCTAAGGTCAGATGACTAGAGCCCGGACCAGCAGGAAGTCATATGAGCAAGAGGCATGACTAACTTCCTTTGTTACCAATAATGCCGACTGCCCGAAGGACTCGGAGAAAGGAGTCGGATACCCGAAGGGCTCGGAAGACGGAAGAGACCGCAGGATCAGTTCTGTCTATAAAAGACCATCTGATCATATACAAACAACAGAGACACAGACAAGCAACTCATGAATACAACACATTAGTCTCACCACTACAACCTTTACCCTCCAATATCTAACAATAATCAACTATATTTTATATAAGCACCTTAACGTATTTATAGTATACTACCTTAATAATATCCTTATCTTCTCTAAAATAGAATAAGAATATATAGAATATATTCATATAATACTGCAAGCTCTATAGAATATAAACCTATTAATTAAATTAAAGAAAAATTATTTCTATACCTTAGAAATTAAATTTTTAGGATATATTATCTTATATAATAAGATCTAAATAGACCTAAAAAAGGTTTAGGCAGTTAAGGACTGGCCTACGCCTATAATAGTTAAGGAAATACAAGTATTCCTCGGATTTATAAACTACTACTAATAATTTCTTAGAAACTTTAGCAAAACCGCTATACTTCTCTCAATACTTATACGCAAGGACTAATAATTCAAATAGCTACCTAACAGTCAGAAAGCCTTTAACCAGATCAAGGACCTTATCCTCAGTGAACCCATACTTAAGATGTTTAACTCTGAACGCCTAATTGAACTTAAAATAGACTCCTTGGACTTTACTCTTAGAGCCTAAATCGGATAGTGTAATAATAAAGGACTTTTGCATCCTATTGCCTTCTACTCCTATAAGATATATAAAGTAGAACTTAATTACCTAATCTATAATAAAGAATTCTGTTATGGTCTCGGGCTTCGCCCGTGCCTTAATTTGTGTATGCGCGGCGCCTGCCTGCAGGCGCGCCTGCGTAAGCTGTATAGGGCTAATTGACTAATCGGTGTGCGATTAAGTCAGCGCCGCATCCAAGCGAGCGCCGCACTTTTTCATTTTCCACCTTCCTTCTCATTCAATCAAGTCAATCTCAACCACCCAGCATGCCACTACAATTTACTGAGGCAAATACCCTTCTTGCCCTTTGGGCCCTTCAAAATGACCCAAAATTAAGTATCCGACGCGCCGCTAAGATCTATCGTATTGATGAGCGAAGGCTGCGTCGTCGGCAGCAAGGCATTCAGTCTCGACTGGATACTATCCCCAAATCGCGTCGACTTACCGATCTAGAGGAACATATTATCTTTCGGTTCATTCTAGGTCTAGATTCGCGAGGATTTCCCCCGCGACTGCGTGGTGTTGAAAAATGGCCAACCGACTGCTCGCTGACAGCGACGCGTCATTCGTCGGCAAGCGCTGGGCTTCCAACTTCATCAGGTGACATCCAGAGCTCAAGACGCGTTTTTTCCGTAAATACGACTATCAGAGGGCCAAATGCGAAGATCAACCTATTATTCGCGATTGATTTAGACTCGTGGAGAACACAATCGCGAAATACGGTATCAACCTAGCGGATATCTACAACTTTGACGAGACCGGCTTTATGATGGGCCTGATTGCGAGCGGAATGGTTATCAAAGGCGCGGAAAGGCATGGAAAGGCGAAATCAGTCCAGCCCCGAAACCGGGAATGGGTTACAGTTATCCAGGCTATCAATGCGGAAGGCTGGGTGATCGCGCCGTTCATTGTTGTCACGGCCTGGGCCGCGACCCCGTGGGGACCAGGCGGTCAACCACGGCAGAACCCCTGCAGACCCACTTTCGTCCACCAATGAGCCTTACCCTATATATGCATGTCGAACGCCGTCTGTTCGACTCCGTTCGACCATGCATGTCGAACCAAGTCGGTTCGACTCGAGTTGACTCCCTTCGACTCAAGTATACAGCTAGTATTTAAACCACAGTCATTACCATAGGAAGTAGCCCCGAGCCACTTCAGCTTTCAATAACACTGCTTTACCTCAATCACCTCCGCCTCCCGCCTCCTGTGATTAATACATCAAGCGACGTAACACTCTCATTGCTCAGAACAACCGTAACGCCCTATTCTATCTGCCAACATAAACCAGGCCCTCCTGATTTATCCCTTGGGAATTGATCCGGACCGTTACAATTGTGGTTGCAGGTTAATATCATCTCACCAGCTGGTACCAAGAGAGCGACCTCCGCAGTGATTAGGCTATTTTAACGACTCAAACTAGTTAGACTGACAACAAGGTAGGTCTTTAGTGGCTTAAGCACTTTTATTGGCATACTAAGGCCCGATCGACTGGTCGCTATTGTCTCCTGATCCTTAATAGGCACGAAAGTTACCGCTTAATTGACTTTGAGAAATATTATATAGATAACTATATTATCATATTATATATGCCGCCTCACTTATCTCACCTACTTTGGCCTCTCAATGTAGAGTGCTTTAGGCCTCTTAAAAAAGCATACAGTCGAGAAATCGAGCAATTGATCAGATGTTTAATAACCCACGTTTCTAAGGCCGACTTCCTTCCGGCCTTTCATGCCGCCCACCAGCCGCTATGACGGAAAGCAAGATCAGGGGGGGGTTTAGAGGCGCTGGGCTTGTTCCTTTAGACCCGGAAAGTGTTATATCGAAGCTTGATGTGCAGCTATGAACTCCAACACCTGTCGACAAGGAGGCCAGTCTCCCTGACCCTTGGGTTTCGAAGACCCCAAAGACGGCCCTTGAGGCCAGCTCGCAGTCTGAATATCTTGAAAGACGAATCAGAAGGCATTAAAGCAGCTCTCCATCCTCTATTCTAGTGGCGCTTAAGTCATTTTCCAAGGGAATAAAGGCAGTAATGCATCAGATGGCACTATTAAAGTCTAAGAAACCAGATCCTTCGACAGGCAAATGAGACTCTTAGCAAACGGCGCAGAACGAAAAAAACCTGGCTACAGAATGGAGGAAAGATGACTTTAGGTGAGGGAAGGGATGAGATTGATCAGAAAGACATTAATGCGCAGGTAATAGCCGAATTATCGAGAAGTGGTGGTCAGGGAAGGTCAGGGCCGGCGAGGGAAAGGCGCTGTGGAAGATGCGGAAAGACCGGTCATAATACAAGGGCCTGTCAGGCCATAACTGAGAGCTCTAGGCAAGAGCATAGTAGGTAGTTTCAATTGATTTGAGGCGTTCTTGCGTTTTTATGCTATGTTCTGCCTTGAGCGTCGATATTTTTGGTGCACTCGCTTGGTTGGTGCACTCGCTTATCATATACGTTAACTATATATATCGTGCATGATAAGCGAGCGACGCAGACAAGCGAGCGACGCACTTAAATTGTTGAATAGCTTTGTGTCCGCCGCCAATCATGTGATCCATTCGTTTGTTGTTGTGTCTTCTCCGTTCATCTCTGTACTGCCCCCTTTTTCCCCTGGCCACCGCGCGCGGTCGTTGACCAATCATATGACCTTCCACACTATTCACCATGATGCCTCAGGCATTAACTTCTGGCCTAATTAATACATGATAAGCGAGTGGGCCAAACAAGTGAGTTGTAACGGTCCGGATCAATTCCCAAGGGATAAATCAGGAAGGCCTGGTTTATGTTGGCAGATAGAATAGGGCGTAACGTTGTTCTGAGCAAAGAGAAGTGTTACGTCGCTTGATGTGTCAATCACAGGAGGTAGTAGGCGAAGGGGATTGAGGTAAAGCAGTTGTTATTGAAAGCTGAAGTGGCTCGGTGGCTACATCCTATGGTAATGATTGTGGTTTTAAATACTAGCTGTTTACTTGAGTCGAAGAAGGTCGGTTCGAGTCGATCCGACTTGGTTCGACATGCATGGTCGAACAGAGTCGAATGGACGGTGTTCGACATGTATGTCTAGGGTAAGGCTTATTGGTTAAACGCGGCGGGCGCGGTTTACGGGAACGGAGACAGAATGCATAGGTAGAGTACCTCAGAGAACAGTTGCATTACAAGTTCTTTACTCTAGCTAGCAGAGGCGACGGGGATAAGGGCCTAATATGCTGGCTGTTCAGTCCCTTCCATTCCCTTCCGTTCCTCTCGGCTGATTGCCCTCATCAGAGAAGCTTGTCACGCATGCGGCGTTCATGTCCGGCAGCTTGTCAAACACGTACCTGTTTCTTGGTGGACATAAGTGGGCCTGCAAGGGTTCTGCCGTGGCTGACCGCCTGGTATCGACGGGGTCGCGGCCTAGACCGTGACACGAGCGGGCCACTTATACTGTACAGCTAAAAGTAGTAATTTTCAATTTCCTAAAATCAGCTACATGATTCTAGGAATTTTGAGGAATTAATTTAGATATATAAATAAACGAGTTGTAAGATACTATTTTTTCTAGATTTTTAAAAAATTTATTTAGCTTTTTAAAAATAAAAATAAGATAAAAGACAGTGCGAATAATATTTTTTTTAATAAGTTTATAAAGCATTTTTATAAAAATCTAAGAAAATTTGATATTATTATAATTAATTTAATAGATCTATATTTTAAATTGTAGCTATTTTAGGATTAGTTTCAATTTTTAAGAATCTTTTTAAAAATCGCGTTTTAAGGTATAAAATAGCTTTGGCTCACTTGCTTGTCTGGCCCACTCGCTTATCATGTACGTTAAATTAACAATTAAATCTGATATAAAATAATATAACCAGTTAACTTAAGTAAAGTTATATTTTTTTAAGGGGATTCTACTTTTCTATCATTACCTTAGTTTAATAATGCCGCATTAAATAAACACCGAAATTACACAAAGATAAAGTTGTTGAATTGAGGGGTCTCAAGGGGAAAAGACAAATAGTGCCGTGCGCCAAAAAATATCAGGGGCGCCTAACCTTTTGGCCGCACGGTCTACTATTCAACAAAAATACTCTCTTCATCTTCACACTCTGCTGCAGACACTTCGTCATCTTCCAATTTAATCACAGCCCAAACAACCTGCAAATGGACGACGCACCTGTTCTATTGCCATGGGAAGCCCAAACCCCAGCAAACACTGCTGCTAACCTCCTCAAGGGAATCCTCGTTGTGCAAGACATTGAGCGATGGTGTCACCGCAAAGCTCCCCAAGACGGCGGCGTTGAGCCTGTCATGGCAGTCGTCTTCTTTAACACTGGCCCAGATGCTGTGGACTATGTTGAGATCAAAGCCCACGTAGCAGCCAGGGTGAGAGATCGAAACACCGCCACAAGGTGACCACCGCTAACAGCCATTGCCTCCAGGCTGGAGTTGAATACTGGGTGTACGAAATGTCCCCAAAGGCATCGACCGCTGAGGTCATGGCTCAAGTCCAACAGCTGAACGCAAACCCCCAGATACACGGCATCCTTATACAGCGCCCGCTTCCGGAACAAATAGACGAGCCAAAGATCATGGCATCCATCAGCCACTTCAAGCACATTGAGGAATATTCCAAAGGCGAAGAGAACAACGTCGCCGCGGACGCCATCATTCGGCTTTTCTCCAAGTACGGAATGCATCGCGCAGCCCATCATGCCAAGATACAGGTTGCTGGGTACGGGAATATCATCACAGACGGGTTCAATGCCCACATGAAGCGCCATTTTCCCAACGTCGACATATCTACTAGTCTACCCCGCACCCAAACGTTCGAGCAAGAGAAGGAACACAAGAAAATTGTGCATGGCCAGAGCGCACCTCGACAAGTCATCCTCATAAGCGAGCTCCATCGTGGACCAGGCTTTATCAAGCCGTCAATGGTCAGCGAAGAAGTCAGAGTAATCATTGACTTGGGATTTTACGCCACCGAAAAGGGCATCATTGGTGACGTGAGTCACTCTGTGTTTGACAGAGACGACTTGACGATTGCCCCGACGCCAGGAGGAGTGCTGCCTATTCTGTTGTGGGTGATGATGGAGAGGACAATCAAATCCAAGGAGATGATTGTCGGGGAGAATGAGAGTAGCTTCTGTGCATGTCAATGACCGACTTGTCTTGAACCGCAATCGCGAAGTTGATAGACAGCCTTTGCTATAGACTTAGTCCACATTATTCATCCTCCTATGTACTGTACTAAATAACGGCGCCGCGTATCTCACAAATAGTACAATCCCTCGTCCACGTATAAACTCAGCACCACAAGCATTCAGTCGTCCGAGATGACGACGCCGTCGACGAGTCCAAAATCCTCGGATTGGCACCGCAATCTTACGGCTGGCAGGTCTGGTGCCCTAATGCTAAGAATGACGTACTCGTCCAAGCCGGGGTCGTAACATATCGATACCAAGTCGTACGCGGAACGATTCTGAGCGCTGGGCTTGAACCCGACAAAAGAGACAGGCTGGAATGTGTTGTACCTGTAGTTCAAATACATGCCAATACAGGATTCCCGTCCTTGCCGCCCATGTAGAACACGACTTTATCGGTGTCATCGTTCGTCAGCGCGGACTTGGACCGCTACAAGGAAAGACGGATCCATGAAACAAGCAGATAAACTTAATGTCGTTGGCAGGGCATGCAGATGCAGTCTTGGTCTCCTTGTCAATCTTGTCATGCCCACTATGTGCTATCCTCGATCGCCGTCCTCGACACAGGCCCGACACCGAAAGAGCCTCTAAGGGTCCTCCGGCCTCCTCCACCACCCCTCGAAGGTATTTACTACTATATACTGTGCATCTTGAGCGAGAGCAGACATTTAATCACGTTTCTGAAGTTCCTTCGATAACTGACCTCGAGAGACTTCTGCAGGTGTGTCAGTCCAAGAAACCTAACGCCGTTGCCTGACCACCGCGCAAGAGACGAAGAGCAGGGTCAGTCAAACAGACCAACAAGGCTGTCTTCGAAAATAAGGAAATTGTATTGTCCTCCATCCTTGATGAGTGCAGGATATGCTGAGCGTGGTCAATGTCATACTTCCATCGGAGTTATGCCACAGCCGGCCCTGTGGTAAATTACATCCCAGATCAAGTAGTCCAAGATGGTCCTCAGCTACAACGCAAGTCTGCCGGCCGACATGGGCCAATTCTAAATCCATCCCAAGCTTGATCGGAGTGTGTCCCAGCATTGGCTTTGCTTTGGGAACATGAAAGTGGCTTGCGATTTCTTGGACGCGAGAGTCGAAGGGTATGCCACGCCAACGACTTCAATCTACTCGCCTTCTCTACAACTCGCCTCTATAGGCTCAAATAACGCGGCCAAACACATGTGTCACGACCTTTGGGATGCATCTGAACTGCCTGCATTTTGGCATTGAGTAACATTACTAAGTTATAGCATGAAGTCGATGCTAGTGCGATGAAGGAAAGATATCAAGTTGCACCATCACGCCCCAGAAAGCCTTACGGCAGTCATCCATGTTATATGCAGATTAATCGGTGTCACGCTACGGTCCTAGAACCCACCCAAAGCATTCCGAAGTCCTGAAATGCTTTCGAATAAGCCACGAATGTGGTTGTGTGACCGCGGGAACGGCATAATTGAAGACGCGAAAAGTTAGAACAGTTTAATTGCTCGAGTTGGAGATCCCAAGGCTATGAAACTGGGCGATGCTGACAGTGAAATCCGACTGGTTTCTCTTGCACGCTTGTGGGCGTTGTTGGCATGACTGTCAAGACTCCAAGTCACCTGTGTTGATTAATGTCAGTAATGCAATCGGCCTGGAAGAAAATAAGGGGATATCCACAGTCATGCTTACCAGCTCAAATAGCTTTGAAAGTATCTCTTCAGTGGCTAAGGTGCCGAAAGATTAGTTCACGGTTTTGGTGGTTGCTCAGGTTTCGAATGAGAGGTGAGATGAGACTGTTGATAGTCGATTCAGTGTGGTGGCCTTTTAGAAGGACTCTAGAGTATGAAATACAGGAGACCAGTTGATAAGCTATCTTACAATCGGAGGCAACAGTGTAGGTCGGATGAAAATGATATTCTCATCCAGTTGTGCCACTTCGGCTGAGGCCACTCGATCGTGAGTACTGCATGCCGCCGAACTTGGTTCATGTACTGTGGCCGAACGTCCTTATCGTGAAACTGTCAACGTGAAGGAAGAAGCATAAAGCGAAATGAAAGAGCGAGAATAGAGTCAGCGCGGGCTCAAAGCTGATAAAGCATCATATTAATATCTAGGCTCACAGCGGGTGCTGGGTAAATAGTGAAACGATTACTCCAATGCAAATAATGCAAATGAAGGCTGCCAACCTTGACCTCATTGGAAGCATCACTAAGATCTCCAGTGCCAGACTCAAGCCAGTAGTACACAGAATTGGCGCGAGCCCCAACAAGATCAGCGCACCATGCCGGTTCATTAATTTCATACCACAATAACTTTTGTCTATATATTGGTTGCTTTCGTCTGCCATTCGACTGCGAGAGAGTTGCCTTTGAGCGTTGAGCATCCGGAAAAGACACACAAAAACGGCCCAGTTCTTCTGTCTCGCTTTTTAAACGCTGGACTTCATTCTGAAAGAATAATCTAGCCCATTTTCTAGTTCATATTTACACTCACGATGCGACAACCCAAGAGCGAGCGACAATGGTCCACTTTGACTTCAACTTGAGCCAGTGATAATAGCTGCAAAACGAGCAAGGAGGGGTTCAGGTTCTTTTTTTATATCAATAGGCAATGGTAATCGAAAGACACGGCAAAGAACCTCCAATTAGGACACAAAAAGGAGTGCATACTTGCGGGAGATGAGACCCTCTCTCAGGCTATCCGTCTGTCCATCTCTCGGTCTCACGCTCTATTGGTAGGTAGTAAGAAATTCAATAACCATTCTAAAGCCCATGTCATACAATTGGTCTCGAGCACAACCCCAGAAAGAATGTGAGCCTCCAATCGCAGCACGAAAAGTACCCAGTCAAGCACATCGGTTATAATGTCGTGACCCAGTCAGCGACTTCCAGAAGGGGGTCGTCAACATGGCCAGCATAGGTAGCAATCCCACTCGTCGTCGCGGGTAATCTCAATGCCAAACCTATCTAGACTCTGCGCCACCTGAAAAGCTAGTATGAATCTGGGAGGATCGATACGCTCAAATTCACCAAGAGCTGAAGGTGCTCCGAACAGAACTTCAGGTAGAATCGACAGCTCTAGGCTCACGACTCAAGAGGAAAATGGGCGCATACCGAAGGAAAATTCAATCATTGATTGCCCAACCCACCAATTTGAGTAGACATACCTGGGTTGGCCGTGGACACCGTCTAGATATGAGGCGCCCTCGTCGTCAGCCATGGCGTCGAAGAGGGATCCCCCCTGATACTTGTAAATCTATCCGCTGCTATGTGCTGATACCATCACCACTTTCCATCTTCCCGCCCCAAAATATCTCACGGGGTAATTATGCCAGCCAAAAGGCAAGTTAACCACGAAAAGGGCAACTTGTGGTGGGTATGCATGACCAGGACAGGACGATGGAGTGGCCGCGTGCTTTCTTCGTCGAAGCACCGGAGTAACAACTGCACACCTACCTCTTGACTTGGCCTCCCTTCCTAATAGCACTTGTTCATTATAGTATGTAACCTCTAACAGGTTGCGCCGATCTTTTAAAGCGCAGCTCTCCACCGACTGCGATGCTCGGTGCATCCTCGACTGCTCTTCATGCCTTGGGCTTCCCTCCGGCGTAGTCGTGATTCGGATAATAGAATTGGTAGAAAGCGATAGGTATTTTCAGTCGGAAAAGATTATATGCATCGCAGAGCACGACTGCAATAGCAGCAGTTGGAGTTCCGGTATAGCTTGCAAAGATAAGAACTATTGTCGGACTGACTAAGCCTGTTGGGTCAGACAGTCACTGACTTAGAACACTATGAAGGAAATAACGCGCTCTACAACACACACACCTACACATACACATAAATCAATTCTCACTTTTGACCTCACTCTATTGAACACATCAACATCATCATAATAGCCTATTTGAAAGCTTCAGTTCGCGACTTTTCCCTCCCTTTAACTCGGACCGCGACGACAAACTCGCGAGATATCCGACAACTATGCTGTATAGACTTTAATTGCAGTTTTCGTTTTATTTTCTTTTACTTCTTTCGCTAAGGCAACGCCCCGTTTAATACTCGCTTCTCCTAGCACATGGCAATTGACGTTCAATTGAGGCTTTCGCCGATTCCCGAACGCAGTCGCCTGTTGTCGCAGAATAGCACAGTTACGATAGGAGTGAAATGCCTAAACAGTCACAATCGAGCAGCCGATATAGGGGTCGAGAGATTGAAAGAAAGTGCCTTAATCCCCCCGGACATACTGTCGCGAGAGGGGGTTTTGGTCCCCAGCCTAACCGAGGTTTAGCCGGGGTGTCGGTTAGGGTGCATCACAAAGAGCTTCCTCTTTGTGCAACACCTGTCTCTGACGGAAGCAGTGTTTGCACGGTGCACGGTGCCAATATTCGTACGAAAGTGGATATGCAACTAAACGAAATGTAAACATGCAGGGGAGATACATGCGTTGGGTCAGATCTTAACTGGAGCCATGCGACACTGCTGAAGTTTTGCTGAGTTCCTGTCTGTGGAGCAACTCCACTTCCACCTTGCTCTGCACGCAATGCAGGCTCGCTCGTGATGGTTTCACTTTGCGTCTCCACCCGCATCTTCCTCTCGGTCCGCCGATATCTTAAGCTCTTGTAAATACTTCTCACACCAGCCCGTCAAGCAAGAGGGCCCAATGTGGCCTCATTTTTAGAGCTGATCAAGGCAAGACTGCGCAGACTGAGAGGGCACCGGCCACTGAAATCACCTGCCGAAATGCATGCTACCCAGTATCAATCAGCTTCTTTTGCAACGTAAAGTTGACCTAAGCCCTCTTTCAAGCGCAAGTCATTTGCTGCAACCTGCTTACCAAGACACAGTGGCACAATGGCAACCATCACGGGAGAACCTGCAGTCGACTAGAACGGAGATGACAAGAGCAGGAGCCGTCACAGCGACGGTCATAGATGTAGGTGCGGACGTAGTCAACGACAACAGCCAGGGTGAGACTCAAGTTCGCGAAGAGCAAAAGACGAGAAGCCCTCCCGGGTTCCTTGGTAGGGACTGTGCATGTGAGTGTGAGTGAGAGCGACAGGCCTCGAGGCCCCAGCTTTGCTTACCCGCATATGGTGCAGACAAAATCGTCCCAATGGCAAACGCAGTTCACGCATTGAACGCAAGGTATTTATTTTACGTTGAAGCGAGCTGTAAGAGGGCCATATCTATGTCTTATGGTACCTGAGTGTTCCCAATCCGCCACCCATAAATCTCACACCGTTCAAGGAGTGAAACATTCCAGAACTTTCCATTCTTGCACTATGAACCAATCCGGCTGACGAGTATGCCCTGGGGGTCAGTTTCGGACCCGGAGTCAGTGCCAATACCAGCCGTCCTTCTGTCGCGACTTTGTGTTGCCCTCTCCTCTCTTTCCCTGCGCCAGATCTCTCCGTATCGCCATTGAACCCAAACAAGTGGCGAAAAGAGTAAAACCACTCCCGCCAGAATCATAAAGGCATTTCTCGGCTTGACTGCACCTATTAGGGGCTGAATAACGCTCACGCCGACGGCTCCAAGGAGGCATCTGCATAGGTTATTTGTCGCTGTCGCACCGGCCGGACCCTCCGGAAAGCAGTCGACCATCAAGACCGAGTTGATGTTGAAGACAGCAGTGGCGGAAAATGCAATAACGAATTGCAGGCCCAATGAAGCAATGAGATTGGGGGCAAAGCCCTTGCGGATGTCGTTGAACTCGTAGCTGGGACCATAAAGAGCTATGGCCACGATAAAGGCTACGCTGAAATACGGCATAAGCGGGAGACGAGCGCGCTCGAACGGAAAGTCTTTGTTGGCTTTGACATTTGCCTCTTCCAAACCATGCTCCTCTTTGTACTGAGCCTCAACATCCTTGAATGTCTTGTCCAGGAGGCGACCCGTACATATGGATCCTAGAACACACCCGACACCGTTGGGGAGAAAGCAGAGTCCGACCTGCCATTGGTTCAGCTGAGGAAATGAATGTAATAGCACCGTCGTGGTTGAAGCCGTAACCATGCTCCAGACGGCGTACACAAAGGCCCCCCAGGAGAGGAGCACAAAGATGTCCTTCTCAAAGACATACTTCAAAGGAACCAGAATGCTCTTGACCGAGAACGGAGGCATTTTGGGCGGTTGTGGCTTCGGCACATTGGCCCATTCCTTAGGAGGCTGGAGCGAGTAGATCCAAGGCTTGTGGAAGCCCGAAAGGGGGACACTGCCGTTTCCAGCTACCCTGCGCTGAGTCTCGGGAAGGAACACAAGAAGCATGATGAGAACAAAGAGACTCATGACGAACAACATCCAAAATATGCTCCTGAACCCCCACTGGCTGTTGAGGGCGCCTCCGATCACGGGCCCAATTGCTTGTCCCATCATCCTGTTCGCGTGAGCCACCATGTTTCTCAAGTTAGGCCTCGACTACTTCGTACCTGATGCCGGCATTTGTTCCCATGAAGCTTCCCCTTTCGTTTGGTGTTGCCATGTCTGCGATGACCCCAGTACTGATGCTGATTGTGGCGGAAGAGCCAGCGGCTTGAACGCCACGCAGTACTAGCAGCATGGGGTAGTTGGATGTATAAGCTAGAGCAAGGTTTGCTCCGGTATAGATGGCGAGGACCAAAGTAAAGGTGAGACGGCGCCCGCTGCGATCTGACACAGCGCCGAAGAGAGATGGAGCGATCCCCTGAACCACCATGTACACGGTGATGGTGAGGGCAACGAGAGAGACGCTTACGCCCAGGTCGAGGGATATACTGTCGATTGCGGGAAAGTAGATATTGGAGGAAAGAGGGGAAAAGGAGCCTGCCAAGGAGACAAGTACCACAAGATTCCATTTCTGTGGCCTGGAGAAGATATGGTACGGAGGGTCCGCAGGGGCCGTCTGAGAGGAATCTTGTGTATCGTCGTCCGTATCCCCATGGATGGAGAGCTCGATAGGGGATTGTCGGGCCAGGTCTTCCTCGGATGGAGAGATGGGCTGGGTCCTATTCCTAGCAAAGGGGTTCAGCGAGAGTGACTTACGAGCCATTTGAGGCGGTAGAGGCACAGTCGGTGCCATCTGTAACTGAGAAAATAAATAAAAAATCTCTAGGAAACCGAGCTAGCAACGAGGACATGTGGCTTTCAGAGCTACTTGAAAGAGGTGAGTCCGAGAGGTGTTCTGGTTTCTAGTTCTCGGCAAGTGGTAATGCTTCTGAAGCCACAAACAGCTATTTATGCAAAGGCCTTCAACACCACACATCAACACCAAACATCAACATGAAACCCTTCAACTGCCGGAGCTATTTTTGGACAAAGTTGCCGCGTCATCCGAGGCCCGGTCCGTGTACTGCGCCCGCTGGCTAAGCCTCTCCAAGAGCAAATTCCACTTTGCAAAGGCACGATCCCGATGATGTGAAACAAGGTGCAACAAGGTCTTATCGCGACGTGGCTCGGTACCTTTGCTATATGGCGATCGCAATCTGGAGATGCGAGGGAATAATCCCCGGCTTTAACCAGTCAGGAGCCAGAAGCATGAAGCAATTTTCACGCCAGCCCTCACTGCGCCTCATTGTTTAGTCCTACCCAGGGGATAGGTCGAGGAGAACGAATGGCAATAGACGCTTCGTAGTTCGTACGCGGCATGGTTCGTTATTTGTCTGACGTTGAACATTCTCGGAAAGCTTCCGGCGGGATTACGACAGCATGCTACACCTCGTATCTAAGTTTTCCTCAATCTAGAAGCTTGTTCTCTCCCTTGCCGCCATGGAAACGCTCACTGGGACGACATGGTCCATGCCTCTGATGATTGGGGTGAGGCATGTTATGCTGCGGCCCTTGGAAGATGATGCTTACTGTGTATAAGGATGAGGGAGGTTATTAGGGTTCTCCTGAACTTCTGCTCGCGAGAGGGTGGCGCTTTGGGCAGGATGAAGACGCAAAGACTCGACTTGACGGGTGTCATGTATTTCATCTAATTGTAGTTCCAAGCCTATTTCAAGCTTTAATGCAGCTGTTAATGTAATTCTGAATCCTATTATACGTTTATTATTTAAGCGTCCATAAGTCCTCCCAAGTTCTCAATCATATCCTCGAACCACCCTCCCCACCCCAGCGACTAATGGAATCCACTCGGAATCGTCGCCAACCCGTTTACCAGTGGAAACGGTAGGACCTATCGTTATCCCTATTCCAAGAGGCCTGAACCTTTGTCAAGAATCCCTTGTTTTGAATGCAGGCATCCATGGCCTGGGAAAGATTTTGAATAATATGCAGCATCTCCGGGAACTGGAGAGCGACCACAATGGAATCCTCGTTCTCGTCCGCCTTTGGGCACAACGGGTTGGTGCAGAAACGGCCGAAACGTTGGCCTTCATCTCGCGGCCGCCTCACTGCCCAAGCATTGCGGTGCCACGTATCTTGGATCCAACAGCCCTCTTCGACGTCTCGCGAGCCCGAATTGTGCGGCAAGAAGAGGCCATACGACTCAATCAGCGCCCTGGCCCAGGTCAGTAGCCGCTGGTGGGATTCTTGCAAATCCTCTAGTTCCGAAATGAGCCCGGCGAGGCGCTTGACTGCTATTGTGTGATTGGCACGGTACTGGGAGAAGTTGCTCTCGGGTTCCAATGCGTCCAACAATCTCTTCATCTTTTCTTTCAGTTTCTTCACAAGGGTGTTTTGCCACCACTCCAGGGACCGCCGCCTTACACTGGGCAACAAGTAGAGGGGGAAGAAGCATAAGGGGGGAGACCATGTTGGACTTGGGCCGGATGAATTGAGCGATTCCATGTACAAAGGCGAAGAACGGATCGACACGCTCGAAAAGTGCGCCAATGCATCCATATCCTCGGAGATGTTATGAAGGTGATCGTGCCATCCTCGAAAAAAACAAAGCTGCTTAGCTCCCAAGTCTATGGTTTCCTGGAGGGCCTTCTCAAATATGACCATGTACTCTGTCGTGCAGGTTGCCGATCCATTGCCGAATCGGTCGTTGAACACCTGTCGAATGCCGAGAGTCCACGACAGCTCTCGCAGGTTGTTCATGGACTCATGGACTATTTCGGAGAATATGCTGTGGTTGGAGAGACTATCCGTCGCCGTGGACTTTCTTACCTCCAGCATTGTCCAACAGGATATTGCCTGCACCATCTGATGGCAAAAGTCGTCAAGGAAGAATGTGGGATACGATACTTCTTGCCATAGCCGCTTCTCCCTTTCGGATGGGAACTTTGCTTCTATCCAGCGACGAAGGTCTTCCTCCGATCGTCCCGAAAGGCCATCCAGCGCATTCCATTGGAGGCCGGTAGTCCTGGTGGCTTTGTCAGAACATGGGGAACCTAGCTCCTGACGTCCACTGAGATCCTCATGCGGCCTTTCGAGTATAAAGTCACTCATGAGCTTTACGCGACCCTCCATTATAGCTGCAAAGTCATCGAATATGCTGAGTGGCACCTGAACGACCTCCGGGACCATTGTCTCAGTGTTCTTGACGGCGACCGTGGGTTGCGTCGTACTTTGGGAAGGGCGGGAAGTCCGATTCTTGATGGGGCGCAGACCTTGGGAAGGGTGGGAAGTACTTTGGGAAGGGCGGGCAGTCCGATTCTTGAAGGGGGGCAGACCTTGGGGCGAGCTGGAAAATAGAGGCGCCACGATGGATATTACGGCCAAAGTGGCCCACAGGATGAGACGTGGCTTCCATCGAGGGGGTTCCGGGGGCGGGTGAAAATATTCCTCGCCGTCACAGGAGAAGTCGGAAGAAGAAGAGGGAGAGAAGGAGGCAGATGAGGACAAGGATGAGCCGGGCCAAACTGGCACCGGTTTAGCTAAGGGCACTCGACGATGGGATCTATTGGCGTTGGTTGGCAATGAGGCAGTTGGTGATGGTGCAAGGCCCTCTCGGACCATTGCTCGAGTAACGCGTCGGTTCTGCATCTCAAGTGAGGGTTTTCGAATGGATTGAATAATTTGGTCATGAAACAAGCCTCTGGTCTTATAGCCAGCACCCAACCCTTTGTTTTAGAGGCTGTGTTTGTCACTCAGAACCCCGTGTTTCAGGGGCTACGTTTATCAAAGAACTCTACCCAGTCGCCTTTGTTTGCTTGGTGACTACTGGACTATGTTCTATCATAGCACCAAGGATATGCCCCGCAAATACTATTCCTTCTTTCATCCCTCAAAGAGGCGGTATTGCATTCAGCGTAATTCTCTTAGTTTCCCTAAAGCTTGACCTAACCCTCAATAACTTATGCAAAGAATACATTATCCCACCTTAGAGAATTGCCCGTAATACCTAGCGAAAACCACAACGGTGAGAGACAATGATTGGTGAACTCATTGACTAAAGATTGAGAGTAGCAAAGCAGTAAGGTTGGACCGTGGGACCAGGGAGAAGGGTGACTCCCCGACGATGCGACCGGTGTTGAGTGCCACTCAAGGAGACGACACGATGACTTCGGAAGGATGCGGGTCGGATGTTGAGTGTCGTAGTAAGAGGAGATGCTTTTGGGAAGGACGCCAGTCGGACGCTGAGAGTGCCGGAGTAGGAGGAGATGCTTGCCGGAAGGACGCAGGTCGGATGTTGGGAGTATTGCAGTAGGAGGAGATGCTTCTCGGAGGCAGTCGGACGCTGAGAGTGTTGTAGTAGGAGGAGATGCTTCTCGAAACCAAAGATGATGATAAGGAACCGTGGGAGGATCGCGGTCAGAGGCGAAGGCGAGATTAACTTACGAGACCGTTGTAGCGTTTCTACATAGGTATATCAGAATCGATAGTCACAGCAGGGTCAGGTCAGGGAAAAGACTATTTACTCCAACCATGATTTGGACCTATGAGAAAGAGTCAATTAGTTCCTGCCACCAGTTGAAGATGGGGGGAAGTGGTTTCTGGACAAGGCCATCGACGGCCTGGGCAAAAGGTACGTGATGTTCTTCTCAAAGCGGCAGAGAAAACCCCAAGATTCCGAACACACTGATGGATTTCTTTTGAGCAGTATATTTGAATTCCCCGAAGCGAAACAAAAGCAAACCAAACTCGAGTCATCGCTAGTCAAACCCGAATCGTTGCAGTCCAACTCGAATCGCCGCAAGCCAAACTCGAATCATCGTAAGCCGAGCTCGACCGTTGGAAGCCGACTGGCCATTGTTCGCACCAAGGAAAGAGATGCAATCGACGCCCTCGAGAAGTACAAAACCGCGACCGCGATCGGCGACTGGGCCCCGTTTGTCCTGAAACATGTCAGGTCGTTCGAAAGACGGTCCAGACTGACGACCATAAACTCCTTCGACACGAATATCAGGTGAAAAACAAGGCCACGAAAGCCGAGGCCGAGGACAAGGCCAAGGTTGCTGCCAAGGCCAAGGTTGCTGCCAAGGCCAAGGTTGCTGCCAAGGCCAAAGGGCATCCATACAGAGGACCCGTTTCGCACCCCGGAATCGATCTCGAAGACGCTCAAACGAATTCACGCTAGAGTGCTATGACTAATCGATTCGTCACGGATATTCACGAGAGGATCCTGAAGAGGAGAGCGGCGCTAGACGGCTGGTTGAGCAGCGGTGCGGATGAAGCGTCTGCGCCCGAGACGCCGTTTCTAGATCGCCTGGAGCGCCTATGCAAGAAGGCCGGGAGATCAAGACCCGCGGTTCTAAAATGGATCGGGGAGTACAGCGCAC
Organism: Thelonectria discophora; assembly: GCA_911649645.1. Taxonomy (NCBI): domain Eukaryota; kingdom Fungi; phylum Ascomycota; class Sordariomycetes; order Hypocreales; family Nectriaceae; genus Thelonectria; species Thelonectria discophora. Next base: position 1,040,918 of record CAJVRK010000002.1, on the reverse strand, counting down.
GCAACGAGCTTTGCCACAAGACTCCCCCGAAGTTCGAGCACCATCAGAAGACGATTGAGAAGGATGGCAAGGTCGTAATGGTCAATCTGGACAAGGAGAACCCGGAAGATTGCATCGACTGGGTGAGCATGAAAGCCGCTATTGACGAGCGCAAGGCCAACGTCGAGAAAGAACACGAATACAGCAGATGTAACAAAGAGAGGCGAGACTTTTTGATCGAACTCATCGACGCGTACTGGGGAGCTGTATCCAACGAGTCAGACGAAGCCAGCAACCCGATACTATCGGCGTACGCAAAGAACCAGGTCAAGGCCATGGAAGAGCCAGCCAAAGACCCACCGAAAGAATAACTTACCTTAGGAAGTATAAGAAGGGGAAATGGGACGACACCTGCAAGAAAACAGATTAGGTTCGCATCGAGTTCCTTGGCGGAACAGGCAGAGCATGCACCGCGTTCGTGGACGGCCAGTCTTACCCACGGGTTTGGCTGAGCCATGAAGTTTTACAAAATCCCCAACCGTCGAGCATTCTTCACGGAGTTTGTTGAGTCGTGGCCAATCTTACCTACGGGTTTGGTTGAGCCAAGGTCCAGTCGCAACTGAGCCGGGTGCCAGTGCTTCTGAGCCCCAAAGAGGTGCCTCCGAGACGGCTGAGGGGGAAAATATATAGCTTGGAGGTAGGGCGGCGAAGTCGGACTCCTACAACGTCCACGTGGAGTGCGACCTGGGGACCTGGTCAGTGCCATGACTTCAGGTAATGTAGGAGACGCAATGAGATGTGTGCATGAGAAGGAGGATCGGATGGTTTCGAGAAGGGCAGTACGGTTGAGAAAAAGGGCGGATTAAGAGGCACGGCAGATTGAGAGGCAGGGTAGTTCGATTTCTAATTAGTTAGTTATATTCTATCCAAACTTCAATCGCCTTTTCCGTTTTGACCTGGTTGTCTCGGCGAACAAGAAGCCTGATTAAACTCTTCATCCTATATCTACTTCGCTCATACCCATAGGCCCCATGGCTCCAGCCTCGATTCAGAGCCTCCTCGTTGATCTCCTTGAGGTCCCACCCCCCTAGGTGAACAAGCTCACGTAGGAAGAATGCGGCAGAGCTCGGCTCCTCTTCTTCGCACAAATCGTAATAATCATTATCATCCCAACCAATCTCAACATACTCCCCGTGGCAATCGTAAGCGATGACGTCTTGGCCGGGCTCCGCAGACCAACCAGCGCTGTTGTCGATAAGCCAGAGGTTGGGACAAGCGAACCATCTTTCGAATGCCAGATCGGATAGCATGTTTGCAAAGAAGCCCCGAGCAAACTTCTCGTCGCTCAAGTCAGCTATCTTGTCTGGAAGGTAACGGTTCCAACTGGGGTCGAATTGAAGGGCGATGTTCTTCACCTCCAATATGTCAAACTCGTCACCGACGAACGGGGCACTTATCATATATGCATGCTGTGAGCGCGTCAGGGATCCCCAGTCATTAGAAGCGAGGCAAAAGATGTCGTGAGCAGCGTAAACAATGAAATGCCGCTCGTTGTCGCCCTCTTGAGTAGTGATCATTTCAGGAGGAGCAGCCTCGTCCCTACCAGCCCATTCGATTCCGTAATCTTCAGGATGTTCACGATCGCGATCGGCTCTTGATGGGGGCCCGTTCAACTCCTTGATCTCGTAGTGCTTCATGATGACCGCCCTCGACTGCTTACAAGCCGTCCAGAGTCCTCCATCCCAAAAGCAGGCGGATCTGTTGCTTGAGCAGATGAGTTGCTCCTTCCGCTGCTCCTGGGTTGCGTGGGCCGCACTGGGTGGGATGATGTTATTCAGACCATTGGTAAGAGCAACGTAATGCAGACCGCGACGGTTCGGTTGAGCTGGGAAGCATGCCTCCTCCCAAATCTGCAGTTGTAGCTCGACTGGCAGTCTTGAGAATGGGTGAAAAGAAGAGGAAGCCATTTAGCTCTTTGCCACAATTTAGGGGGCTTTTGTTAAAATGCCTCGAAAGAAAGTACCGAGTGGGAGATGGATCAATCAAGGAGCCAGGAAGATGAGATGTTTGATAGCAGAGAGTAAATGAAGAGACGGGGTTGGCGTTTTTGAAAAATGATGACTTAACCTAGAAGAGTAATCACTGATGAGCATGGAAATTTAATTTCTACAGTTCTCGCTGGAAATTTTCCTGTTGATGATGCTAGACATCATTTGGGAGGCCGTGACTGTAGTTGGGAAAAAAGACGGCATTCTCCTTCACTGTTCCGCCCTCACTCGCCCAAGGGCAATGCCGATTTTGAGCCCCCAAGTATCGTTGCTGTGCAGCAGAAGTCATTTTCGGCCTCAATACACGTTTTTCTCTCTGGGATGTACCACATGACTGCATTCAAGCGCAAGAGGGAGGCTTCCGCCCGACCATTATTAGCTGGACAATTACAGATGATTCCTTGGCTTTGCCTTCATCAGGCAGACTCCAGATGGCCCCCTTTCCACAAATCAGGGGAGTGTTCTTGAGACACGCCACAGCCCCTACTTACGGCTGGTATCCTTAATCGCATCGCGGTGCTTTGGACAGACCCGTGGGGCTCATGAGAGGCCAATGTTGTGAGTAGGAGGCATCTCAACGTAGCAATCCCCGGGAAAAAGACCAGAGTCATTCAAACGTCAGAGACATCCATACACAAGACATAGTCAAGGCCTCAGAAGAAAGTCTACTTGGCCCTGCGTCGAAGTTGAGCTGGGGGGCTGCTGAAGAATATGAAGTGGGAGTGCGAGAAGATGGCAGGCCTCGACAGTCAAGGGGTCCGGCATTGGGTATTAGGTCCTTGCCGGGCCATCACTAGCTACCATTGAGAGTGTGCATCGGCGCCGAGTTCATGTTGACGCGAGGACACGAAAGAGCGTGTGTGCCGCCAGATGTCCTTGAGCACGAAGATGATCGTAGACGTAGAGTTTCTCTGCGGGGCGATAAAGACGGCGGCCCAGTACCGTTGAGAGCCAGACCCTCGACGTTCCAGACGTCAACCGTAATGAAGCTGTCGGGCTGTTGCCATACTCACCACCTTAGTAACAACAAGCTGTACGGTCGGATCTTACAGGAGTGGTAGGAGACTGTAGGGAGCGCCGGACGCAGCGAGAAGCACATGTCACATTGGTACGAGTGAAGCTGGCCCCAGCCACTGACCACTGGCCAGCAGGTGTGTGCCTTCAAACCCGTCTCCCTCGTAACGTCCTCCACCCGATTCAACCTGCCTTTCCTTGCACGCCTTCAGCCAGCGTCTTCCTCCAAGTCACTCGTCCCGGCTCACACCTTAGCTCTTAACCTGTGCTACCTCAAGGTGCTGCATCGAGGTCGTTGGTGGCTGTCGGTCTGTGCTAGTAATGGAATTGACTTGCTCATCTCTGACCAGCATGCTTCCGCCCTTCTTGAAGAGCGTGGCCGTCATCAGTTTGGCAAGGCCGAGTGAGCCGGCTTCAACATGGTCGTCTTATGGTCAGGCGAGCCTCGCGGCGACTTTCGCAGCAGCTATTGTGGTATAATTCTGGAGTGCTCACAGCAAAACATAGTAGAGCCAGTATGATAGTTAAGGTAAGATTCGCCGCTTTAGGGTGAACGAGCTGCTGAGGGCGCCGCCGTGGTTCTCGGTCCCCCCATCTATCTGTGCACTCCACTATCATATCTCTCTCTATATCGCCATGCCTAGCCAAACATCTTTATGTCGTCTTAGGTCCCCCGAGTCCGCGGTGCTCTTCAAAATCCTCAATCCTGATGATCCCAACTGGTGACCGCGTCGATGAAGGCCGCGATGATGACCTGAGCTTCAACAATCTTACCCGATCGACCGTTCAAAATACGGCCAAATGATATCTCAAGGTCGAGTTCGATTAACCATCAGTGTAATTTGATGTGTGAAAGTGACTTGGACTGTGATGGTATGCACAGGTGAACTAACTGGAATAACGGTTACATTACATTCCTCAAGTGACCAACCTCGCCACGTGCTCCTTGCAAGGAGGGCCTCATATCTGGCCATTAGTTTCCATCGACTGCGTTCCATCTTTCCAGTCCATTGCCATCATCAAAAGAGCTGTTTACTCACTGCAAACAAATCCTCCACCCCTTGGTCTCGATTCCTTGTCCGTCGACTCTGGCTTAGCCTCTGGGATAAATTAGGTTCAGGGATCCTATTGAGGAATTGACTTAACTAAGTGCTCAACTGGAAATGGTTTTATTGAAAATGCCAACAAGTGAGGTTAGACGATGGGGTTGATTAATGAAATTGAGTGACTGTCTTGCGGGATCAAGTGATTTGCTTCCAGAATGGTAGGAGAGAGTGCTTAACTTGGGGTTATGTCGAGGGATTAGAAAATGTGTTGCACGAAGAGGAAGCTCTTTGTGATGCACCCTAACCGACACCCCGGCTAAACCTCGGTTAGACTGGGGACAAAAACCCCCTCTCGCGACAGTATGTCCGGAGGGATTAAGGCACTTTCTTTCAATTCTCTCGACCCCTAGATCGGCTGCTCGATTGTGACTGTTTAGGCATTTCACTCCTATCGTAACTGTGCTATTCTGCGACAGACTGGGTAGTTAGTGAGATTGAGAAAAATAGAAACTAAGCACAAATGATAAGATTAAGCCATGAGATTGAGCGATAAGATTAGAGATAAGATTGGGGATAAGATTAGAGATTGGGGATAAGATTGCGGATAAGATTGTGATAAGATTGGCGATAGAATTGGTGATGGGATTGGTGATGAGATTGGCCACTTTCCAGTCACGTCTGTTCCACCTCCATTGACTCAGTCATCAAGCGGCAGGCCGGGAAGGACTCGACGGTGTGCATTCTCGACGGAGCCGTCCACGGGAGGAGAAATCATCGCGGACGGTCGGGAGACGGAGTCTTTTCATCAGCCGCCACCAGCGGCTATTAGCAGCTGGGTCACAAAGGCAAGTTCCCACACTCACTCAACAGGAGCAGCTACTAAATCTCTTAACATGGTTCTGGGCTGAGTACGAACACTATGAAAGTCTCCCGTCTTTCAGCTCTTAGATGCATCGGTCCGACTGCGTTGTCTTGTCTCAAATAGTGCCATTTCGCTTCAAAGTCGTCCCATATCCCATTGTCACCCTGAGTCTCGAGGGAATTACGAAGTCGAGACGGAAAGTTCGGGACATTCTCTGCTAGCTGCACCGCTGACATCAATAAAGGCACCGACTATCGATTTCTAGGCTGTTACGAAATGACTTTCGCTCCACATCGCGACCACTAATTCAAGGCATAGTTCCTGGACCAGTCAAGTGCAACGGGGCTGCCGTTGAGAAACCCATGCTCAAAAGGATTCTGCAGCTGCTCCAGTGCCTGGTGAATCAATCTAGAGCTGCATGACTTGTTCTATACGGCGTAAACCATTGAGAATGCACTGGGGAGACCGGCTATTGACCCTTTTGAGGTTACTTCCAACCGGCAATGGCCAGGGTTCATGCATTTATGCTAAAATTCACCATGAATCGAATTCCCATATAACAGAGGCGACCTATTGCGCTCCCCGAGTGTCCGGGCTGGCCGGCTGGAAGTAAACCATCCAACTTGGTTTCATCTTCGTTCATTCTTTACTTGGGCTTTGAATTGGTCAATCCGTCAACATGCGATCTTTCATAGGATTGGTGGCCTTAACCCTTCCTAGCATATTCGATCTTTCCATGGCGAGTCGTTGCAAACCCAGCTCCATCTCCAGCTCCAGCTTCAGCTCCACGACCACTCTCACTCCCACTACTACTTCCACAACCATAACGTCGACCACGAGAACTCCTACTACGACGCCAGCGTCCACCGAGACTCCCGGATCTCTCGTCAAGAACCTCATCGCTAACGGTAACTTTGCGGAGCGCGACCCCGATGACTCGACAAAGGTACCCAGCTTCACCGTGGAAGGCCAGGGACAAATTGTCGACGGCGAAGGCCACACTGGCGATGGCGATAGCCACCAAAGATGCGTCGGGTTGCAAGCCACGGACACAACTTCTGGCACCGCCTCCAAGCACAAGCGAGCTCTTGGTTCCTCGGTCAGCCTTGCCCAGGACCTCTTCGACTTGAACCCGCAGACTCCCTACACTATTCGCTTCTTTTACGCTATCGTCACGGGCCCGTCGTTGAACATCTGCCAGCTGAATGCCTACCTTGGCACAAATGCATTCTTCAGTACCTGGGTCCTATCTCTGGGATCAAGCCTGAGCTGGTCCACTGTCCTTTTGCAAGCCAGTGCTCCCCAAGCTGCCTCGCCCATTTCCATCTCCATGACATGTGTTAGTGGTGGCGCTGCGGCTGTCTACGTTGACTCCATCTTCATGTCCAACCTGGTCACCCCGGCCAACCTCGACGAGTATACGATCGACTACGGGAATTCGGACACCACGATTTCAACCACAAGCACGACTTCAAGCACGACGGAAGATTCCACGTCCAGCACAACGGAGGATTCCACGACAACAACTTCCGAGACCAACTCAGTGTCCACTCCCGCATCCGACACTTCCACCTCCTCAGTACCTAGCACTTCTGTTTCAGCGACGTCTACCCCCACTGGTACACCCGGTTCCGACGGTGCTACTTCCACCAGCTCTCCTTCGACAACTTCTTCCTCGACAACCTCTCAAACTACCACCACTCTTGGCTCAAGCACTACATCCTCGATGTCTTCAACATCCACCAACTCCGTTTGTCCCGTAGGCATCGAGGCCCCAGGGGGTTGTACTGCCAAGCCAGGAATGCCCACCCAGACCGTTTCCATCCCTGGGATCGACCTCGATACGCTCGGCGATGGAGTTGAACCGCAGGTCGACAGAACTTGCTGGGCTTATGGCGTCAAGAACAATGGATGGTGGGGACGAACTTACCAGAGCAACAACCGACAGAACTCGATTGAAGACTGCGCTTATTTGTGCTCACAGGAGGCCAACTGCCGTGCTTTTGCACTGTACACGTACGACAGCGTCCAGTGTGCGCTTTCGTACGAGAGACTGGCAGTGGATGGTATTGCTCTGGACGAGCAGTGGTCTATTATGTGGAACGACTATGACTGTTTCGAATGCTTCGGCTGTGAGGATGCTACCGGTACGGGGAGCTCTACCTTGACAGCTACTACCACGTCGTCTACCACAACTGCGACTCCATCCACTATAACCACCACCACCTCGTCTACCCCGACGGCAAGTCCATCCTCCACCTCCACCACCTCATCTACGATTACAAGTTCATCCACTACAACCACCAGTGTTGCGAGTGCACAGACAACAACCTGTTCCACCACCTGTCAGCTCAAGGACACGCTTCCTTCAGACTACATTTGTAATAGAAGCGGCCTCCCTGCCTCGGAAAGCGATCCCTTCAACCTCCCTGAAGAAGACTACGGCGTGCAGACCAACGCGGCAGATTGTGCCGCTATATGCATTACCTACTCTTCTTTTTGTCACTCGTCAGCGTACGATTGGTACCAGGGTTTCTGCTCGTTTGCCACCTGGGATGCGATCCCAAGCACGTGGGAGGATCATACCTCAGACACTTACAGCTCGGACAGCCTCGTCTGGAGCGACAATGCCTGCTGGACGTGCTCTGAGCAGTGCGTCGTGTCTGGAGGCAGCAGCGCGTCATCGTCTGAGAGTGGCAGCACGTCAACTGTAACCAGCAGCACAACATCTACGACTAGCAGCACGACCACCTCTCAGAGCGACACCACCTCGTCTTCCATGGTCACCTCCACGACGGCTACCCAGTCAACTTCATTTACCACATCTACATCAGTTTCATCAACGCCTTCCGCATCCACCACTCCTGCTGCAACCACCCCTCAGTCAACTCCGACTGCCACTACCAGCACCACTACTGCTGATCGCCCGCAGTGCACTCTCGCCCTCTCTGACGGATGCAACTTGAAGGATGGCGCCGACTACAACTATTGCTACCGATATGGCATATTCTCATCGTACTTTACCGTCGAAGTTGGTGAATACCCCTGGTATGTTGCATCGAGCCAATGCGCTGCCATTTGCTGGCACATGCCCAGCAGATGTCAGTCTTCGGCCTGGCATTACGATCTCAACAAGTGCATCTTTTCGTCAAACACCATTTGGGATTCGTCCTTCACGGAAGGGTATGCAGATGGGGATTTCCAGTGGGAGGCGCAATCGTGCGTCAAATGTCCCTGTCCTGGATCCTAGGTTATAATGCTCCTGGCAGTGCCAGCTACGAGTTTTGCTATAAGCTTGATGTGAAATAGTTTTATCATGTATATATACTCTTCTAGCACAAGCTCCTGCCGGAGACATACCGGCAGAGGTGAATACAAATGGTCAAAAAGATTGTCACCTCATCACCTCACCTTGAATGAGCAGCAAGTACTCCATAAGCTTGAGGGAGGGACAAACAATGAGACAAGAGCGGCGAGATAAGGCAAGGTCGATGCGATGAAATGAGACGCGGAGATAAAATGAGATGGGCTTAATAAGCTAAAATAGGGTATAAGACGAGATGAGGTCGGCGAGATGAGATGAAGTGAATGACACGAAGCGACGTCAATGAGACGAGGCTAAAGAAATGAGATGAGATAACGCCGATGAGATGATGAGGCGATAAGATGAGACGAGGTCAACGGCCGGCAAGCGGACAGTAAAACAGCAACGAAAACGAGGACAGGTCACAGTAGTGTGGCAGTGAAGAAATGGAGTTGTCCGGGGAAAAACAGCAATGGAAGAAGCGGAGGAAAGCACTTGGCAGATGAACGAGCAGGTCAAGGCAAAATATGTCTAGTTGCTATATGAGAGACCCATCAATCTGAGAACGAATCGGTCATCTCAAATGCACGCCGCAAATATGATATTAGGTCAAAAAACGCGACCGTATTTAGCAGATTGCGTATGAACGGCTTGTCGTTAGCCGTCACTATGGATGAACCGGAAAAGTGTCTGGTTCCTCATAGAAACCCCTTCATGCGAGGAGTTCTTGTTCATTTTAAAACTTATAACAAACTCACTTGATTTCAGGTAGTACCTAAAACTTCAGATCTAACGTGAGGTTCGAAGAATATAGTATAATTCTCTACATGGGTCTATCTGGGAGGACGCCTTGTATTCCCAACCCGTTCTGGAGGCGCTGCCCTCGAAATTCTCCTCCTTACCCTATACTTGTCCCGGGCTGTCTCAAGACAAGGCATCGATCCCGTGTCTCCCCTGAGATCCATCAAGGCCTTCAATTATAACTTCTTCGCGTGCGATTCATTATTTTATGCCTGGGCTAATACAATTGCTGACTTTATAAACAGATTGGTGGTGGCCTCTTCATGCTGGACATATGCCTATGTCTTTACGGCGCAACCTGCATGAGAAGTGCTGGCTCTCTGAGGACCAGAAGGAAGCTAGTAGAAAGTTCACCATGGTGAGGGATATGGGAGTACCTTTTCCGACATGAAAACCTAGAAGATAGCCCAGGTGTAAGCTGGTGGGCGGCTCAGCAATAGCAAGTAGAGTCATCATGACTCATCGATCAGGTCAAGGAGTAGCGAGAAAGGAGACGGGCAGTAGTAAAAGCGGTTTGCGGCAGCGATAAGATATGCAAAGGATGGGCGTGGCGCCAACAGCTCAAACACCGTCATAATGCAGGCGGGGAGAGGATCTGGGAAATGGGAAGGTGCAGCGAGCTCGATGAGGTTGTCATCGACTTCAAACACGACTTGGTCCTATGAAAGCCTTCCCTATTGTAGAACATTGAATAGGAAGTCAGATTCCATAGGGCCATATTCACAGCCTTTGCAGCATTGCCTATTGGCGTCAGGGGGGGCCTTGACAGAGGTTAAGTGAGAGGCGATCTTCAAGAGCAGTCAACGATCGAAGCGACGCACGCTGCCACGCTGGCAGCACGATCGAAGCAGCACGATCGTTCCGAGTCATGATGGCCCTAGCTGCCAACTGTGACCTCGAGATCCAGCAATTCGACATCACTAACGCCTTCGTCCACGCAGAGAGGGATAAGAACGGTATCCCAGTGACTTATGAGCTTCCTGACGGATTCAAGCAGTCGGGCAAGTGTTTGAAGCTCGACAGAGCACTATACGGGCTCCGGGACTCGCCACTCTTGTGGTTCAACGAGTTCTCCTTAACTTTGAGGAGCCTGGGGATGGAAACCAGCACGGAAGAACCATGCCTCTTCTACACGAAGGAGCGAGACGCCTATCTCGTGTTCTTTATGGACGATATCCTGCTCTTCCATCATCGAAGCAAACCGTCAGCAGCCCAGAGGATTGCCCAGGGCATCCGGGACCGTTACGACCTTGTTGAGAAGGGGGAATCCGGATGGTACTTGGGGATAAGGATCATTAGAGACATGAACCATCAAATCACCCTCAACCACGACTCCTACATCGAGAAGATTGCTGCTCGATTCGGACTGACTGATACGAACACCTACCCTATGACCCTAATCCCTATGGAAAAGCTCCTGAAGAGGGTAAGTCAGGCGACTGCTCGGGAGATCAAATCCTATCAGGAGAAGGTCGGTTCGCTGCTATATACGGCAATCATGCTGCGAGCTGACGTCGCTTTCGCTGCTTCCACGTTGAGCCAGTTCCTCACGAATCCAAGCGACAAGCACCAGGAGGCTGCGGAGCAAGCCATCCGCTACCTCTTTCTTCAGAAGGGCTTCTCCATCCGCTATAGACGCATGAGCGGGATGGAGGTCTTGCTGCTCGCCAGCGACGCCTCTTTTGCCGACGATCCAGTCACCCGACGATCCGCACAAGGCTACCTCATGAGCCTTTTCGGCGGGCTGATCTTCTGGAAAGCGACGAGGCAGGCGACAGTAACGACCTCGACTACAGAGGCAGAGCTGCTTGCGTTGGAGCACACCGCGAAGGAGACCATGAGTCTCAAGCGCCTCTCTGAGAACCTGCAGTTCAGGCCTGGCGTTCCTTATCAGATTGGGTGTGACAACCAGCAGACCATCCGCCTAGTGGTTGAGGATGGGATGAGGATCTAGACGAGGCTCCGACATGTTGACATCATGAACATGTGGCTTCGTCAGGAACACCAGAAGGGCTCCTTTGAGATCGTCTACCTGCCAACAGCTGAGATGCCTGCAGACGGGTTAACCAAGGCCCTGCTAAGGCAGAAGTTTGAGCAATTCAGGGCAATGTTGAATATGGTAGACATCCACAAGGAGCAGAAGAACGACACGGAATGAACTTTATTCCGGGCGGCCGGCCTCTTGGCCGGCCGCCACCACACGCCACTCGGCACAGAAGCAACCAAAACAAAAAACCACAAACTAAACAACCACCAAACCGACCATTTGGCTGAGGAGGAGGCGGGCACGCTCGCGGCGCTCCTCCAGCCCACCGCCGGAACCACCAGACTCGTTGCCGCCGGCTGCGCCTTGCGTAACCAGCTCCCCAGCACCAGACTCGAAGAGCTCCGGCTCTTCGTTCAGCAGCTCCATCTGGAGCCGCAAGGCCGACTTGATCCGACCAGCCAACTGCTGACATTGTCAGTTTCGAGCTCTGCAGGGTAGGGAGGCATGCTTGCTTACCTTCGTCTCACCGTCGGCGAGGGCCCGCATGAGGCGACGTACAAACGGCAGAAGGGCTCGGCGACTGAGTAGTTAAGTCAGCTAACGTAAGCTCGAAAACTGGGGGGTGAGCATACCAGGGCGGGCAAGAGTGGCCCCCCGAAAAGCAACGAGCACAGCGGCGCGACCGACCAGCCACGGAGACACAGGCGCGGAGGGTGCCCTTCCCGGCAAGGGCACTCCTCACGCACTTCTCGCAGGGCGGGTCAAGCGGGACGGGCACGAAGCCGGCCTACAACGTCAATCAGTACAGCACGACACTTTCACACCTATTTTCAACCTACAGGAGTCGTCTTGGCCTTTGTGGCTTTCCCAACACGGTTCCCCTTGGTCTGGGGCTTCTCGGCAGCAGCAGCCTTCTTAGCGGCGGTCCTCTGGGGCTGGCGGCGGGGAGCTGAGTTGTCGGACTCGGAGGAGGAGGAGGAGGGAGAGTCGGACAGGGACGGCGAACGGGAGCGGGGAGGAGAGACGTCGGTCTTGTCGTCGCCGGTCTCGTCTTCGTCTTCGTTGTCGTCGGCGGCGGGCCCGGGGCGGGGCGACCTGATACGCTCCAGTCGGGCGCGCTGCTGGGCAGCAGCACACTCGGCGGCTTGACGGGCGCGATGGCCCTGAAGGCCAATAGGCCCCGAGGCGTCACGAGCAGCGGCGTTGCGGTCGAGGCGAGCCGCGATGTTTCTGGTCATCGCCTGCTCAAAATGTCAGTCCTGAGCACGCCGCACATGCAGCATATGCTTCCTACCATTGTGGGTTGCTGATGTTGCTGCTGTTGTTGATGTTGATGTTGAGGTTGAGGAGGAAAACACAGCCTGAGCCTAAGGCCTACGGGTTATATGCTCACATCACACAAAGCGCGCACGGGGCACGTCATGGACTGCTTGTTCAATCGTTGTGGTCTATTTTTGGAAGCTATTTTCTTTGTCTGCCTGTTCATTTATTCCTTCTTTTGTATACTTCAATTTTGGGCCTTTTGAGCCTATTTATTGAAGGGCTTTTGAGGCTATTCACAGTCATTCGAACAGCTGCAACAAAGGCTGTTCAAATGGGGGGTGTGTTGCCCGAAGCAGGAGGCTTGGTGGCCGCGGCCTGACCAAGGCTCGGTAAAACCTCGGCTAAAGGGGGAACAAAACACCCTGTCACGACAATCCGATCTAGGAAATCAAGGCTCTTTCTTTCAATCTCTCGACCCCTATATCGTCTGCTCGATTGTGATTGTTCCAAGCATTCCGCTCCTATCGTAACTGCGCTACTCTGCGTCAACTATGGTATTCAAGTAACGAAATGGAATAGACAAGGGCCGATAGGAATCGATGGGGAATGGGAGTTTTGGGGAATGAGGGGCACGAAGAGGAATGAATGAGGGGCACGGAGAGGAATGAATGAGAGGCACGGAGAGGAATGAGGGGCACGGAGAGGAATAAGGGGCATGGAGGGGAATGAGGGGGGAAGATTGGGGGGGACTGGAGTTCCGAGTAGGTATAACTATCTTGAGCTTTCCATATTCTGGGACCAAGATGGCCAACTATATCTGTGGTCTGGGGAAAATCGACAACAACGTCGCAGGTCGAACTGAATGAACATTGAAAATCTCTTTAATGATTGATGTATCGGCATTCGGTGTTCGGCTTTGCGGCTCCGCAATCTAAGCAACGCTGATAAGAGAACAAGATCCATCTCGCCGAGAACCCACAAGCCACCCATGATGTTCAGTCTAGCGCTTAAGCTTACAAGTTACGAGATGAGCTTGATCGGTTGAGAGATCATGGAAGTACCGCAGCCGATTGTCGATCCAGATTTCCTCAAAACGAATGCCGAAGACTCTGACCATGGCCAGATCCGAGCTGACGAACTGTTGTGGTGAGGATCCAGGGGCTGCAAAGATCGGAATTAATGTGAAGGAGAAGGGCTTGGACCGCTTGGTGCGAAGCAGAAGTCTCTATTCACTGGGTATTTTTCATTTTAACTAGTGTTTATTGTCTATTCTCTCATCTAAGCTCTATTTTCTTTCCATTCCAATCAGCTTTACTCAACCGTCACATCTGTCCCTGATTCCTGCCTTGAACCAACCTGCGTCTCCTCGTCCGCAGCCGGAGCTTTCCTACGGGGAGCTAGGATCCCCAGTCCAGCTTTCGCAACAGGCTGGCCACTATCATCAGTAGTCGATGACGCCTCCATGGCCAAGTACATCCACCAGACATACACGCCACAGAAGAAGCTTCCTCCAAGAATGTTCCCAAACAGAGCGGGCAGCATGCCTTTGCTGGGAGTCAGCTTTCGCCTCGTCAGAGAAATGCACGGAAACTCACCTTTCCAGATATACAGCCCGACCGTCAAGCCAGGGGTGCCCAACCAAATTCCCAGAGGCATGAAAAACATGTTGGCCACGACGTGGTCAAATCCCAAAGCCACAAACGCAAAGATGGGCAGCCACATGCCGACCACCTTGGAGCCCAAGTCCTTTGCCGATGTACCCAGAAAGCAGGCCACGCAAACCAGCCAGTTGCATCCTATGCCACGGAGGAAGATTTGGTACGCGGCGGGCGTCAGCTGCTTCTTGGTGGTGAATGCGATGACCTCGTCTCGATAAATGTCGGCGTCGAAAATGCCTCCATCTGTATGTAGGTCCATGATTAGTACTAAACGGAATGGTCATCGGTTCTAAAACCTACATCCGACAATGATAGACATAATAAACAGAGAACCAGCGAGATTGCCAAAGAAGCAGAGGAACCAATGCAGAAACATCCTCCATATGGTCAATCTTCCTTGGAGCACAGCGACAAAGGTGAACTGGTTCACAAGTCAGTAGCCATTCAGCCGCAAAAGAGCAGACGATGTGAAGAACGCACCAGGTTTGTCGACGTAAACAAATCGGCGCCAGTCAAGATGACAATGACCAGGCCCAGAGGGAAGACGGCTGCGCCGAGGAGTTTAATGAGGCCAGGCGCATTTTCTTGATACCAAGGTGCCGTCAAGGCCGTCAACGAAACTGCGCAGCCAAAGGCAAGAATGCAACCGCCCGAGACGCCAGACAAGAAGACCTTGTCGGGACGCGAGTGTCCTTTCTTGATGCCGGCGAGACAGATGAGTTCAGCCGTCTCTGCGGGCGTGTAGGCCGCAGAATTGGGCACATGGTGCATTGGGTTAGCCATGACAATATCTGATGATTGAGCCGTTGCTGTTGTCAAGATGAGCCAAACAAGGCTGGGCCTGATAGCATTTGTATCTCTTGGGGCATTCGAGTTTCATCATGGGAATTTTGGATGCCTTCTGCCCGAGCAGTATGCGTACATTCCGAGCTCTCGACTTAGCTTGTCTCCATCACTCCGAGCTTGATCGAGAAAACACCGCAAGTCGACGCTATTTTAGCCAGCCAGGTTTTCGCTACCCACACGCAGATTGGACAACTCTCCTCCGTTATCCATGGACCTTTTCACTCACAATCAAGCTGAATTTTGCATATCCGTTTCTTCTCTAGCCCTAGATTATGTTCAAACCGTCTGCGAATGGCCTCTGGTATTTGTCCTCGAGTTCGTTCACTCCGAGCTTCACCCGAGGTCAATCAGTCGAGCACGTTGAAACTAGACGATCGCGTCATTGATGGAGCCTTATGCCCATGATTTCATGTCACTGTTGGCGTTGAGCCGCAAACAATTTCATACAGCCGAACCGATCAGGACTAAGGAGGTGGGGGTGATTGAGAACTAAGTAACAACAAGTTGGACTTCTTAATGATAAAGTATAGCATTCGAATCTCAGCCTGTACTTTTTGCTTTCGGTCTAGTTGACAGCATCTCGGAGCGAAAGAATAATTCTCTAGGACAGCTCGGGATGGGGGATCTGGTGATGACGAGTCCCGTCTCAGAACGTGGTGTGAGAGAGTCCGCGTTGACATCTCTGGTAATTATGCTCTCGAGGTCAATGACCTCCCAGTCGCATTGTACAGTTCAGTAGACGCACTGGAGAGAAGATCGAGAAGCATTTCGTATTATGGGGAACGCTTGAAGGCATGGTTTCGGTCAATGGCCTGACGTCTTGGCCATGACCTGTGCCATTCACCGCAAGACATCGGTTCACATCTGGAAGAAGAAAATCTTGCGCAACCTTTTACATAGCTATATCTTTCCCTGGTGACCGAAGCTATTAGAGGTAGGTTGGAGGCACCCGGGGCTGTGGAGAGTCGAGCACACGAAGCTACCAGTGGTCCAGGGAGGTAAGCAAAGCTGGTCCGGGGAGAGAGGGGAGCTGCCGGAGCTGCAAGTGGAAATTCCGGTATACGCTGCAACGAGAAGCTCAGGGCTGCCTATTTGGGGGCGGTCGAAGCTGCAGAAAGGTCGGGGCTGCCAAAGAAGCTGCTAGATTGTCATCAGTCAGTGAAGCACACACAGCCTCGCCTTGCATCGCTCAAGGTGACCGTCCTTGTCGAACTTGTAATTGAAACCCACTTGAGCGGCAGTGACCTGGACTTTGCCATCGTCCGCTCGATAACCCTCCAAGTCTTCTTCTTCTGAAGGGTGGCCACCTCAAGATTGGCAGCTTCCATGAAGGAATCGCGCAATCGGGTGGCCCAAGAGTTATTTCCAATGTGATGGAGGCTTGGGCAGATCATCGCGATGAGGCTTAGGCTTGTTGGGCGCCGCACCTGGCCTGGTCGCGTTCTTCTGGTCAAAGGCGCCTCGCATCACGGCGAAGACGGTGAGGATTGCCATGGGATCATAGTCTTCAACCGGATGATCAGTCAGGAAGAAGTTAACTTGATCCGGCACGTCATCCTCCAAACGTTCCTGAGTCACGGGTTCGAAGCGAGCAGGCTGCCCAAGGGTGCGTGCGCTGAAGCGCGTTGGCTTGCCGTAGTCAACTCCTCTGGGATATTGCTAATCGCTGCTTGGCCACCCGTTTCTTTCGTCTCGGCGGTCGACACGCTTCCTGACTGGGAATAAATGCTCTCTTGAGCCGGCCCTATCGTCTCTGCCCCTCCAACCATCGATGGAGGCTCTGGCGTCGGATTAGGGGTTTGAAGTCCTCTTGGCGACTGAACTGGGTCTCCTGGTGGCCAGGTTACTCCTTTCGAGCTTTGAACTTGCGCTCCACTGCTCGACGAGCTCTGAATGCTCGGTTGTGTGCTCGCAGGCGCCTCCACCCCCGAGTTCAAACCGCTTGAGCTACCTTCCGGGAGAATGAGTCGTCGTGTCACAGGTTGCTCCTCGTCGCTGTCCTCCTCTATCTCGAGCACCCAGTCGCTCAGTTGCCTGACGGATTGTTCGAGTGCGCGTTCTTCGTGTAGGTCGTAGAAGACAGCCTCATTAAACTAAACATTCCTGGTAGTAACGACCTTCTCCAATCGAGGGATCTAAATGCGGTAAATTTTGCTAGCTCGGTAACCAACAAGATACCCAATGTGCCCTCTGGGGCTTACTTTCATTTCTTTCTTCTTCCTCCCGGCTTCCCTGTCTCGACTTAGGGGATAAGCTCGGCAGCCATAGGCGTAAATGCCTGACCAGTCTGGCTTCAAGTTCTCCGTTGCCTCGCGGATCGGCAGGACTGACGGGTATTCCCGGAACCAAGTCTCAAGCTTCTCAATCGGCGATTTCCAGCCAAGACCCTGTTTTGGACTCATATTGAGTAGATGAGCTGCTGCTGGCATGCTCTCTGTCCACAGGTTTGCGGGATGGAATGCGCCGTTAAGCATAGCATTGCCTTTGCTCGTGACTTTTTTGTTGGCCCGTTCGGCGCTTCCGTTCGGCTCGTAGGTGTCAGGGGGCGAGGGTTCAATGACGATGCCCTCATCATCCATGCAACGTTCGTACGGTGTGGACCCCCTGACAGCAATAGCCGCCGTCTCGTTATCGTGCCTCATGCGAGCGACCTTTAGACCGTATTAAGTGACGACGTATTTAATAAATTTCACTATCTCACTAAGAAGCGTATGCTTATCCTTTGAGATGATGGTCTTACTATAAAGCCAACCGCTGTACTATATATAGCTCTATATATATAGATAGATATATAATATATAGATCTATATATATTATATCTCTAGATATATAACCCTCGGGATAATCTTGAAGATCCCAGTGGATTCGCCGAAACGGTCGTGGCGACCGATGCTCGGGAGGTCGCCTCGAGATGACTCTCTTGGCGTATACCTGAGCACACGTTTCACACTCTATGCGCTCGGTTCCCTTGATCTGCACGTTGCGTGCTTGGTTCACGAGCTCATGTAGCGCTTTGGGTCCTGAATGCCCTGCTCGGAGGTGCCAGAGCAGTTCAGGATCGTTTCTCGGTCTGGGAGCATCCCTTGTTGGTCTCCAACGCCGCACTAAGCGTTCGTTGTTATGTTCACCCGCGCTGACTAGCATTTGCATCTGGAACGGGACCGCAGGGATTTATTGCTGGATGCGCAAGGTAGCATGAACAGAAGGGTACAAGGGAAGGGGGTTATATTGAAGGAAGGTATGGCCACGGCCTCGTCCACCCACTAGGATAGCTCTCGCGTCAAGACGCCATCTTCGAAGTCGTCACCGAGGATCCGACAGAACGTGTACTTTGTGCCGCTTTCAGCTTTAGCACGTCTCCAGTTGACGCGTTTTTGGGCATTGCGTTTCTTTTTCTACACTCTCTTGGCCTCAATGTTGGCCATCCAGAGCGAGAGAACTGCTTCAATCTTTTCAATATCCACGTCGAATTTCTCGCCGACTCGCGTCACGGGTATTGTAATGAAGTCCTTTCGTGACGCTGTGGATGATGGCGGCGTGAACGTCTCAATTACCCAATCCAGCGACCTCAGCCGTTGCTCATAAGATAGCGGAAAGAATGTAATCATGAAAAGCTCTATGGACTTAAGAAGAATGAGAGCACTTTTGGAGGCTTATGAAGTCCAACCGCAAAGGTCACCCAGCCTCTCCGTACGCGGAGCAGCTGCTGATTCGTCGCCGGTTCAAAGTGTAGGTTATAGCTGAGACGTTTGTTGCTGAGCTCGTTTTATCCTTTAATCTCTGAGTTGGTTTTGTTTGTTTTTGTCGTTTCATCTGCATGCTCGGGGTTGGACGCCGAGTTCGTAATCTCCTTTGAATACGGAATAGGAAAGGGCTCTCGTCTTGTGGCTTGGCAGTGTCGACACCCCATTGCCAAATCAAGTCGGGCGACTGTCGAAAATAGGGATACCAGCTGTTGTTTGCTTCTTGAAACCTGCGGAACCTGGGGCAAAAGGTGATGTGCGTCGCGAGAAAGTCGAGTTCGTACCTCGGAAGGGCCACGCAGAGGGCGGGAATTCGACCCAGACGGCGGCGGATAATGGCTCGGATGAGAGCCATGATGAAGATTGCTGCCAGCTGTGCAATAGAACACGGGTAGGTGAGGACGCGGAGGCCCATGAATTGTGCGACGAAGCCAACTCCAGATGCGAAGATGCCAAACATGATGAGAAGCTCCCAGATGGCGTCACTTGCAGACTTTGGTCCCCTTGGCCCGTCAAAGTCCTCTTCTTCTGGGCCTTTCTCACTCGGTTCATCATCCGAGTCCTCCAGCTGGTCGCCTCCGCTCCTCTTGGACCATTTCTCCGTGTCTTCAATCCGACTGGAGCTCACAACGTACCGTTTTGGCCCGCAAGTATGGCATAAGAGTCAAATGCCTGGTCATTCACCGTCTGGTTCGACTACAGCCACACAAGCCGCGGGTAAGCCTGATGATCTGCCTTGAGGTCATTTTTGGATGCATTCCCACGCTTCTTGTCGTCCTTTTGCTTGTCCGGCATCAGGACCTCCCAAGAGTGTTCGACACTGTTATGCTCTAGCGCGAGGGAGCAGATGGCCATGCCCAGGCAGAGGAGCAATATACCAGCAACAAAGCCATAAAATTTCGGGTCACTGCCGACCGAGTTTCTGGTAGGTTGGTGGAAACTGTCACAGCGGCGATGGCGAGTAAGCTCAGTTGCAGAGTCATCGCGACGACGGCGGCGAAAAAAAGCTCGTGTCGCTTTCTCATCCAGGCCTTTTCGAAATGGCTTTAGGAAAGATCCAGCTGCAGGTTTGGGGGACCCAGCCATTCGAAGGACTTGGGGACCTCTCCGTCGAGAGATTTGCTTGATTCTTCGTCGACGGCCGCCTTTTTCGTCAGCCCGGCTAGAAGACTTTAGAACAGCTCATAGCTACAGCTGTGGAATGCTGTAATATGAGAATTAGCCACAATATCTCTACCAACGCCGAGCCAAACTCACGACGGCATTCCATCAATCTCTCTCGTCTCATGCCCTTTTCTGTCGAGGTGGCGCTAATGGGGGTGTGAATACCACACGACTTATCGGTCGGAGAAGTTTCCTCGGATGTGCCCTCGTGTCGCTAATCCAGAAACGTGTACCTAGCTTGGAGGTCGTCGTACACGTCGGGGAAGATGAGAGACTGCTCGAGCTTCGGGTTTCCCATGGCACGGATAATAGATTTCCCATTAGAAAGCTCACAAACCTCTCCAGAAGTCGACGACATGAGCTCAGTCTCAGCGAAGGCACGATTCTCTCTGACGCGGCCGATAAAGGACTTTGCGATGCGCGGGCCTTGGACTCGGATGGCGCCTGTGATGACAGTGAGGATGCCGAGAGGAACTATGACGAAAATGAGGTGATCGAGCCAGGTCAGGCTCTCGCTCATGAATTGTCTCGCGAACTGCTCTCCGAGTAGAGCGAGGACACTGCGTGATAGTCAGAAGGCTCTCCCTTCGTTGGGCTTGCAACTCACGGGCAATGTCGGAGAAGAGATTTAAGGCAAACTCAAGGTCGTCGGTGGCGGCAACTGTCGTGGCTAAAAAGCGCACGCCTCCAAAGAGACGCATGGTCTGGCTGGGTGCCATTGAGAGTTGGAGGTGGTTATGGATGGAACTCGAGAAGTTGTAGGAGAAAAAGTGTGATTGAAGTCGAGAAGGAGCAGGACTGCAGTGAATGGGGTTGCCAATACTTAAGAACGGCAGTTGTTGGCCTTCGAATCCTTCCTTCCGCTTGGGCATGCTGGCCAGTAAAAGTTGGCTGTTGGTTGAGCATCCATGTTATTTGTGACATGAGCATGGTTCCAATATGGAGGGTAGTGGAGAGATTGTAGGGCCAGTTGGGGGCCAAATCCATTCTTTCATGGTAAATATGGGGAATTGCTAGGCAGAAGAGATGACTGTCGCAGAGAAAAAGGCGCGATAGAGTTGAATCTAGTTATTCAAGATACGCTCCTGGTTTAGCGCATCTCGACCCGCGCGGATAATGCCATCCCCGCCACGGCTGACGTAGGAGATAATCTCAACTCAGCATTCCAACCTAGGTACTTTACCTGCAAACTTGTCCTCAGCAATGAGACTCAAAATCCCCTTTATCATCGCTTTTGAAGTCTCAGTTGCGAACGCTCTGCCGTACAAAACAGCGGGCTCTTCCCGGTTGATCGTGTTTGGGGACAGCTTCAGCGACAACGGCAATGGCTCGTGGATCGCAAGCAAGGGAACGTGGCCGGCTGATCCGGCTTATTACGGACACTCGTTTTCGTATGTCAAGATGCAATGGCGCTCAAAACGTGTTTCTAACTGTCCAGGAACGGCCCCAAGTGGAACGACGTTGCGGCCAAGGCCCTCAACCTCGAGCTCATTAATCTCGCGGCCGGCGGTGCAACTACAGACAACTCGTTTGTGGCGGGAGGCACTGGTGCGGATTCTACAATTCCGGTGCCGTCTGCTGCTGACCAGATCGACTCGTTTCTATCGTGGGATGCCCCTCGAGCAGACGACGTCTTTGTACATTGGATCGGCGCCAACGATATTCTCTTCAACACGTCCGTCACCGGCGCAGACGTCACCAGTCTCATCGCCGCCCACGTGAACCGACTCTATCGAGCCGGTGCAAAGAAGATCATCTTAGCAAACTACAATAAAATCACCACGTTCCCGGCCACGTACAACTCCAGCTACAACATTCCCAGCGTCCAATCCTTCAACCACGACTTGACCGTCGGCTTGAGAGACATTGTCGCCGGATACGCGCCTTACGCTCAAGCCGCCTTCATCGACGTGGGGGACTTGTTCCGCCGCATCATGGCACATCCGGCTGCGTTCGGCATGGATGAAGAATATGTCAATCCGCCGGTTGCTTGTTTGACGGATATTTACGCAAGTGAGGGAGAGCCTCGGCATTTGTGCAGTGACCCGGAGCGCCATTTATTTTTCGACTCGTATCATCCCGTGAAAGAAGTGCATGCCATGATCGGCAACTTATTCATCAAGGGAATCAAGAGGCTGAGGGTATTTCGATTGGAATAGACTGAATTGTTGCGCCTAGAGTATAAACTTAGTGTCACACGGGTCATCTCAGAAGAATCGTCCGATCAAATGAGACATCTCTAGGCACCCTAGGCAGCGGAACCTTCCTTCTAGGCAGCTGCGAACCTCATCGCAGGCAGCCACCGCTGCCTACTCTAAGCACCAATATCCCCTATTTTCTAGCAGGCATATTCTCTCCTTAAAAGCCCTGCTTTTTCTACAGCTAGCTAAGAAGAATACCAAGAAGCTTTCCAATGACTTCCTTTGCAACCTGCTATTGAGTGCGACACTTAGTAGATCTTGAAGCAAGTTGAGGAGTAGGATGTTCGGAAGGTGCAGACAACGAGGCAAAAGTGGCGTGTATCACTGTGTTCCATGGACCCAAGGGGTCCCCAGCAAGTTGGTCCCCAACATCAATTGACCCTCTCATGTCTACTCCTCGTGTTTTCTGCTGCACTAACACCCAAAACTGGGGGAGGCCTCAAATGTCACCGCGGGGGTCTGGGTAGGCAGATCTGGTCAATGGGATTGCAGTTGGTCGAGTAGGGAAGCATGTTTGCTCCGTCGGTGTTGGCTTTGGCTCCGCTCTGGACACTTCTAATACATCAATTTAGGCTATAGACACTCTTTCTCTAGTGATTGTTCAGTAAAGGGGAAATGGAGGAATGTTAGACGTGCGGTATGAAAGAATAGCTTTGTTTGTTCTCGTTCTCGCTTTCCCACGCCACCTTCTCTCGTTTTGCCTCTGTTTTCACCTGCCTTGCGTTATATCGGGACACCTGTTTCTATAAAATTAGAAGACTTAATGAGATATGCCGTATTCAATACCTCGAAACTTTATGATCCCGGTTCCTAGACTCACTGAAACACTTGGCAAATCTGCCCGAACATATAATGCGTACACGTGCATATTCACGAACTTGAGGACGAACGTGCATGCATATGGCACAAAGACACACATCATTGGTACGCCATTTACTCAGGAGAACACCGCGTTGATACATCATAGTTCTATTACTCCAAGAACAATAAAACATATCTATCTCTGACCAGATATCCTCTCCCACCCCAACATTCAGCTTAAATTGGACATTTCCCCCCAAAAAAACAGGTAGACAAATATTCATAATCGCGCACAACCAAAGATTGACGCTCCCGGACACCCCCAGATCACATCCACGAACACCCTACCCCGCACACACCTCCAGACATGTCTGGTGCCGAACTCAACCAGGACTTCTCGGGCCCAATGGACCAGGCCGAAATCGACGGAATCATAGACATGTACAGCCCACGTAGCCAACGACACTTGGAAAGCTGCCAGCGTCAAGAGCAAGCAAGCCCAGAGCGAGGTGAGCCAGCCACTAACCCAAGTCGTGCTCCAGAACCAGTAGCAACTGGTGAGGCAACCCCAAAGCCCGCAGTGCCTACCGAGGTACCTACCACAAGTCTGCAGACCCTTCAAGCGGACATCTTCCAGGCTGAGACACATTTTGAACATGTACTAGACGACATCGAGGAGGCGCAATGCGAGCTAGCCGACTTGAGCATCAAGACCGAAACCATCGAGGCAATCTTGGCTGAGATTAGGGAGGCGACCGAAGAGCTTTCCAGAACTGGCGTGACGCCAGAGGCCAGGCAGTTGCCTGTTCATGATCATAGAAGCTCTGTCACCCAATATATGATGACACGGCGTATACATGAGCGCCATGCCACCATATCTCAACAGCTACACCAGTGCACACTCGATGGCGTGGAACTTGTCGTCGTCCAAGTACAACACCGGTCCGCTACCGTTGCCACACACATCAAAGAGACAGAGGCCCGACTATCTCAAGCCATGGCGCAGAAGGCGGATGTCGAAACAACCTTGACGCGGCTAAAGAAGTTGTACCATCAACGAGGGTATGACTGAGTTGCCAGAGGAGGATTTTGAGGGTTTGCAGCAGCAGCTTGGTGGTTGATTGAAAAGACGGTGTATCACAAGACGAGAGACTTAGGTTGGACTAAATAAGATACATGTATAGCAACACTCCTCCTTTCCATTTGACTGCCCTATAATTTAAGGTTAAGCTACCGTGATGTTGTCTTAAATTGCTTGGTCGGCTTGATAAGCTTTCAAGATGGAGTGGGTTGGAGGTTATTGATTGATCCGCTTCCGCCAAACAGGCGGCCCATACGTGCACAGCCGGCTGTGCAAATAAGATCTGTTAGGTAAGAGCCAGCGGGGCCTTTTTGCAATGCTGCAACGCACCGCGAATTGCCTCACACAATCGACCGACCAACGGCTTATATGGCATCAATTTGACTTATTGTGTCTTTATCCCGTCATCATGGAGCCAATTACCCTTTCACGATCCTTCCCTGACGATGTGTTCCCCCCCGAAGGCGAATACCGCTCACGGAAGGAGCTGGTCACCGCAATCAATGCCTGGGCAGCGCCGCGAGGGTATGCCTTCGCCGTGAAGAGCTCTTGGAAGACCCCTAATGGCCGAATTGGAGTCATCTACAACTGTGACCGTAGAACGTGGCGTACACCTTCTGGCCCCAAGCCCCCCTTGAGCTCTTCGAAGGCACGGCGGCGGCATACTTCATCACGGCGTACGGGATGCCTCGTCTCTGTCACGGCGAAGGAGAGCCTGTGTAAGGGTATATGGACCCTGAAGCATCGCCCTGGGGCTGATTTCGCATTACACAACCACAAACCAAGCCTCCATCAAGTGGCACATCCGATTCATCGCCAACTATCACACTCAGACGAATCAACAGTCCGCCAACTCGCCAACGCCGGCATTGCGCCAAAGGAGATCAGATCCTATTTACACATAGAATCAGATACCCTTGCCACACAGCAAGATATCTATAATTGCATTGCACGGAGCAAGCGTGCCCTTGCTAGAGGCCAAAGCAATATACATGCCCTTGCAGAGCAGCTTCAAAGCGAGAGCTTCTGGAGCCAAATTCGCCTTGACGAGAGCGGTAGGGTGGTGGCGGTATTCTTTGCACACCCAAAATCATTGGGATACCTCAAATCATATCCTGAAGTGCTTATATTGGATTGCACATACAAGACCAATAAGTACAAGATGCCTCTTCTCGATAAAGTTGGGGTTGATGCCTGCCATCGATCCTTCTGTATCGCGTTTGTGTTTCTCAGCGGCGAGGAAGAGGGTGACTTTATTTGGGCCCTTGGGCAGCTACGGTATCTGTATGAGCTTCACAGTATATCCCTTCCAACTATGATACTCACGGATCGCTGTCTTGCCTGTATGAATGCTCTTTCCTCTTCAACTTACTTTCCCGAGTCACCCTCGCTGTTGTGCTTATGGCATATCAATAAGGCGGTCCTGAGCCATTATATGCCCGCCTTCACTCGAGATAAAGGCAACCCCCGGGGGCACGAGGAATGGAAGCAGTTCTACAGCTCGTGGCATGAAATCGTCGCCTTAATAAGTAAGGATATCTACAATGAGCGGCTCGAGAAGTTCAAGGGGCGATACCTTCCTGAATATATTAATAAGGTAGGCTACATTCTGCAGACCTGGTTGGACCTCTATAAGGAGAGGTTTATTAAGGCCTGGGTTTATCAACACCTTAACTTTAATCAATTTGTTACATTACGAGCCGAGGGCATTCACCAGCTTATTAAAGGCCATCTGAAGACCACCTAAGTTGACCTATTTAAGGCCTGGAGGATTATTAAGCTTATGATAGCAAATTAGGTCACTGAGATCGAAGCAAATCAGGCCCGGCAGCAGACCAGCATACCTCTTGGGTTGTCCAAAGTATTATACGGCAATATCCGTGGTTGGATCTCTCACGAAGCCCTCCGGAAGGTTGGAGCTCAGAGGGAACGCCTACTGGAGGAGGTTCCTCCGTGTATAGGCATCTTCACTAAGACTCTTGGTCTCCCTTATGCCCACACCCTTTAGCCTCTATTATTACAAGAGAAGCCCCTTCAATTACGTGATTTCCATTCTCACTGGCATCTTCAACGTTCAGGGACCCCCCAGCTTATAACTGAATCTTATAAGCAGTTCGACTGTCTAGCAGCCAGTTCAACGCTGCCACCATTAAGTACACGGCGCGAGCCTTCCTCATTCGAAGCCATTAAGAATACAGTACGCCTAAAAGTACCGCCGACGTGCTCAAAGTGTCATATCTAGGGCCACAAGATGAACTCTAAAGCGTGCCTTTTGCGCTATAAGGATACCTTGCCGACGCCGACCCAAGCCTCCGCTACAACGCATACGACGATACATACATCCACTCGCTCTATAATTCGCTTACTTTCGCCGCCATCTCTATCGGGGTCATCTATCATATCCGAGACCATCACAACAACACACACAACAACACATACGACTACCCGGGTAGTCTCCCCTTCGGCACCCAAATCAGCGGCCGTCCCTGCCGCTAAAGCCCCCCCGGCGGCGCCCGTAGTACGGACCAATGACCCCCGAGCCATCTTCCAGCGATACAAAGATGCACAAGCGGCCTGGTACGCAACATTGCCCCGGGGGGGGCCCAAAACCAATCAGCTATACCGCAAGGCCATGAAGCTGCCGATACGTTACAGCAAGGCGGAATATGACTGGTGCCTGGATTATAAGCAGATGGGGAAGCATTGCAAAGGGGGGGAGACTGGCATTAGAGAATGGACCAAGGAGGAGATGATGAGTTATCTTGATTGGGATAAGGCTGAGAACGAACGGGTTGAACAGGATGTAGGGATTGAAATGGGGGCAAAGATTCTGGGATGTGCCGCTTAGGCCATTTGCCTGCCAGCAGCATACACCTTGAGAGCACCTAGAGGACGTGGACGTGCTGTATCGACAGTTGTCGCAGAATAGCACAGTTACGGTAGGAGTGAAATGCCTAAACAATCACAATCGAGCAGTTGATCTAGGGGTCAAGAGATTGAAAGAAAGTGCCTTAATCCCTCCGAACATACTGTCGCGAGAGGGGGTTTTTGTCCCCAGCCTAACCGAGGTTTAGCCGGGGTGTCGGTTAAGGTGCATCACAAAGAGCTTCCTCTTTGTGCAACAACAGTTCAATGGTAAGTATCGTGCTCCCACACCGGCATCGTGCTAATAGCCGCAGGCGCTTTTTCTGAAGCGTCAAGTTCATCATGACGCTCTTCATGAGAGGAATCGCTACGTTTCCTCTCCTAGCCCTGCTCTTCATGCTCCCTTTCTATGTATCGTCCATCAGCCTCTCTGGTCGGCCAGGAGCTGCTATTTTTGCCTCTTCGAACATTTTGACCTCTGCGTATTGGTGTGGGCTTTGGGGCGGACGCCGTTCTTTGTTCCGTCAACAGCATCTTCCTCTCCCTGGCCGTGGTTGGTCTCAGCGCAATGGCTCTTTGGCCATTTGCGACCTCGCCGGGACTCGGTCTTCTTTTCGGTCCTCAACAGAATGGGTTCTGGTGCCTTTTTTAGCTTGATGCCAGTCGTCGCGGGGCCGTATTCATGTCCATTGTCTCCGTACATGACACAACCGTCTGGGTCACCCCTGTCTCTAAACAAGCTGCCTATGCCAAGCAAAAACGCCTCACTCACTGGCTCGTATTTCGCTCGACATGCTCTCTTGAGCCTAGTCAAGCATCCTCTAACCATGACCCAACAATCCTTCACCCCGTATTGGCACAACCCCCTGGCAAATTGTACACAGCATCAGATCATATTGTGATCGGTTAGAGGCACCAAGGCAGAAATCGATACGAAGCAAAATAAGGGGCTCCCCGATCCGAATCGACCGAACAAGATGCCCTTTCTCCCACACCTAAAGTTAAGCTTATTGACGGAATGCGATATCCGAACCGTCTTTCACTGGCGATACTTGCCTTCATCAGCCAAGGTAAGGCCCCAACCTTCAACGCGTGCATCCGAACAGTCCCTTATTACCGTTTGCGAAGCTGCGGCTGCTGTCGATTGCAGCGCCAACATCACCATCGCCGACTCGGACGACGCCAGCGAAGTCCGCAAGGCTTGCACGACAATAGAAGGCTCTCTCGTTTTCAAGCGACGCCTCTCTGACAATATCAATCTGGACGGCGTCGAGACCGTGCTTGGACATGTGACGCATTATGGATGCAGTCTTTACGAAGACGACGACTGTGCCAAGGTTTCGTCGCTCTTCAACATTTCCAGCTCCACCTTGACGACGATCAATGGCAGTCTGTATTTTGAAAACTTTTCTGGCCTCAACAAGCTGTCGTTCCCCAACCTCAGCCTCGTCAACGGCTCCTTCGATCTGGACCGGAACAAGAATTTAACTCACTTGGACATTACCCACCTGACGCATGTTGGGAGTTTCCATCTAGATGGCGCCGTCGCCCTTAAGCGGCTCGATCACGACCGCCTTGAGGGCCTCACAGAACGACGAGGCAGCGTCGTCGTCATGGATTCTGGAAACATCGACTCCCTTGACAGTTTCACCGAGTACCCAATCACGAGTCCGCAGGGCGAGCAGGAATTGTACTTGGGATTCATCATGAATCGGATGGACAACATCAAGAATCTTACCTTTGGCTGGGCGAACACCTCAATGGTCAACATCGACGGCGAGAACCTCACCATCACCCTCGGAGGCCCGTCGACCAAGGCCATGTACATGGAGGATTTCTCGACGAATGCGGATCTTATCCGCAGCCCCGATCTGGAGAATCTCACGGCTATGACCGTGACGATTGGAGACTCTTCATGGTTGACCAAGAGTCCCCTACTCAAAGTTAGTGTTTGGTTCGATAACCTCTGGAGCGTCATGGTTTCGGGCAGCAACATCACCACCGTTGAGATCCCGTCCGAGGCCGAGAACTGGAGCAGCCCGCGTGTGTGGGTGAATACGCAAATGACCGACATCAGAGAGTACGACGACGACGGCACCAAAATTTGGCACTGGCCGAAGATCCTGGACTCTCTGACCTTGGAGGGAAGCATGAACAATAGCTTTTTGTGAGTATCCAGCAACCGGCCGTAAGGCGCACTTTATTAACTCGGGTCATCTTAGTGATTCCTTCTTCGAGAGGAACACCACCATCAAGGAGTCGTTGTGGGTCGACGAACAATCCGGGGACTTTAACTGCACTGCTTTGAAGGCAAGATTCGGATCTGACTTGCCCCCAAACTACAAGTGCACCTCTGTGAAGTTTGTGGCGGACGATGACTCGGATGGCTCTTCTGACAATTCAAAGGGCGACTCTAAGGGCGACTCCAAGGGCGACTCCAAGGGCGATTCGGACAGTGATTCTGAAAGCACCGAGATTCCAACGAATTCGGCTACAACAGTAGGGCTATTTCAGCAATGGCCGGTCGTTGCAATCCTGGCTGGTCTCCTGCTTGGGATATAAGGTACTTGCTTAATGAAACAATGAGTCTGAGCCTTGTAAACCTTCACTCATGGTTTCGGAATGGCTTAGACGTCTTTAATTACTGCCAATGGCGGTGGTTCCTGAGATTCCGGCTATAAACTTGAACTCAACTCATCTATGAATCCACGAGCCCAGTGACCTTCTCATCGTCAGGAGTCTCGAATAGTCCAAGCAGGTTCGGCACATGACTGGAAAGCATGGTGAAGTGGCAAGAGCAGAAATCCGAGAGATGTGATTGAATTCTCTCTGTAGCGCTTAGTCATTAAATCTATCTCGGCCTTGGCACACCAGACATCTCGCGCCCATCTGTGAACCGTATCCTGGCATCTCGGGTTCTCAAGCCAGTGCCATCCTTTAAAGGGCAGCTTTCAGTTGAATCATATAAATCGCACTAATTACATGTACAACGTATTCCCGATATCGTCTCTCAAAGTTGAGTTATACCCTTCACTACAAGTGTTGCTGTAGCGTTCCGAACCAAAAAGCTCTGCTCATACCTCAATACTGTCAAGTTCACCCAAGGATCCGACACTGAGTTCCTTGGGAAATTCACACATCCCTTTCCAAGCCAAATCTCATTACATTCCAACTCTAGGCCGCACTGGACAAACTCTTGAACCGATGGAGGCTGTCCAATATGCGGCGAAGGGATGCTTCGAAGGTTCAGCATCGAGTTACTCGGCGGGGGCGCTCCGGAAATCATCTGCTCCGGAACAAACTCAAACTCGATCATCTTCCGCCCAATCGGTCGTTCCGTTTCGCCAAGAACGAGCCGGCTACCGGTGAATTCCTGAATGTTGGTCTTGCCGAAGACTTTGGGAAAGCCAAGAAGCTCGCGACCGGCATAGATGGCAGCATCGTTGTCGAGAACGAAGAGGAGGTTGAAGTTGAACTTTTCGCCCTTGTAGGCGACCTCAACCTGATGGGCATACTCGGTATAGGCGCCGACGGGACTCATTCCGTAACTGAGGAATAGAGACGTCATCAGAGGCTCCTCTTCTAGTTCGAGAAGGTCTGGAACAAGATGGGCGATCTGAGCAGCGGCGACGCGGTAGGTAACGCCCACTGCAGTGGTGTTTGTGAAGACGCCCTTTGACCTGGAGTAGGCGGGAGAAAAAGTTGGCATCGCCTCCCCATTCAGAACAAAAGTTCCGAAAGGCATTGTGAGCGCCTTTTTTCTGGTGGATGGAGGTATAGGCACGTGGGCGGATGAAGAAGCCGAGGTTGGTAGTGCAGATGGCTTTCAAGTGTGGTATTTACTAGCTGGAAAAGGGTATTGAGCGTCTTTAAATTGTCTTCGTGGCCCTCTACAGATTTAGGAACAGACGAGCCGCGGTTTGGATACTATTCTTTACGTTGGATGCAGATGATTCTCCCATATGGAAAACTCCTGATGTTGCTGACGTTTCCTGCAGCAAGTCAAAGCGTGATGGGGAAGTTGGTGGTGACGAGTGGGTTGATTATACTGGATCATGAGCCGCTGATCAACCCACCAGCGTGTAAGTTGATTGGTAGGCTGACACGAGATCGGTCGCTGTTCGGCTGGTCTTGAATCACACCACACATGGTTGGACTCTTCTATCGGTGGTCTTGGCTGTTCCTCCAGACAGAAAACAAGGGAATATCACCAGTTTCGCAAATGCCCGCCTCACTCCCACGTTGTAAGCTGCAGCTACAACCACATACACCATTGCAATGACTCGCATATCCTCAGCAAAGGAAAGATCGCAGGAGAGGAGGCGCCAAAATGCCCTAGCTCAGCGAAATTATCGTATGTTCATCGCATTCATCTCACGGACATGGCTCACCTTGCTTGGGACAATAGGAACAAGACTGAGAGAAAGAAGGAGGATACTGGAGCACCTAGTTGTGTCTAGTCTCATACCACCACTCGGCTTGGATGCCCCAGATTCTCAGCCGCCTTCGCAGGAGATCTGTCGTTACGGGGCTGGCAAATTGGCTGAAAAGGCCATCTCACACACACACCCAGGCCCGACGCACTACCATCCAGATACGGCGCCTGGTTTTACCGCATCGGACTTCTTCTCCTGCATTGGATCCTACCCCGAACGAGAACGTCGGACCTTTTTCATCTTGATGACCAAGGAACTCTTCGGCATCCGAGACATCATCAAATATGGCCTCATCTTCTTGGGTTATCCCGTGAGCTCTTCACTCTACGACAACGCCATGCTTCTTCCCATGAGCCAGTGGTTGGAAGACATCCAGCAGAGCTTGGGCGACATTGACTTCAAGGCCGTCGTCAAATCCGGCATAAGCGTCCTCGGGAAGCTGAACGTGCCTTCGGGACACAACGTGAGCATTCACGACTTGTTGGCCTCTTCCCCGTGCCGAAGCCATGTCGACGCAGGGCCAAGCTCGGATTGCATCATTCTATCTCGGGTTTCGTTTGTGTCTGCCGTATTCACCAATGCCCTGCACCTCGGCATTCCGTGGCACGACCTCATCTCTTTTGAGTCCGAATCGCCGTTCAGCCGCCTCGGGAGGCGACTGGTCCCAAGAGGCGGCTCCCACGAAGAGACTGAGGATGGTGACCGGGTCATCTGCACAAGGAGGGCATATTCGGACTATTTCAAGGACATCCGGCCGGATCTCATGCCCACAGACGTGCAGCTCGCGGTCCGGCATCATCCGACCTTGGACACGATCCCATGGCCAAGCTTTCGTTCCAAGGTTATTGCTGGGATAAGCTCGTCGCCACCCTCGATCGACAGAGAAGACTTTTGCCTTGACCTGCTCAACGATGGGCTTCGGTGCTGGGGTCTTTCCGTGAGGGATTCCTGGTCCTCGGCATCCCCCGGGGACGCTCGGAACTGGGAAGCTGCCCCGTGGTTTCTCGAGAAGTGGGAGCGCCTGACTAATGGGAAAGATGGAGACGAATGGAAGATTAGCTCCTGGTGGTGGTCTATGCAGGCGAGAAAATGCATGTAGACTGGAGAGCGAATGAGGAGACCTGTCACCTGTTATGAAATTCCTCGGCAGCATGTGACCTTTCGGTCGTATTTCCAGAGAGGGCCATACTTCCGTAAATCGCATTAATCATCATCTTCAGTACCTCCAAGACATGCACGCAACCTCAGCCGCATGAACTGGTGGAAGGTCTGATGACATGCCTATAACGTCTCCTGCAGCTGGGAGTGCTTGACAAGCCGGGTTTTGTAGTATGATCTCTGTCCGGTCCGACTGCCAAGGAGCACTGGATCGTTTACTCAAACACGCATTGTCGAGTCTCATCACCTGCAATGACAAGCTGATTCTTACTTAAAGGCAGATGTCGTCAAACAAGACCAGTTCTAGCCCGCAGCTTTCATTTTTTCTGCCACTCCGAAGAACTCTGAAGAAAGAAAACCTCCCCCACTATCATATATCTATCATGCAGTCATTCCGATTCAGCGGCCCGGACGCACCGTTCCAGCTCGAGACGGTTCCGATTCCCGAGCCGGGACCGGGCCAAGCCCTAATTGCAGTCAAGGCGGCCGGTCTCTGTCATACGGACGCCCACTATATCGACGGCCATGGTATCGAAATGCTCCCTTCTCTCCCCATGACTCTTGGGCACGAAGTAGCCGGGACAGTCGTCAAGCTCGGGTCAGAGCCATCGCCAGTCCGCGTGGGTGATCGAGTAGCTATCGCACTCGCGGCCCATCCCGTCGAAAAGGCAACCCGGGCTACCACCATTGGGCTTGGCTACGACGGGGGCTATAGCGAGTTTGCTATTGGGTATTACGAGCATCTAGTCGAGATCCCAGACGACGTCACGTATCCTCAAGCGGCTGTTGCCACGGACTCGATTTCAACAGCCTACCATGCCACCGTGGTAACCGGCGAAGTTAAACCTGGTACGACGGTGGGAGTCATTGGGCTGGGAGGACTCGGTCTCAATGCCGTGGCGATTTCAGTGCTCCAGGGGGCCAAGGTGTACGGCGTCGACATTGATGAAGCCAAATACTACGAGGTGGAATCTTTGGGCGCGGTCGCGTGCTCTTCCACACTCAGCAGTTTCTCCGACGTCGTCTTTGACGTGATCCTTGACTTTGTTGGATCGACGGCGACAATCTCGAGTGCTCTGCTCGCGGTGAAGAAGGGGGGGACAGTTGTCATGGTGGGACTTGACGGGGGAAACGTGGCCATCCCTTCTATCTTGATGGTGACAAAGAGCATCAGTCTGACGGGTTCATTTGGTTCGGCAAAGGAAGAGCTGGTTGAGGTGCTAAAGTTGATTGCCTTGGGCAAGATTGTGCCAAAGCTGACTGAGATACCATTTGAGCAAGTGGCCGAGGGGTTACAAGAATTAAAGGGAAACAGGATCAAGGGCCGCCTTTTCGTTCGCCCAAGCGAGGATTAGGAACAATGGTCATTCAATTTTAATCCAGCATCCTTGTCAGAATACATTATTATCCTGCAATAGAAGCTCCTCCTGTAGACTATATCTGCATGATTCGTACCTGCCCTGCACTTTCTGCAACTCCCTCTATAGGACGGATACTTCCTTTAAAGCCGGTTCCTCCACAAACATGCGAATATGCTCCAGTACTAATACCGATATGCGACGAGCTCCTGGGTCACGACGGAGTTCCTTGACACTAATCAGGGCGACTTTAATGTCTCGTCCCATCTCATTGCTGAAGAGCGCAGGCGCGACCTGGACGAGGGGGTGGTCAGTTGGGGCACGGGGAAACAAGTGGCAAACATGCGCATGAAGTCTTGGTCCGGAGGCGCTAAGGTAGGATTCCAGATGACTCCCTATCTAACTCCAAGGATTAGAGCTAGGAGGCCAACTGCCTAAAGGATGTCATTCTGGACGGCGAGGCGGGCACCGTTCAATATGGCGGGAGGCACACATATCATGTCGAGAGGCATATCAGTCGGGAGTCTAAGCTTGAAGAGAAGAAAGGGAAATGCAGGCAAGAATATGTATAGCTTCGCCGATACTCATCTCAACAAAGCAGGGGTGCCACTCTATTGATTGCTTGGTGTCAGGCGCTAACGACGGACAATGCATATTACAGACGCATTCTATTCACAGCGACATGTTAGCCTCTGCGTTCGTGTTTGTGAGAAGTGATAGAAGTCCTTCTCCCCCAAGTTCCCCTCACTCATCCATCTCAAGACAACAACTAAGCCCATGGGGGCGAATTGCGAGAAACAGCGACACTAACGACAATGAAGACGATGAAGACGAGAACGACAGCGGAAACGACAGCAACGACGGCGAAAACTCCCATATGGACAAGCCGAAGACCGAAACGTTGAACGCCGACAACTCTACCGAAAAGCTGAACACCGACAACTCCAACCGCCGATCTGCAGTCTCTTATGTCCCGTCAGCTGCATGGCTGGGTGTCCAACTTCTTGTCATCTACGTGCTCGTCGTCATGGCGGTTTCGTTTCTCCATCTCGCTCCTACTCCTGCCGTCCCGATCCCCATTCACCGCCCCTTGATGGAGCTCCAAATGTCCATGGGCGAATTCCGTTTGCCAAAGGAGCTCGAGAAGACAATCGACGGCTTCTCCATGCACGCCCTTTCCGTCTGCAGCTGCCCCGACTCATGGGCCATGTCGCGCCGGGGCTGAGGCTGAGAGGCGGGTGGGCTCTTGGACGGCGAGCTCTGGGCCGATGCACCAGATTATGGAAGAATGGAAGGGCGTAGCGACTCTGACATGGATGAGCTGGTCGATATGTGCACCGCCTTGTGAGAGTACCTATACCACGTAGAGAGGGAAGCCTGTGAAATCAACTAGGATGTCAGCGATGCCGAGGGATCGATCTTTTCCATCATCAGAGAAATGTCTTACCACCTCCAATTCACCATATTGTTCTGGCGCATCGTCAACGAATATCTGAGATCTATCGATAGATAATACCGCACATCCGTGACCGAGACATATCAACTCGACGAAGCACAAAAGTTTGACCATCGGGTCCGGCCTGGCTACCGCCGGAGAAACCGGCAGGCTTACGTGACGAAAGATTATGTGACTCAACTCGGCAGGCTCTTCAACCACACGACACTCGACACTCAACACAATTTCTGTGGACCGCTTCTTAAACCGACAACCTAATACTAGTTATCTCGACTAACAAGGCAGTAGAAATAGCTAGTCTTTGAACCCATTGCGAAGCAGTGGTGAAAGCCCGCCCTCAGCATTCGCTTCGATGAGCTAGATTCCATCCCTCTAGAGAAGAAAGGCTAGAACGTAGAGGCGTTTCATGAAGGACACACAAAACTAGACTAAGCAAGGTTCGGGCAGGCAATTCTGGAGTTGACGCATCAAGCTCTGAGTATGGACCCGATTGCATGAGACGTAGAAATATACACATACGAAAATTTGATCAAGGAGAAAACACTGGGCTGAAGTGAAGCGCATCTGCCCACTCAAGTTGTCCAATGTCGATGATGCAATTAACTCCGTTGAGTTAGGACAGTTTAAGAACAGATTGGGCGAACTTGTTGGCGGATTTGCTATAGATAGGGAGGAAGACAATAAAGAATATTGGACAAGGGAGTCGTCGTTGACAGGGAAGAGAAGGAACTTTGGGAGGACGGGCAGATGAAGAGGGAGAGGAATATAGAGAGGCAATCGTAGAGGGGCATGGAGAGGGGGGTGAAGAGAAAGGAGGAGAGGAAGTCAAAAGGAAGGTTGAGAAATGATGTGATGATAAACGAGAAAACTGAACGGGGGGGGGACAAAAATAGGAAGGAGAACGAAGGAACGATGGTCAGGGGGGTGCTCACAATCACACGGAGGACGACAGCGACAAGGAGAAAAGCGACCACGGCTAATTTGGGCATCAAGAATTCCCAGAGCCATACGAACAGATTAATTAAGTCGAGGTAACCTAAGAAATGGAGTAGGGGATCGAAGGGGGGAGGGAATGAAGAGGACGACGAGGATGGGGGCAAGCAAGGGAACATCGAGAAGGAATCGCGCCATGACCTGCGCGAGGAAGCGTGACATGATGATGAGAAGGGCGGCTTCAAATTTCAATGACGGCGACTGAAGAGACCTTTTCGACAAGAAAAACGAGAACTATGCGGAAAGCAATGAGGACAACGGAGAATGCCATGGCCAGATCCAGCCCAACCCCTCGTCCCCATCCTAAGAGACCACATCGTCGAGCCAGGAGCCCAATACCGACATCATGGAGAGTCCGGCCGAGAAGTCTTCAAATGGGATCTCAGGCGTAGAGAAGCTCGTCCCGCCATCTTCGTCGAGTTCTTCTAGCGTTCATGGCCTTGGAAACGGCCACACAGTGCATCGAAAGCTATTGTCGATAATTACCCAGGCCAAACTTGGAGAACTGGGGCCAGTCGCCGGCCGGACAAGACACAGATAGAGTGTTAAGAAAATTTGAGACGGATTATCAACCTGCTACCTTCCGAATTAGAGGCCCTGGAGGCAGTTCTCAAGGACGAGGGCATGTGCAGAGAATCTCTGGCTGGTGAACCTACAGGCGGGTTGTCGTATTAGACACTTGGATGCAGGTGTCAGTGGGAAATTTGAGAGATAGTCAGGATATTTATCTTATTATCTTACAATCTTCACATCATATACAATGGAAATGGCTCCAAGTACTCCAATGAGCAGCTTTCGGCGCACTCTTTGTTGTGCCGACTAAACAATTGCTATTGGCTTTCAGGGTGGAAGTGTCAGATTTACCGCTCGACCGGCCAAAAGATGAATGATCTGTTACTTGGTGCGTATTTGGGAACAGTTATCTGAGTATGCAATTCAACAGGAAGAATCTAATGCTCACACAAGTCAACCTAAGGCACATCATTCACAAGATCCTAGGATCCCAAGTCGAGCAGTCCAACAGTGCTGTTCCGAAAACTGTCACGGGCCGTGACGGAACCAACCCACAACCCCTTGCAAGACCCTCAGATCACGTGACGCACCATCCAGGGTTAGCTAATCAGGACTGGAGCGACAACCCAATAGGAGTGACGCGCTCCAAGAGCGACTGCGGTTCAGGAGCGACATGCTACTAGACCCCTCTCGCTCCAGGACAAGAACAACCAGGATTTAAAACACAGTCATTACCATAGGAAGTAACTCTCGAGCTACTTCAGCTTTCAATAACACTGCTTTACCTCGATCACCTTTGACACTCTCAGTGATTGACTATTAGGCGACGTAACACTTCTCTTTGCTCAGAACCGTAACACCCTATTCCATCTGCCAACATAAACCAGGCCTTCCAGTTTTATCCCTTGGGAATAGATCCGGGCCGTTACAGAAATGATCAATCTCAAAGAATACCAATTCGTATATGCTCTGAGAGACGAGTTCGACTCTGGGTGAAAACTCAGACGGCTGCGAGAAAACATGCTATGTTAGAACTTCGCAGCGGCTGTAAGAGCGCCTCGCTCTTGGGCTTCGTGAGGTTTCATTTCCAACATTCGGAGATTCCAAGATGTTCAGATTTGATGAGAATAGTGGCTCTCTATTTATTTCTTAGCAGCAACTCGCTTTCGATGACTGAAGAGAGTATTATTAATCCACATTTCATCCAACGAAATGAAGATACCAGACGGCCCATGTATATATATTAAACATGCATCTTCTGCCGAACCGGCGGCCCCATGTCCGAAACAGTCTCAACCATCTGATCAGTTCCGTCGAGATCGTCCTGCTCGTCAACGTGGTCGCGGATCCTCAGCAGGATCACAGGAGCCGCAATCACCAGCGAAGCAGAGAGCAGAGCCCAGTTGCTGATGAACTCGGCCTTGAAGGAGATCTTCTTGGCGTCCAGGCCGTAGGCAATGGCGGCTCCGGCCGATTGGATCCCCTTGTAAAAACCGACGTAGTTCGCGCAGCGTCGACCCGAGTTGGAGAGTGTGCCGATGAACCTTTTGTCTGTCAGTATACCTGGCCAGCAGACGTGGAGGATTCAACGTACCAGTAAACAGTAGCCTGCCAAGCAGCGTCGTAGAAGCCATAAAAGATGTACAGAAACATGGGTCCAACATACCCATGGTCCTTCCAGTCAACATCCTTGGGATCATCCCGAGAATACGTCCTTTCGAACGCATAGCCGCCGCCCCAGATGATGAATGTCAGGACGAAGAGCACGAGGAGCGCAATCTTTGCCCTAATTGTCCGACGCACGTGGTCAAAGTCCAAGAGGTATCCCCATATACCGGCAGCGATAATTTGCGCTAGCCAGTATAAGAGGTTGTTCAAACTCTTCGTTCGCGTATTGAAGTACCCACTGTTAACAGAATTGTTCTGGTAAACATAGAACCAGTTTGAAGAGAAAAACATAGGAAAGAGGAAGACCACGAAGGGTTCATACTTCATCGTCTCATATAGCCCGATGAATTCGCTCCTCCACGTGGGGTTTTTCATAAGAATAACAAAAGATCCGTCCTTGCGGATAATATCATTGGCATTGCAGAGTGCGAGGGCAAGCGCAGCTCCAAAGAACATGAGCACAATGAAGCCGATATAGGTACCGGTCGTGACGGTGAGCTTTCCCGTGACGCCGATATTTTCGCCAATAGGGATCTGGACGAGATTAGTGGCTACTTATGCAGGTCAAGGACTGGATCTTGCTGCGCGACAGACGTACCAAGCTTCCGATAACGGCTCCCATGTTGAAGATTCCCCAGAACCAGGCAAAGTAGTGTCCTTTTCGGTCTTCTTTCGGATAGGAAGTCATGATGGTGCCCTGGGCCGTCCAGAGCATGGCCGCGCATATGCCAAGCCAAGCACCAGCAAAGAGGTTAAAGGGACGGATGGGGTTGCTGGACTGGCTGGGCTCGTTGGAGTCGTCGGACTCGCTGGGGGCATTGAGGTTGGCCACCAATAGACTGATGGCATAGAGACCGTATCCGGTGCCTCCAAAGGCCAACGTAAGCCTGACGCCAAGCTTATTGACAAAGGTGCCGCCAAAGAAGCCAAAGACGGCAAAGGTGCTATACAGCGCAGTGTTCTAGGTTACCGTCAGCAGGATCGTCCCACCTCGGACGTTTCCGAGTCGTACTTACCATGTCGTCACCGAGTTTGGTATCGATCCTACCGCCTCCCCCAAGGCCGGTAAGAGCATTGAACATGCCCGGGCACATGAAGCACACAAAGGCCACCATGCCCATCTGGATCTTTGGCGACGCATACCAGGGGAGGAGGTAGCCGAAGAAGGAGAAGCGCCGATACTTCCACCCTCGGGGCAGGTTCACGGCGCCCGTCGAGTGGTCAAACAGCTCGTCGACGTTTGTGTAAGGAATGGCCTCCGGGTTGAGGACCGGGGCGGATTGGCCAGCGGCTGGCGTGTTGAGAGACATGGCTGCGTTTCGTGAGGGGCGCGTAGAGCTGTCTAAGCAACTAGGAGTGGTACGAGGGCAGCCGACTTC
This sequence comes from Thelonectria discophora, assembly GCA_911649645.1. NCBI lineage: Eukaryota > Fungi > Ascomycota > Sordariomycetes > Hypocreales > Nectriaceae > Thelonectria > Thelonectria discophora. The sequence goes on along the minus strand of CAJVRK010000002.1, from coordinate 1,001,294 downwards.
TTAAGAAAACATCGAGGCTTGCAAAAACAAGGAAACGTCGGCATTTGAGACTACATGGAGGAAGCGTTGAGGCAATCAGCTTATTTTAGTTGCATGGCGGCTGGACTCTGGACTGCCTCGAATATGCCACATTCGGGAACACAAAGGACCAATATGCATGAAGAGAGTCTGTAGTCACAGCGAGCTGAGTGCAGCTGCAAAAGGGCGAGTGGGATTGTTTGTCCAGGCCTTGCCTCGTAAGGCAGTGCAAACAAAGTCCCACAGACTACGACCGACGAGAGCGCAGATCACCGCGGGATGAGCAGACTAACCTGAGAATCGACGCGTAAGCTGCCTCTGCCAAGATGGTCAGACGGAGTCCCATTGCCGGGTGTGTGCCGTTTTGGGCATGCCACATCAGCTTGCATCTTGTTGGACAAGCCAACGTCAGCAGACTCGCAGAGTTTAAGGCGTTGGCTGCAAGGAAGAGTCAGCCCCAAATGAGGGCAAGTTCTCAAGTTGTCAGACGGCTGTTCCCGCGAATAGCACCGAGTCGCGGAGGACTTTGGAGATTAAAAGGACCAGTAACCCCCCGACATTCTCTGTCATGCTTGCAGCGAGGGAGCTGTTATATTTGTCTTGCATCCATCCGACCTTTTCCCAACACTTGTTGTACACACCGCAGTACGCAGTGTGCAGCACTGTGCCTCAGCCCAGCCCCGCTGCGATGCATTGTGTTGCACTATTAATAGCCGGACCTAGGAGGGCTGAGAAGTCCAAGTGATGCCAGCCCGGCAAACCCATGTCCGTTTTCAAGCCCAGGTGACTGCCGGCAAAAAGACTTATCTCCAGGGTTAGTACCCCAACCCCATGCCGGCAGACGGCTTCGGCTGAACGGTTACAATGTCGAACGGGGGCAACCTGCTGTGGCTGCAGCTAATTAGTCGACAGAATCAAAGCGCAGTGGGGGTTCTCATAATATTCGTTCTCGTATACCTTTGTTGACTTTCACATCTGGTATTGAACATAAAACAGTTTCATAAAAATACTGATGCATTATTATCCAGGCCCAGCCTCACCTTGGTTGCCTTACCGGAAATGGTCAGATTACCTCGAAAGCAGCTCAAACATGTGTTTCCCCGATTGCTCATCGAGAAGCGAAATCCACAAAAGAGATTTCAGCACATCTTCCATTTGTCCCCAGGTCTTTATTCCGCATTCATCCACCTGCCGCAAGAGACGCTCCCTCAGCCATCCGTCTTTCATCACGTCAAAGACCGCATTAGCTCCTACAACCAAGAGCCAAAGCATCACCCGGGGAGAAAACCCGTCTGCCAACTGGAGACTGCGTCGGTATGCAGCGGCAAATGTGGACCGAGGCCGTTTCATGTCCTGCCACTGCAGGAAGACGTGATACGAAAAGGCCAACAAGCCGAGTCGGAGCCTTTCGTCAGTTGAGCCAACGGGAAATTGCATGTCCAACAGCCGGTACATTGTGGCTGTCATTGTGTCATGGATGATGTCGAGTTTCATCATCCTCTGCGTCTGCGTTCCGAGATTGACAAGCATGCAAAATCTCCTCATTACTCGCCAAGCCATTGCAAGCTCATCGTCCATGTCTCGCATCAGCTCGACCGTCTCTCGAGACCATGACTTCTCATCAGTCTCGGATAGCTTCTGGGGATACTCAACGGTCGGCTCAGTTGGCTGACGGAAAAAGACGGGATCCGCACCATTTAGCAACGCAATTCCAAGGTCACATCTGCGATAAGTCAGCATCTGTCGGCTGGCACTGGTGTCTTGGCCATACTTCAGCATCTCCACGAGCAGATGCGTACCCTTGAACACGCCCAACCCGCCCCTCAAATCGACCATTTTCCGGAGCCCCTCCATGTGCTTCCTTGAAGCCTGGGTATCCTCATCGAAATGCGCAGCGCTGGCCAGTTTCGCGACGATGCTCATGGTCGAATCCGACACCTTTACCTCATGGTCTTCTCCGAGAAGCCTCTCGCGAAGAAGCTTGATCCCCCTCTGGAAATGCATCATGGCCACCTCATTCACCTTGCCCTCTTGGCCTTGCAGAACTCTGCTGATGAAGCTCTCCACGGCAAAAGCCGTGATGTGGAGTGCAGCAATGTCCGGTCTGATGGGATACAGCCAATTTTCGCCGTCTCCTCGGGACCCAATTGACGACACCAGGGGAGAGATGATCTTCGTTGCGGCTGGCGAAACTGCATGGTTTGGTTAGTAGCTGCCTCGGGAGAGGTTTGAGTCTCGAACCTTTGACGATGTTCATGATGGTTGGTGGCGCTATCTCATCACACACGTGGAGACAAGAGGCGTCTGAACCCACGCGGATGGGGATCTGCTGCGTGTACATGCTTGGCAAATCTTCCATCTGGACTCGCACCAGCCTAATTATTCGAGACGGATCGGATTTCGTTGCAGTGGTCTTCTTGTTGGCGGCATCTCGTTTCTGCTTCTTCCCGCGCATCACATGGCTCCGGATGAACTTGCGCGTGGCAGAGTCGGCCTTTTCGACGTTGTGCGAGACGATGAACGGTATCGCAGGGGGCGAAAGAGCTGCAGTCGTCCCATGTAATACCATCCTGACGGTCTTGGCCCTTCGATTGTCTGCCCGACTCGGCAAACGCTTGAGATGAGGACGGACGACGAGGGAGGTGACTTCGCTGACTTGATGGTGCTGACATATCAAACTTGCAGGGGTCGTGAATGCCAAGCCTTCGTTTGTTTGCCGTTCTGGGTCTAGTGGTGACAGATGTCCAGGGTAAATCCGGAGGCAACGGAGTCCGGGCGAACCCATGAAGCATTACTTATCTCCTCTACCCGCAAATTCATCATCCGCGGCATTGGGAACTGCCAAGACCTGCTTTGTATTCCACTTTAGACATGGTCGAATCTCCTCAATGCCGTATCGGTAGCTCGGATGGAATAGTCTCACCGCGCAGGCAAGTCGTATTAGTATATATCTTCGGAAAACCCTCTGAAGCGAAGCCTTTTAACTCGTCTTACATCTTCCTGACCTCACTCCCCAATGGCTGCTCTAAAAAGGTCCGCTCTGATTACTGGCTGTTCTGCTGGTGGGATCGGCGAAGCACTGGCGCTGGTCTTCCACGAAAGGGGCTTCCATGTCTTTGCAACCGTCCGAAACCCGGCCAAGATCTCTTCGGCCCTGTCCAACGCCGGAAATGTCCACGTCCTCACTCTCGACGTAACCTCTTCCGAATCGATTGCCGCCGCTGTAAAAAGCGTCGCGGGAATCACTGGAAATGGACTCGATGTACTCGTCAACAACAGCGGCGGAACGATCCTCATGCCGTCGCTGGACACATCCATTGTCGAGGCGCAAAAGGTCTTTGATGTCAACTACTGGGGTCCGATGGCCATGCTGCAAGCCTTTGCCCCCCTCCTGATCAAGTCCAAGGGATGCGTTGTGAACAACACGTCGGCCAATGCATATGTCCCTATGCCGCTCATGGGTAACCTCGAGGAGTTGTATCCCATCCGAGAATCCACTAACGGTGAGTAGGCATCTATAATGCCTCCAAGGCCGCCCTTGCTGCAGCGAGCGAGACATGGCGTCTCGAACTGCAGCCCCTCGACGTGCGTGTCATCACGCTCGTTACATGTGCCGTCAAGACCAATTTCTTCGACAACTATCATGTCGCCGAGGTACCCGAAACGTCGCATTACTTTGACATCAGAGACTTGGTCCACAAAGTCGCTAGCGGAGAACTCCAAAATAACGCAATAACGCCACGACAGTACGCCAACAAGGTTGTGGGAGAGATTGAGAAGGGCACAGTTGGGACAATCTGGGCGGGGACAGACGCACTTGTCAATCGACTGGGACTGTGGTTCTCGCCACAGTTTGTTCTCGTACGTCTCATCTACCACTTATCTCAAACGTACCTAACCCAGGATTCAGGATATGATGATAGAAAAGTTGATCCCCATCAAGGGTCAGATGGCCCAAGCAAAGCGAAAGAGGCGGGAGTAAGCGGGGGACCGAGCCGCTGTCGGGCCTCCAGCTCTGTCTCTTTTCATTCTCATCTTCGTTTCTTCCCGAAGATGCGGTATGATAATCTGGGAGTCTAGCTACTTCTCAATCAATTTTAACGTCGTCCTCGTCAACTCCATGTAGACTCTCCCTTAATTTCGCAAGCCCCTCCAGCTTGTTCAGTTCCATCTCTGCGTGCCTTCGATGTCTCACCACCTTGTCCTCTTTGCGTTGCAGTTCCTTCATCTCCTGCTCTATCTGGTCCTATCGCACGGCGCGCTCGTTGAGAAATCCTTCAAGTAGCATCTCAGAGGCGTTGGACGTTTCGGCGACAAGCTTGTTCCCTCTCGAATTCCTCACTGATTTCGAAGCCATCAAGGATTTCCTTTTGAAGGTCTTCCTTTGAAGAGGTTCTTGCTAGGAAGCTTATTTGACGGTCCAAAAGTCGGCGAATGAGGGGTTGGTTGATCGAACGGCTTGAAGGAAACGGTGTGTTGGTCTCAGGCCCTCGGCTTCTGGAAGGTTCAGATTCTTCATCTCTGTGAGGACCTTCCTCCAAGAGGTTATCCAAGCCTGTTGATATTTTCGGGCAGGATCTTTCATGACCTCCTGGAACTGCTCTAAGACCCTCTGTTCATCATTGTAGTCCGAGGGTTCGAGCCGGCCTTTCAAGACGGCTAGCTCTTTGGCAACATCATGGTGATCTGAGATCCCCATAATAGCTGCCTACGGTGTTGACGATGTGTTGCTGAAGGGAAGCTAGGGCTTTTAGCTGGTCCCGATAGGTCTGCAGTTCAGGCCTATAGCTTTGGTGCAGGAATTCGAGGCGGCGGAATTCCTCTGTGGTCAGAGCCGCTAGGTCAGCAGCTCTTGGGTTGATGTCTTTGAAGGTGGGCTCTTTCAGCTTGGGAAGGGCCTGCTTGTCCTCATCCGAGGGTTTATGACCCTCCAAATGTCGTGTGTTGTGCCATACTTCTGGATAATGTTGATCCAAAGTTTCCAGTTGCCGGGTCCTTGAAGGATGGCTCGGGAAGGGGCTTCCAAACTAACAGAGTCCATTGTGGCAGCAGTGAAAGCTATGACTAACTGGCTCTCGAATTGGCTGTTAAAAACAGGCGAAAGAGGTAGGAAAAGATTACAAGATAATGAAGAGGCAGCTGAGTCGGCAAACCAGGCTCATAACTGTCGCATTCAGTAGCAGGTTGCAATGAAAGTCATAGGGAAGCTCTTGTCTTTTTCTTTCGCTAGCTATAGAAGGAAGTGGGATTTAATTAGGGAAAATGACTGCTAGGAAAATAGGGATATTGGTGCCCGGAGCAGGCAGCAGCAGCTGCCTGTGATGAGGATCACAGCTGCCTAGCAGGAAGGTTTTGTTGCCAGGGTGCCTAGAGTGGTTGACTCATTTGATCGGACTATGCTCATGAGAAGACCCGTGAGACATACCCCCCCCCCCCCAGTTGAGGCTGTGTTGAGATTGAAGCTATTTAGAGAGGGTCAATCTGTTCAGTTGTGAGGAAATAAGTATTCAATCTGTGTTTCAAATGACATACGAAATCCAGCTAGTCTGAGTCGGCCTCAGCAGCTTGTTCAATAAGTGGCTTAATGTCAATAAGGCCTAGGTCTCTGACGAATTCCTCGAATTTCTTGCCCGGCAGGGACTTGGTCAAACCGTCGACTAGCATTTCAGCTGTTGGCGTGTATTTGACTTTGAAAAGCCCGTTCAGATAGGCCTCCCTAGCCCAGCAGCCGTCGATAACATGCCTGAGACCAGTCTTCAGCCTAGGGCCTCGAGGGTGACTAGCCGGATCGTCTGTAGGTTGTCACATTCGATGATAAGTGGGTGGTCGAGCTGAAGGTCGAGCTGTTTGAGCAGTCGCTCGGTTGCAATAGCTTCCTTAGCTGTGTGTGTGAAGGCTAGCAGTTCCGCCTCTGCTGACGAGGTTGTGACTGTATCCTGTTTTCCAGCTTTCCAACTGACCGGACCGCCGAAGAGGCAGAAAATCGATCCCTGTGATGACCTGCTAGTCTTCAGGTCGTCCGCAAAGGCTGCATCTGAGGATATAGAGATATCTATATAAATTTTTAGGTCAGGGATAAGGCTTTGTTCAATTTTGATGGTTGCCCTATCAAGACCTCCTGCATGCAGAGGGGGATCTCCATTGAATTGGATAGCAAGGAACCTTGTGGGATAGAGGTATTTGATGACCCTATTGGCTATATCCTGATGGATGGCCGAAGGGATGAGAAGGTGTTCGGCCTGCTTGGCCACTACCTTTGCAACGTCGGGCCTTGTGATGACGGCGATGTAGTTTATGGAACCGACCTTCTTCTGGAAGAGGAGGACCTCTTCTTCCGTTGCCTTGGAAGACCTAGGGACCAGGTTGTTGGCCGGCAGGGGGTTTCCTTTGAAGCTGTCCGTCACAGCAATGTTGAACTTTGAGACTAGCTTTTCAATGTAAGAATCCTGACGCAGCCACAGCTTCCTGTTGGGCCTGTCCCTGATGACTCTGACGCCTAGGAACCACTGCAGTTGCCCAAGGCCTTGCATTTTGTATTGGCCTTTCAACCGGTTGATAAATTGGTCTGAGGCCTGTTGGTGCTGTTTTCGGTACAGCAAGACGATGTCATCCGCGAAGAAGAAGACTGTTGCCCAGCTGTTGTTGCAGACACAAGGGTCCTTGTTGCATTTGGCTAGGCCCAGCTCTTCGAAGGTAGAGAGGAGGTCTGCTTTTTGAACTGCCGGTGCGTATTCGAACTTCATCCCGGCAATCTCTTGGAGGAAGCGGGACCGAAACCAAACGACACATCCATCCCCATCACCGTCCAGGTCCAATGCCCTGTCGAAACGTTCGATTTTATCACGCGTGGCACTGACCCTTGCTCGCGCGTCTTTAGCAGCGTCTTTGGCATCTATAAAGGCTCGCTGCGCCTCTTCCATGCGCGAAGACAGGGCACCTAGGTCAAGTATACCCAAGAAACGTCGCTTCAGGGCAGGAAACTCCATCTCATCCATGGCCCGCCGCTTTTCAGGTAGTCGCTGCTTGTCATGCCGAGAGATGGCGGCCAGAATGTCCTTAGTCTCAGACGGGGCATGGATGGCATCGTCGGCTGCGGAGCGTGCCATGGACAAAAAGATGCGTCGTTGGGTTAGCGCGTTAAGAGATTCGAGTAAGGGGCGAGATTGAAGCAAGGCATCGAGAAACGCCATCATGAAGATGCCGCAGCTCGTCGCGTCCGATTGTTGTGCACACTGGTACCTGTCAGTCCGGATCTCGAAATATTCATTATCGAAACACGGCGAACATACCGCCTGGCTATCGAAGTATACGAAGTGCTCTAAACCCGCCCGCTGAACCCATCTTATGCAAGCCTTGTAAGTTGTGCGTCGCCGAGCTGGGATGCTGCAAGAATCGAAATGCTTGACCAAAACCAACGAGCTGAGGAACTCGAAAGATACGAGAGTCCAGTGACGCGCCGAAGCGTGGTAAAGAGGGGCGAAGACCACTTGTCCAGGCTGGGAAGGGAGTCTGACCAACTTGGGCAAGGCATCTGCAAGGTCGACCTATAGGTACAGAGGATCGAGGACGATGATGGCGTCGGCTTTGATGTGCTTGTGGGTAAGCAGACGGCTGAGGAGCCAGACAGCATCGTTTGGTGGGGCGATGGGAGTGGAAAAGCTGGTCGATGATGCAGGCGGCCTGTCGACTTTGGCACTCATCTGACATGACGGCCCCAGGCCTGGAGATAGAATCGGGTTGGCATGCAGTGTCGATCTCAATAACAGAGACTTGCAGGCTGCTTGGGGAGTAGTTGTCGACTTCATCTAGTTGGGAAATACCTGTCAAACGGCGACTCTGCTTCGATGCAAGTGGGTGATCAGTTTGTGATTCTCTTTCGGGACCAACGTTCCTGGAATCGTTCGAAATCGCGCCAGGTTTGGAGCCGTTGAGATCCAACAGCTCAGTCAGTTCGTTGAACGGGCCTTGCCGTTGGTCCCCCGAGCCTGTAAGATTCTGACCACGTTCATCCTTGACAAACAGGTATCGACATCACCCTAGTCGGTGTCGAGTGCTTCGGCCAATTCGGTGTGACGTTTGAGGCGTTGCTCGTGAACGTGGGGCTAGTTGATTTCTGTAAGCATGACGGTCTTTTCGGACGATGCGAAATCCCGTCGGCGTCCTGGTTGCGGCAAGTGTTTTCTTCGCCGGGTCGGGCTGTCGGAGACGTTGCCCGATGCCGTGTCTTGGCCCTCTTGGGCAAACAAGGGGAGGTTGGCTCTGCGAGAAGGGCGGTACAAGGGAGGAGTGTGATTGACGAGGTTATCGGGGATGTCTTGGGCCTGCACAAGTCAAAAGTTAGCCGGTTGAAAGGGAACGGGAAGGGCACTTGCAATCGCCTCGAAGTCGGTAGACTTAGCCGCTTCCAGCAGAGAGGGCGAGCCGGGACTGGGCGGAGGCGAAGGGGCACTGGGAAACATGCTAATCCGGACAAGGGCGGTGGGCGAAGCTGAGCCGGTCGTCGCGGTGCCGGGGAGAGATCCCATGCCCACCTTCGTCACTCGTCGTGGGTGGCAGGAGTTGGCGTAATGCGTCAAGGGTACCGGTTTTAATATTTCGGTGTTTGGCGTATGGACAAGAGGTGCATGGCAGCCGAAAGATGCAGAGGCAGTAGATCAAAGTCGAGAAGAAAGAGCGCCGCCGTTGATCGAGAGGACCCTTGGTTTGGTGGTGTGCTGGATTGGCCGCTACACGGCTTCTGCGTCTGTTTTCGCGTCAAGTTGCAGCGGGTATGACGGGGTTAGAGGAGCCGGACGCGAGATCACGTACAAATCCCCAGTCACGTGATGGTAAATATGAGTTTGTGCACTCGGTCAAGTCCAAGGTCTGGTGAGTGTTCGTGCAGCATTCTTGGACTTGCATGCCACTGGAAACCTGGGGTTCCACACAAACACCACCTTGTTCATGACAACAGCTCCTCACTGGGCGATTAATGATTTGATCCAGTGAGCATTTAATAGCGAGCGTGCTTCCTTCTGGACAAGATGACCCTGGGACTAATTAATGGAATGAAATATATTCCCCAATGACCGCGTATATCCTCGAAGCCCGATCTATAGACTGTGCCGTTCTAACTTTTCAGAAGCTTACCTACGGTCCTACTGTAAGATGCACTTAATGACCAAGACTACGCCTTTTGGTGGATCAATGCCATCTTGAAAAAAGCAAAATCTTATTTCTATCAACTACCTAACACCGGAGGCCATACTGCTCTGGAGCCTAACGGCTGTGCGCCTGCTTCGGCCGTTTCTCACTTTCAAACCTTTCACTACCAACATACACTTCCACCCGACGAAATCTGCGTTAATCGGTCGGGCATTAGAATTTCTCAATGTTTCGCTTGGATCCAAACTCGGCAACCGTGTTCTTCCCGAAGGACCTCGTGACTTGTTCCCCGTCGAAGCGGCAGCCTTGCCCCGTAGGAATTCATTGGTGGAAGGTAGGCGACAGTCCTTCTTCAAATGATCCTCCATATTCTCGCGAGACTTCCATTTCTCCCCTCCTAGCCTCTGCTCGTGATTTCGGACTAAGTTCAGTACCAGATCCATCTTGTCAGATATTGGAGGGTAGAAGATGTAGTGGTGAGACTGATATATTGTATTTATGAGTGAGTTGTCTATGTCTGTTGCTTCTTGCTCTCTCTAATTCATCTGATCAAGTGGTCTTTTATAGACAGAAATGATCCTGCGACTTCCTCCTTCTTCTGAGCGCTTCGGGTATCCGGCTTCTCTCGTCGGGTCCTTCGGGTAGTCGGCATGTTTGATAACAGAGGAAGTTGGTCATGCCTCCTGATCATGTGTCTCTCTGTCGGTCCGGGCTCTAGTCATTTGGTCTTGGGGACAAAGAGATCTCGGCACTTCTATTTTCGTGTGGGTGATTTCTTGGCATGGCTTGCGCCTTTGTCTGTGACTTCGTATCCGGGTGCCTGTGACTTCGTCTTTGTGCATGTGCCTTTGACATATCTGACACATCTTCTTGTTAGATATGTTTGCCTTGCGATGAAGCACCTGGACCCCCCGCCACAGCTCCTCTCCACGATCCAAGCTAGAGCTCCTGGTAGAATCTCGGTGGCCTACAGGATTGCCGAGGGGTGCGACTTGCATGAGGTGAGCTAGTCCGAGATACGCCAAGTAAACGGCAATGGCGCCGGGAATGATTCCCGAGGGGCTCACATATCGCAGAGCGAGGACAATGGCCTGCGTTGGAGCGTACGACTCGGGATCTCTCTTGTCGTAATCCCTACCAACCCAGACGCCAGTTCGGTGCGCAATGCAGGCATCTCTGAGGTCAAGTCTCACGTGTTTGACCCAATATACTTCTGAGAAGGTCTTGGCCTGGTACGAAAGTGATACTTTATGTGCTCCCGGACGTCGAGGTATAGTTGGTACAGGGGATGCGTGTCGTTGCGAGACTCGATGTCTTGGGTGGTGAGGCCGTGCTTTTCGAAGTCCAGCCAAGCGTCTCTGACGACATCGCGGACGATCCAAATCTTCTTCCCGTTGGTCTTGTCATGGAACCGTCTCTCAATGAAGGCCTCATCTTCTTCCGAAGAGATGTCCTGATACTTCTCAATTATTGTATCGGTTTCTCCGAATTTTTGAAACTCCATGTACTCTTGGACCTCTTCAACTGCTCCAGGCCTTCCTCGACGACTTGGAAAGGTTCTTGGTAATATTCCACCTCTTCGGCCGCTTCAAGCACTTCACCTTCTTCAACCACCTCACCCTCCTCAAGCTCTCCCTCTTCAGGGAATTCACTCTGTGCGAGTGTCTCGTCGACGCCATGAGCAGGGGCTTGTATCTCTGAGTAACCTGGGGGCCTCTTATCACCTGTTGTGGGATGAAATCCATCTTCACTGCCACTGGTGCTGCCTCCCTGGCTCTCGCCGAGTTCGTACATAACGACCGGTAGGATAGGCCTAATGCAGCTTGGTGATTTGTGCCAGGGTGCCGAGAAAGACCGTGAAGCGTACCGTCTGATGTTTTCGAAAAGCAAGGTAATTCAGGCGGGTTGAGTAGGTATAACCTGAGGATTGGGCATGACTCATCTGACGGGTATAGGGCACAATTTATAACTTTCAATGTGGTACTGCTCATCTTTCGTGTTGCGTTGCCGGTTGTTGGTCAAGATTCCGTTATTCGAGAGGACATGCAATTCTCTAACAAAAGACCGGATGACCACAAGTGTTCTTTGGATGAAGGCTGTAGCTAGTTCCCGGTATCGCCATTTATTGTTCGAGTTCTTTGTCCATCTCTCATTTTTTTTAATTGTTCTCGGGGTTGTGGTTTTGACGAACAGAGCTGATTGCGCGATCTGTTGAGTGTGAGGTTCATTATGTGCACGCTGCGTTCTTTTAGTCAATTCCCTTAACGTGGTTGACAAGCGAGCGGGACACTTCTAAGAAATTTCCAACTTTTCATCTTCTCACTCTCTTTCCTTTAACCACAAACAATGTTCTCAAATTCTAAAGAAGCCAAAATTAACCTTACTATCGCCGCTATCCAATAAAACCCAAAGCTGGGTATTCGGGCGGCTGCAAGGATCTATACTATCAGTTCCAGCACCCTCCACGCCAGATGAACGGACGACGCGCTCGGGTTGATATACGCGCCAATTCGATGAGATTGACTCTCCTCGAAGAGCAGACTCTAGTCAAGTTCATTATCGACCTAGATTCGCGAGGATTCCCCCCCCCCCCTCCCCGTCTTAGGAATGTCGAAGAAATGGCCAACCTCCTCCTCGCAGAACGCGATACGGGACACGTCGGGCAGTACTGGGCCTCACACTTCGTCCAGCGATAACCAGAACTTAAGACGCGTTTTAATTGTGCATACGATTGGCAGAGAGCCTTATGCGAAGATCCAACTGCTATTAACGCGTGGTTTCAAATTGTGGCGAATATAAAGGCCAAGTACGGCATCCTCAACGCAGATTTCTATAATTTTAATGAGACTGGTTTTATAATAGGTATAATCTTATCCGCAATAGTAATTACTAGCGCTGAAGAATGTGGAAAGGCAAAAGCAGTGCAGCCTGGTAATCGAGAATAGGTTACAGTAATCCAGGGCATTAATGCTAAAGGATGGGCGATCCCGCCGTTCATCGTGGTGAAGGGGTCCTACCACCTCAGCAACTGGTATATAGAATGCAACCTCCCGCTCTCCTGGGTCATTAAACCTACCGAGAATAGATAGACGGATAATACGACTGGCCTCGAATGGATACAACATTTCGATAAACATACTGCCTCGGTCATAAAGGGCAAATATCGAATGTTAGTGATTGACGGCCACGAGAGTCACTAATCTGCCGCGTTTAACTAGTTCTATAAGGATTAGAATATTATTCCGATTTATATGCCTCCGCACTTATTATATCTTCTTTAACCACTTAACGTTAGACTCTTTAGTCCCTTAAAGTAGGCATATAGTTATAAGATTAAAGAGCTTATAAAGTGTTATGGGCTCGGGCTACGCCCGAGCATTGTGTGTGTGAGCCGCAAGCTGCATAGAGCTAGTTGGCTGATCCGTCTTCCGATCAGTTCAATACGTATCCTTTTGGCTCAATTGGATAGGGCATTCTTTTTCCCTGATGGCCGCAGCGCTAGCTCTCGCTGGAGCCCCCCTGGGGCCAGCCCATCACATAAAGTACTATATTAGCCATATAACCAAGGTTGAGTTCTTTTCTGCCTTTAAAGACATCTTCTCTTCTATTTTTTCAGAAAGCAATATCAAGGGAGGATTTAGAGGGGCCGGCCTAGTACCTTATGATCCTTAGGCAGTCTTATTAAAGCTTGATGTCAAGCTACAGACTCCAACACCAACTGGGCCCCCTGCGGAAAAGACTGACTCTTGGGTCTCTTTAATACTACACAACCCGATAGAAGTCAGCTCTCAGTCTGATTATATTAAGGATCGAATTGCCTGTTATTAGGGAAGCTCCCTGATGCTAATTTATAGTGCTGTGGATTAGATTGCGAAGGAGGCATAGGCAATGATGCATGAGGTAGTGCTATTGCGCGAGGAGTGCAAGTCGCTCCGGAAGGCGAATTGTAACGGTCCGGATCAATTCCCAAGGGATAAATCAGGAAGGCCTGGTTTATGTTGGCAGATAGAATAGGGCGTCACGTTGTTCTGAGCAAAGAGAAGTGTTACGTCGCTTGATGTGTCAATCACTGGAGAGGTAGGCGAAGGTGATTGAGGTAAAGCAGTGTTATTGAAAGCTGAGGTAGCGCAGAGGCTTCCTCCTATCTAGAAGTGAAGGTCTTATATACCCGTTGATGGGTGTTAAGGATCGTGTGAGGCGTTGGATCGTTGCGACCCGTGGATCGTGGTGATCTGGGGATCGTGGTGATCTGGGGATCGCTGCGATCCAGGAAAGTGACGATCCACTGTTGATTGGAGGGTTCTAACAGGGGCGGCCCCTCTTGCACACGTGACTTGTACGTGCGCGGTTCGTCACGGGCCGTGACACGAATGAGACACTTACTATGTAGTAAACGCTAGAGGGCCAAAAAGACATATGTCCGGCAAGGAGGGGTTCTTGCTGTGGGGGATGCTTATGATATTCTGGCTTAAAAGGATGTTGATGAGTAGGTGGCTCAAGAAATGAGACAAAATGGTAGTCGGTCGAGGCGGGCAGTAGCGGGCATTTGGCGATATGGCTCTTGCGGGACGCCAAGTCATAATGCAAGAACCTGCTTAAAAGATAAAGATTTGCCTGAAGAATCTAATTCTAGTTATTTTAAATAGATTTTTTATATTATTGTATTATGATTGAGTTATAGAGGTGGAAGGTAGAGGTTTCTGTCCCGCTCGCTTGTCTGTCTCGCTCCCTTGTCAACCACGTTACCCTAGAGGTAACGTCAACGTCATGCTGTTAATTCATGTTCATTGCACCTATCTTAACGTATAAATTTTCTGCATGTACATTCTTGCTCCGAAGCCAATAGCTAGATAAGAACAGCTTCACGCCTTCGCCAGTTCACCCTCAAGCCAGTGTAATCCGGCCACCTTAGATGCAAGTGTGTCATTATAAGCTCCCTTTCACACTCAGTGAGTTATATATAGACTATAGGCGTACTCTGTCCTCCCTTTGTATATAGGCGTACTCTGTCCTCCCTTTGTATACACCAAACCTGAAGCCTGGATGAGGTCATGAGGATACAACCAAGATGATGTCGCCGGAAAACAAAACAGGTAGCCCGAGCTTGGAACACCATATGCGGTCGAATTTTTACCTTACTTACCTACTAAAGACAACTGTGATGCTCTTGAGCTTCAGAATCAGGGAGATGAACTTGGTCGACGGTGAGATGAAGCCCCATGACAGACATTGAAACTTATTACACGCATCGCGGAACCGACGAGAATGCACCCCGGGCGTTAGCGATTCAACTCTAGCGAGCACAAGGACTAGCTCAGGCTTGGCGGGAAAAATAAGTTCGAAAGAGGGCCGTGAATAGGGAATCTATTAGAGCATCGCCTCGACTGTACCAACCTGCGGCCGTTCGCTGACCACGCGGAGCATTTTGCCGTTGGTAAAATAGTGCAGCTTAGCGAATTTCTGAGCTGAGGCGACAGAAAAATTCGAGTGCAACTCTCCAATGGCAAAGAGAGCCCAAATCTTGGACACAAGACGGGCGCTCTCGGGGACTCAAGCTGTCACGCGTCATAGCCCTGACTCCTCACGGTGCCAAGAATCACACTGCGTTGGTGACGATGTGATAGCTGCGCCGCTCCGGCTAAGAATCGAGCACGAACCGATGAGAACCAGACAACTGGTGACGAAGATAGGCTCAGAAGCATCTTTTCTATAGCACAGTGCACGCGCGGGAGATGTTTGAACGCTTTGGGCGAGGAGGCAAACTGGCGGAAGCGTGTGACAAAGGTGGCGTCTGATACCTCATTGATCCGGATGGATGTGTCTTAAGTCTTGAGATGAGCTAAAAAGGGCATTTCCCCCAGAATCGGGTCTCTGAAAGTCTCGTTTGCTACGTCCGTTGGAGGGGTGCGTGACGAGATAGACTCGGGCCGGCGAGTTTGCAACGCTTCGCTTTCTTAGTGAACCCAATCCAAGAAGCTGTCCTTATACTCGTAGGTTAGGTCTGCGGGTCCCTCCGGATAACCTACTTAGTGACTCCTTCACTAAGTAGAGAAAAAACCCCCGGGACACGCGTTTACTGCCCTACGCCGCGTTTTACGTGCAATTTACACCAAAAATCACGACACGAATACGTCAAAATCGGTCTATCACCGTCTAACTTTATTATTGGATGTTTTCTCGGCTGCCGAGGAGGCTGCTTATGCCATCCTAGCTTCAAAAACTCCACGGCTTCAATCCCTCCGAAGGCCTCGGAAACCCCTGTCTATTCGCGATGCTGCCGCCCGGTTCAACGCGTCGAAGTCAGCTGTATCGCGAGCCCTGAAGAGGCTGACTTCTACAGGGAAATCAACGGCCGGCCCCGAACCCTCACTGAAGACGAAGAAACAGCTATCGTAGCTTTCGTTATGTGGCTTCAGCGGACCGGCCTGCCGGCCTCGAAGGATGAGGTTCTCGACGCTGCGAATGCCCTTCGTCGCGGGCGGGATCCTGAAGCGCCGGACATTGCGAAATCGTGGTATAGTCAGTTTATTCGAGACCATCCAGAGCTGAAGAAAGCGCGGCTGAAGCCTATTCACGCATCGCGGCGGGCCTTTGAAGAGTCAGAGATCGAGGAAACAGAGGAATTCTTTAACCAACTTGCCAAGACGATCGTGGAGTTCAGGATCGGTCCCTCCGAGCTCTGGAACGAAGATGAATGCGGCATCATGATCGGGCTCCTTCGGCACCGGCTGGAGGTCCTGATCCTTAGGGCCGGCAGGAATGATAATGCCCCTACTGTATGTCCGGGAAATCGCGAGCTGATGACCCTGCTTGGGACCGGAAACGCCGTGGCGATGTTATCCCGCCGTGGTTGATTTTCAAGACCCTCCCGACCCTCGATTTTGTCGATATCGACGGCCACGAAGAGATGCGTTTCTCGCGGTCAGAATCAGGATTCAACAATAGCGAGATTTTCTTCGAATGGGTTCATTATTTTAATCGCTGGTCGTGGGAAAAGTCGGCAAGAGCAAAGGCAGGAGGAAAAAGCTTCTATGACTGGTTTCTCTGTGATGAGCACCTTAGGAACCCTTTCCTCCATCACATGACTTACGATATCCCCCCAGGCACATAAAACAAAGAGGAAAAAGACCGTATTTTCCGCCTGCTTCTAATCGATGGCTTTATAGGTTATGAGGGCTTCGATTTCCGGGTTTACTGCAAGAAATTCGATATTATCGTTGTCACGTTGCCTCCTCACTCATCGCACATCACGCAACCGATGGATGTTGGTGTTTTCCAGCCGCTTAAAGCTGCCCATCAAGCTGTGCTTCGAGATGAGCTACGCAGCGGAGCGATTTCCTTGTCGAGGCTTGAATTCATGGAGGGATTTCAGGTAAGCTTATTCCTTTCCTTCTGATGCGATACTGATGAGGAAGCGCATCTTTGACGGTGGCTTTATGCCGAAGAATATCATATCCGGCTTCAAGAAGTCGGGGATCTTCCCAACCGATTTCCAGCCCGTGAGAGAAGCGATAGAACGGAAAAGACTGAAAAACCACCAAGCAATTGATATTGGGCTTGAAAACCTCATCCCTCCGGAATCACGCTTCCAGGGAGCTTCCGACACCGTCAACCGCATTCGAAACGAATATCACGATGTCTTCAACACCCCTACACGCCGCGATATGAAGAATCTTAGCGCTATTGCCGCTGAAGCCTCTCTATTAGAGTCTCAGCTAGTCACTCACGTTTCCAACTATCACGAGCGGCTTCTTAAGGCATATAACCGAAGAAGAAGCTGAAGGTGCCCGCCACGAAGAACGGTGCCTTCTCAACATCCGTTAGCCTCGCCGAGCTGCGGAAGCGCCGTGATGAGCTTCATGAGCAGGAAAACGCGCGAATGATGTGCAAAGAACTTCGTCAACATCTTCATTTCCTTAAGCAAGAGATGGAAAAGCTAAAGACCGAGTGGAGGAATTCCGGTAAGGAAGCTATCGTCAATGGCGTGCCAAAGAAGATGCATCACTTCAAGCCTTGGCTTGAGGGCACCGGCCGGGCCGATAACTTCCTCTCCCTCGAGACACAAGCTTCAGAATATCATAAGATCCTCAACCATAAGACTGACGGCTTCATACGGGATAATAAGTTGGACCCAGAGGTCCTTGAGTCTATTGAGAAGGCTAAATATGCTGCGAAGCCGCTGAACAAGGTAGATTGGAATGCCGGCCCCCCGGAGCCCGCCAGCGATGACTGCGATGCCTTCCGGTTCAACCGCAGCAGCAGCTTATGCGGCGGCCTCTCCGACGAGGCAGAATCCACAGTTTGGGTCAAATCATCGCCACCGGCTTCACTTTCCGGGGAAACACAGCTCCTGGAGGAGTCAACTGAACCCTCAACACAGCAGCTGCCGTCCTCACCACCCCGCCCGCCCACCCAACGACCTCAACGGCGATGGAAACATATTGAAGAAATCATCCGGAAAGGCAAGGCTGCACGAGCTGCTAAATATCATAAGGCTGCGACTGCAGATGACACCTAGGAAGCTGGATATCGTGCCTTTGCAGGCACGAAAAGGCGGGCTATTTGGACAACAACCCAGCGGAAAGAGACGAAAAAGGCGGGCTTCATACCTTCATTTAACTGTAAATAGCCTCAATTTCAAGAGATAGAATAGAAAAATCGGGTTGGACGGTCGCATGAAAGGAAATACCTTGATTTCATAGAAAAACATAACTAGCAAAAAACGCTAACGTGCATGATAAGCGAGCGACGCAGACAAGCGAGCGACGCACTTTTCCCACTTCCACCTACCTCTTCATTCAATCAATCAAATCTTAACCACCAAGCATGCCACAACTAAATACCGAAGCAAGAGTCCTTCTTGCCCTTCAAGCCCTTCAAAATGACCCAAAATTAAGTCTCCGACGCGCTGCAAGGACCTATGAGGTCTCTGAGCCGAGGCTTCGTCGCCGGCAGAACGGCATTCAATCTCGACGCAATACCATCCCTAACTCACGGAGACTATCTGATCTAGAGGAGCAGATTATTGTTCAGTTCATTCTCGACCTGGATTTGCGAGGATTTCCCCGCGGCTGCATGGTGTAGAAGAAATGGCCAACCGACTGCTTGCCGACCGCGACGCGTCACCAGTCGGCAAGCGCTGGGCTTCCAACTTCGTCAGGCGACAACCAGATCTCAAGACGCGTTTTTTTCGCAAATACGACTATCAGAGGGCCAAATGCGAAGATCCGACTATTATTTGCGATTAGTTTAGGCTCGTGGAGAACACAATCGCGAAATATGGTATCAACCTAGCGGATATCTACAACTTCGACGAGACCGGCTTTATGATGGGCCTGATTGCGAGCGGAATGGTTGTCACAGGCGCGGAAAGGCGTGAAAAGGCGAAATCAGTCCAGCCTGGAAACCGGGAATGGGTTACAGTCATCCAGGCTATCAATGCGGAAGGCTGGGTGATCGCGCCGTTTATTGTAGTTGCGGGCCAATATCACCTCACCAGCTGGTACTAAGAGAGCGACCTCCCCGGCGATTGGGCTATTTCAACGACTCAAAATGGCTGGACCGACAACGAGACAGGTCTTGAGTGGCTTAAGCACTTTAATTAGCATACTAAGGCCTGCTCAACTGGTCGCTATCGTCTCCTGATCCTCGATGGGCACGAAAGTTACCACTCGGTCGACTTTGAGAAATATTGCGAAGACAACTATATTATTACGTTATGTATGCTGCCTCATTCATCTCACCTACTTTAGCCTCTTAATATTAGGTGCTTTGGGCCTCTCAAACAAGCATACGGTCGAGAAATCGAGCAGTTAATCAGATGCTCGATAACCCACGTTTCCAAGGCCGACTTCCTTCCGGCCTTTTATGCCGCCCACCAAGCCGCTATAACGGAGAGCAATATCAGGGGAGGTTTCAGAGGCGCTGGGCTTGCCCCTTTAGACCCAGAAAGTGTCATATTGAAGCTTGATGTGCAGCTACGAACTCCAACACCCGTCGAGGAGGAGGCCAGTCTCCCTAACCCTTGGGTCTCGAAGACGCCAAAGACGGCCCTTGAGGCCAACTCGCAGTCTGAATACCTTAAGAGACGAATCAGAAGGCATCAAAGCAGCTCTCTGTCCTCTATTGTAGAGGCACTTAAGTCATTTTCTAAGGGAACGAAGGCAATAATGCATCAGATGGCATTATTGAAGTCTGAGAACCAGATCCTTCGATAGGCAAATGAGACTCTTAGCAAACAGCGCAGAGCGAAAAGAACCCAGCTACGGAATGGAGGGAAGATGACTGTAGATGAAGGAAGGGACTCAATTGATCAGAAAGACATTAATGCGCAGGTGGTAGCCGAATTGTCGAGAAGTGGTGGTCAAGGAAGGTCAGCGCCAGTTAGGGAAAGGCGCTATGGAAGATGCGGAAAGACCGGTCATAATACAAGAACCTGTCAGGTTATAATTGAGAGCTTTAGGCAAGAGCATAGTAGCTAGTTTCAATTGATTTGAGGCGTTATTGTGTTTTTATTGAAGTTCTTATATTGGAGGTTAGAAAAAGTGCGTCGCTCGCTTGTCTGCGTCGCTCGCTTATCATGCACGTTACTTTTCGTGTCCCGGGGGTTTTTTCTGTGTCCCGGGGTTTTTTTCCCTACTTAGTGAAGGAGTCACTAAGTAGGTTATCCGGAGGGACCCGCAGACCTAACCTACGAGTAAGGTTTCACTCAAATTCTCTCTGAAAATGAGGCTCGCTCAACTTTAGCTGATCTTAATCTGCGTATGACGAAAGGGCTGAATACGGTCAGCAGCGCAAGCATAGTTGTTACACGGCTTTCCGCCCGAGCTGCTGGCCTTGCGAGCATCGTACGTGCGACATTAGACAAACTGGTGTGATTTGAGAGCTAGAGTTGACTGCGAAACTCACGCAATCGATTTTGACGATAGAAACGCTACAGGAGGCCTTCTTTGAAGCCGGGCTGCGCCACTTCGTTCTAATGATCGTGGCTATCTTGACCAAGTAGCAGAGGAAGAGGAAACAGGTTACTTATATTGACAGGTATGAGGCAAGGTATAGTCCCGGGCTTGGTACTGGTGTAGTGCTTCGGGAGAACACCGCCGAAGTTCACGTTAAGGAAGTCGATACCTCATTCCGGCCAGAAGCGGTGCCAGTGCACACAAGTCTTCCACAGTCTAGCTATCGGGAATTTGTTCTCTATGTCGTCGAGCCGGTCCGTGGTACTGATTCTTGGGAGATGCCGCATTTGATGTCTTCAAAGATCACACCCTGGGTAAGTTGCGCAATCTCCAGGGTCAATCTGGTCCGGCTCTCCAAAGTTCTATATCGCTGCACTTTGACGGTTACTCATAGGATTAGGGAGCTGGTGGATGAGGTAACCGTGGGCCGCATGCGTCTCAATCACCCCAAAACCCTCCTCGATCAGACGGCTGGCTTGGGGCTTCTACGAATGCCACATACCTTGATGTGGTGTCCTCGAACTGCTCGATTGCCATCTCGCTTGGATCAAGACAGACGTTGTTGAAAGGGAGTGCAGAATATACGTGAACTTGGTTCGTCCAGCCGCCAACTTCCGTAGTGGCCATTACATTAATGTGCGGGAACAGTGGCACTGTCGCCTTTCGTCCCTAGTGATGAGTTGGACGTCAATCTTATGATCCTACCTAATCATAGGTAGACAACGTCGACGATGCGCTTCAGCGATTGAACGTGCCCGTCATCAAGAACGCACCCGACATGTCTTCCCAAAAATGGAGCCTGGCACATATGTACCATTTCCATCTAGACGAGACCACGAATAATGAGCCATACTTGACGCTCAGCAGCAAGCAGTACCTAGTCAACGCGAGCGCCAACTGGCGGTTTATCTGCTCAAGAAGTATTGCTCCTTACTGAACTATATACACTCTTCCCACCGGTACCAATGTCTCTTGTCCCGCCATGGATCCTGACAAGGACCTACGGTCGCCTCTCGCAACATCTTATCCATATCATAACATCTCACAAGGATTACCTTCAGACTCTTCAGTCCCGCTCTGGCTGCACGATTGCCATCGATACCATTGTTTCCTTCATTACCCAGATACTCAACTACCCAGCAAGCATTGACTCTATGTGGCTCGGCAAAGTCTCCCGGGTCGAACGTAGCAGCTTCAGCTCTTGGGGTCATCGAAGCTACGAGCCGTTCCTCGGCCTGAACGACAGCCAAGACCACGGCAGCTTCAGTATCTCCACACCAGGGACCTTCTCTGCCACTCTCACGTAAAAGATGAAGGGATCTGCGGCGCCAGGTTGTGTCCCTGTACCTGAGAGCGGCAAAGTACAGAGGATGGATTATCCCCATTTCCGGAGTGAAGGATGGCAGGTCGATTGGCCATCCTCTAGGGGACGAAGTGGCGTGGTGTTGGAACCGTGAAAGTGTCTCTATTGACGAGATTATTTCCTGGAATTCGGGACCGTAGCTATCGAAGGCGGTCTCGCGGGGTTCGAGAATATTGGCTGCGTAGACCAATGCGGCGAGACACTGAGCTCGAAGGACAAGATGCTGCTCGGTGTGAGATGCAGCCTCCGGTGCCGTGTGGCACGAAAGCCACTGCTTGAGATTGGCAAGTTGGCGGCCTTGTTCGATCAGGAGCTCTGGCGGGACCAAGCGATGACTGACGTATTTGTATCGAAACGCCGTCGACGTGAAGTGGTAGCACGAGTGCAGCATGACGAAGAGAGTTTGATCTGGAGAATGGGACAGCAAGGCGTTTGAGGCTGGAGATGGAAACGGAGGCAAGTCTGGTGCGCGACCAGTCGTATAGGTGGCGGAATGGAGGTCGAGTTTCTGGAAGAGCAACGAGACTCCCTCGACGTCCTGGATGGCGGCATCTCTGCCTGGGTGAGACATCAAGGCCAAAGCTCCCTGGAGGTGCAAAAGGCCCTTGTCCAGTCGCCGGTCGAGGGCCTCGGTGCACGAGAGAAAGAGACAAGCCACGATGCATGACACGACGCCGTTCTGCAGCGAGCACAGCTCGAGTTGCACCAGGCGAAGGGCTCGGCTGTAGCACTCCAAGACCTCTGGCGTGCAGCTTCCCCTGAGGACGTGTGCATCGTACGAGGCACCGAGGGCTTCAGCCGATGCTCGCACCGAAGGGATTGACTGGGTGAGCTGGGGAATCGTGTGAGTCCAAAACGCCACCTCGATGTCGTTTTTTGCCCTGCGGGGGCCCTGTGCAAGGACCCTGCAAGTCAGATCGACGAATCGATTTGGGGGGTTGGTAGGGTTCACGGTGAGGCAGGTTTCTGGGGGTGACGCCGTGGACAAAGGCGTTGAAGTCAGCCATGGCCCAGGAGGCGATCCGCGTGGATAGCTGCAGGTCCGCTTGGCTGTCAAGCAACGTCGGCATGTGGGCTTGAACTCGTCGCACTTGATCCGCCGAGCCCTGATACGTGTAGTCAGCGGGGTGAGCTTGGCGGGACCGGGATGGGATGAGGTTACTTGCAAGTGAGGCAACCGTATTTGGATTGCTTCACGTTGGTCCTTGTCCGCTTGGGCTTGGCGGGCCCGGTTGGTGATTGCAACATCGTCAGAACTTTAGAAGCCTTCAAGCCACGAGGCAGCGTGAGGACCGAGACGTAAAGACCGAGGACATCCAGAGATTTATTCCAAGTCTCAAGCCCGATCCTTCGTATCAGTGGGGCCTAATCTCAAAGACCGAGGAGGCAGCGGGGTGCTAGGGACTTATCCAATAGGAATGGGCTCGAGAAAAGACCGAGCATAGATCCACAACTTCAAGGTGGCAGTTGTCTGGTTGGTTTATGCACTCTTCAGTTTCCCAGAATAGATCAGAGATCAAGTGTATCAAAGACCGAGGTGATCTCCATAGAGACTGTTGCAATCTTTAGTGTATTGATCGAATTCTCGGTTGTTGATGTTTATTATTTATATTGGAAGCCAACTCCTTGACTGCAACTCGTTACTGGCCTCCTGTCACACTTCACAGCATACCCTTCTCTACCTCTCATTAACTATTTTCTACCTCGACTTTACCAAAATGACTCTTTGCACCAAAATCACCGAGGAATGCATTAAGCGCACCATCTACGGCTATCGGCCCAACCCAATCGCCAATGGTTTCTTTGCCGCCTTCTTTGCAGCTTGCGCCATCGCCCATATATGGCTTGGCCTTCGTTTTCGCACCAAAAACTACGCCATTGTCCTCGCCATAGGTTGTGTTGCCCTCGTCTTGGGGTACATAGCCCGCCTTGGCCTCTACTTTTGGCCGTTCAACTCGATTCCTTTTGAAGTGCAGGTGTGCTGCCTCATCATCGCTCCCGCCTTCAACAGTGCAGCCATCTATCTCGTCCTCAAGCGCGTTGTCGAGGTGCTGGGTCCAGAATGTTCTGTACTGAAGCCCAAGCAGTATACGGTGGTGTTTGTCACCGCAGATATTGTCTCTCTGGCACTGCAGGCGACGGGTGGTGGTTTTGCAGTCATGGCTGGCGATGACAAGGACCAGCTCGACCTTGGCAACAATATCATGATGGCGGGGATCGCTTTTCAGGTGGTAACCCTGTCCATTCTAGCCATCTTCGCTGCCATCTTCGTGGTGAGACGCACTTCAAGGCCACTATCCGGTATCGCATTGCAGACGTGGCAAAGCGCCCGGTTCCGGTGGTTCTTGGCTGGTCTCGTTACTGCATTCACAACCATTTTTATTCGCTGTGTGTATCGAATTGCAGAAATGAGAGGCGGCTGGGGGAACCCTCTTATGAGGGAGCAGATCGCTTTTATTATCCTGGAGGGCTGGTAAGTCTTTGTGAATGCGTTCCCCTGGGCAAGTACAGTGACTGACATGACTTAGCATGATTCTTATTGCAACACTGGCTCAGACTGTTCTTCACCCCGGCCACTTATTCCCTCACACTTCGGCAATGGAAAAGCAATCCGGTATTTGAGTCTCCTAATAACTGAAGGACGAGTGCTAATGTTTCAAGACGACTCAAGAGTGTGGAACGAGATTGCCGAGTTGCCTATTTTGCGCAAGTAGGAAAGTCGAAGATGGTAGGCGCAAAAACAACGTGAGAAGAATGGGAGTAATTTGACTGAGACTACTCGCACCCTTTGACTGAATACATGCTGCTTGTCGTTGAACTCTCAAATCCATCCCAGACGCTTCCAGATGAACGATGAACCACCCAGAACTGCTGTCACGCCAGTGAAAACAATAACTGCCCCATATCCACTGCCCCAAGTCCCTCTCGTATATCCATCCAACGACACTCCCTTTACCAGAAGCTCGCTCAACGGTCCCGAGCTAATGTTACCGATTCCTCTACCGGCCGTCATAAAAGCAAATATCATGGCAGGGTCGAATGCAGTCCCGCCAATGCCAGACAAAGGGCCGCGAGGAGCTGCCGAGGCGATTTGTCTAATTATGCCTTCCCACGTGGCCACGTAAGAACCAGCAAATAGACCGTAAATAATACAAAAGCTGTACAATGTGGCAATGTTGCTCGCGAACCCCCAGCAGAAAAAGATGCCCAGCGCTGCTCCCACGGTGCATATCATGACGCAAGTCGTTGGATGCAGCTTGGGCGTAAGCATTCCGACGACCAGGGTCCCGATGACTGTCGAAATGTTCATCAGCATAACGGTGAGGGTCGACAGAAAGGATCCGGTTCCAAGAGTCGATCTGGCGTAGGATGGGAGGTGGATCGATGGGAGGAAATATCCCAACGATTGTACGATGCTGGCCGCCTGGTAGAGAACAAAGGCGCGATTGAAGATGAACCCGAGTTGGGAATGGGGGCGAACTGATACGCTCGTCTGCACTCTCGGCTTGATATAGTAGATAAGGGGGGCCGTGAAAATAAATAAAGCGACTGTCCAAATCCTCAAGGTGGTTCTGAATCCATAGTTTTGGAGTAAGTATTGCAACACAAGCGGGATTGCAACGCCTCCTGTTCCTGTACCCGACCACATGATGGCATAGGCGATACTCCTGCGCTGCACAAACCAGTCGTTGATGTATAGCATCAAAGGACAGTAGCAGATGGAACCGCCCAGGCCGTACAAGATGCCCTGGGTGAGGATCAGATGGGTCGTCGTCTGCGAAAAGGATGACATTGCCAGAGAGAGACACATGGTTATGAGGCCAACTGTTGGTCCCCAACGGAGAGCACGAGGGTAAAGGCGTTGCAGAGCTACTACAAAGGGGAAATCGAGGTACATGATGCCCTTCTGTCTCGTTAGCTGGGTGCGATCGGTGCTTGGATCGAGAAGTACATGCCAAGGCACAGGTTCCGATAATAGTAATGCCTGAAGATGCTCGGAAAGGCTCGTGTGTCTGATAATAGTCCTGGAACACGCCAAAGGAGAAGGGGAAGCCTGTATATCTTGGTCAGCCAAGACCCTCGGCCAGTTGGGCAACCTCACCCCAAACGAATGCCTCCACAACGAAGCCAGCTGCCAGGAAGAGATAGGCGCCGTTTCCCCCGTCGACTGCGGGCAAGGAGAACTGAGCGTGTCCATCAGGAAGACCACCTGTTCCGGTGGTTTCGATGGCCGGATCAAGACACGCGTGTTGGGAGGAAAGTTCGATAGACATGGAAGCTATTTTCTTGATTCTTGCCTTGGAGAATATGACAGCTTAGCGGCTCCGGGGGATGGAATTATTCTTATCAAACGTGGCTGGAGGCGGGGTTATTGAATGGTGCGGTCCCCGACTCACGGCGATCGGCTGGACATCCGATCATGTTCACTGCCGACGTCGGCTGTAGCTACGCGGCTATTTTCGCCTAATAGATACAACAGAGGAGGATAGTAATTAGTCACTGCCATTTCCTTTACTAGGTGTGCAACCATTCACCTGTCTCTGGAGAGTGACATGCCTCATGCTCCAGAGATCAACATAGAGTGGCTTGAACCTTACATTCGATCTGCCCTAGTTATATTTTTCGGCCCCAGGCGCCTCCATGCCTAAGTCTTACTCTTTATTTCACGTGTTTAAGAAATCAACCCTCCTTGTTTTATATGTATTTCGAATTTAAGACAGCCTTACTCATTTATTATGTTCTGTGTTCTAGGTGTTACTATTCCTCAGTCCAGGGTAGTAAGCCCGTTGAGATGACGTCAACCATTTTTCACCCACTTAATCCGGCTCCTCACTCCCATCTTTAATTCTCTCCCTAAAACCCTTACAACCAGCCTCAACCACCATGTCTGACCAAGCCTCGGCCAACAGAGCTCGACATTTGCGTCGCCTGTTGCCGGCATCGACAGCTCGGCCACCACGAGCAGTGACGATTGCTCCGCTGAGGCAACTTGTGACGGTGGCGTGCAACGCCTGTCGTAAGCAGAAAGCTAAGGTATCTGATCTGGCTCCGGAGATATCCGGAGGATCCGCATGCATCTAACTCTTCCCCAACAGTGCTCTGGTGAAAAACCGACGTGTCTTCGTTGTGCCGCCCGGCGCATTCCCTGCCAGTACGTGAATCGAACAGGGCAAACACGGCCCGGACAGGGCCGAGATGCAGCAAATATCCACGAAGAACTTCTAAATCTGCTGAAGAATGTGCAAGATCAAGATGCCCAGGACATCCTGCAGCGTCTCCGATCTGGCACCGATGTCCCAACGTTGGTCGACCAGGTCAAGACCGGCAATGTCTTGCTCCAGATGGCTGTCGTGCCTGAGACGCGACTTCGATACAAGTTCCCATACAAGTCAGAAATGCCCGACGCCTTGGCCACGAATAACCCTTACTTGGAGTCGCTGCTATACGAAGCCACTTCACTCTACCCTGGTGCCCGACCCTCGAGTCACTCAGAAAACCCTACTGGACTTGCGAGTCTCGGCTCTGAGGAACATCAAGGTCTCTATCTGAAGCCGTTCCACGCCGCTCAAGTCATCGAACCTTTGCTCTCTGATGCGAAGGTGTCTATATGGACAAGCGTGTGTGACGACGACACTCTTATGCGCCATCTTTTGGCTGCGTTTTTCCATTGCGAATACGGATTCAGTGCAGTATTCCAAAAGGATTTGTTCCTACAAGATATGACGACCCGTCAGGAAGACTTTTGTTCTTCTCTGCTCGTCAATATCGTCCTTGCCTACTCATGTGTGCGATTGCTCCAGCCCTTCTCACCAGGCTCCCCGAATCTCTGACGCGCTCTCAGGTTTGCTACCCACACGTCCCAAATCGTGCTCAATACTGGAATCCCCATACGCTCGGATACCGCTTTCTTGCCGAGGCTAAGCGTCTTTGGGAACTGGAAGCGAGTGAACCGCGCATCACGACGATCCAAGCCGGGATCCTCGTCAGTGTGTTCCACAATCTGAGCGGTCTGGATGACATTGGACAGCCGTATAGGATTCATTCCGTGACCCTGGCCCACGAGCTTCGCATCTTTGACCCCATGATGGAATGTCAGAACGACAGACTCAGCAGGGGGACGGCATATGCTGCGTGGGCTTTGTATAACTGGGAAACGTAAGTGAATTCGCCTTTGACACTAAATGTTGCTGAACATGCCAGCCTTGTCGCCTTTTCATTCATGCTCTCTCCTCTCCTTAAGAAGCCGCCAAGATGGTCTCTGCCAGATCCATCACAAGACCCGGAGTGGTATGGTGAAATCTGGCTACAGTACCCCCTCCACCGTTACCTCACACCTTCGTACTTTGGTCAAGTCTTTCAGGCGAGATCCTATTTTCGAGTCATTATGAATCAGTTTTGTGAGGCAGCTTACTCGCAAAACTCAGTGGTAGACCTTGACCAGGCTCACAAGTTTCACCGGCGACTGCAGAGCTGGTATAACGACTTGCCTGGATCACTTCTGCCAAAGACAATTGTGCTTCCAGGTCACCTACAGCTCCAGTAAGTATCCGTCTCATATCAGACAGTGAATAATTACTTTGGCGTCTACTGGCTGCGCATTGCATGTGTTGGACGATATTGATCAAAGAGTTTCACAGCCTTTACTATCACCATCTGATACTCACCATTTATGAGCCCCTACTTCACGAAACACCCACGAGAACACCCTCCACACCTAAAGAACTGTCGCCACAACAAGTCGTAGCGGACGCAAAGAAGCATCTCCAGACCTTGATTCGGCTCTACTATCTCCGCCATGGCTTTGAGGCTATGGACCTGTTCATTGTCATACCGCTCATGCTCACGGGCTACGATTGCATTGATGCCATCACAGAGGAGACGCCAGAGCACGAACTTGAAACGCTACAGTCCACGCTCATGCTAGTGGCACAAGGAATATACACTCAGCGCCAGAACCACCACCTCGCAAAGGCATTATACCGAGTCTTGCAAGGCCGAATGCGACCCCAAGAGTACGCTTTATTGAGAGATACAGTAGCTTCTGAAGAAGATGAAGCGGGTGGTGAGATAGATAAGATGCAAGTTGTGCGAAGCCACTGGCCAGTGAGTGTTGTGAAGAAACGGGAAGATGCAGGTGCGTATGGCTTAACTCAGCTCTTGAAAGATTGTGCTTCTCTGGATATAGAAAAAGTGTAGATCTAAATGCAAGCTCAACAGACTGGGAACGAGGTTGAAGATTTGGTACGTTTAGCTGATCTTCATGTTCCTGATTCTTCAAACTTTTTATCTGCAGTCTTTAAGAATGTTTTCCTAGGTGACTCGGGCTTGTTGGGCACTGCATTCTGCAAGCCACACCCGACCACTTCAGCCCTTGTTATTGCCTACGCTTCGGTGGATATCCGGTTCAGGTCATGCGTTGGCTTCCTCAACACAGCCCGACTGTCAAGACCAGAAGCCAATCGGGTTGAATGACCTGCCTGCCTTATGCTTCTTTAGGCAAAACAAAAAAAATAAAAAATCATGTTGGTGAGCAATTGTGGTTGGGAAGATTAGTCGCAGGATGCAGGCTGCAGGTGCCGTCTTCGTAGGGCTACTTTCTGACTCCGAGGAATTTAATGGGACGGCCCAGGGGACTTAAATCCTGCAAGGTTGCTTGTTTATTCAGGGAATTTTAAGGTTACTTCCCCTTCAAAGATCAGATAGTTATCTCGTGGAATGGAACTCTCTAAATATGGAGCTAGCCCCGAGAGACAACCAAAACCCTGGGTTGACTATCATATTCTCTCTGCATATGGAGACGCAGACGCTCGCGAGTCTCCGGAACAAGTTCCTGGATCCAGCATCTCGACGTCCCAGAAGAATGATAACGGCCGCACCGTCCAAGCCTTCCGCAGAGCCCGGCCCAGCCTCCTGTCTATCCTCACCGACGTCGCAGCCGTCGCGACGCCAGTCGCCTTCATCGTCATCTGCTTCATCATCTGACGCCCCGACGGCAAGAAGACATCGGATAAGGAATCGGTCTCGAGTGAAAAAACATCGACACAGTGGTAGGTCGCCCCCGTGTCGGCGGGCTGGCGAATCGACATCTAACATTGTAGCTCGGCACTGTCATTGTCTTTGCCTTCATCGTCGGCCGTCTGACGTACGAAGCCGCCAGATGGAAGCTAGAGATGGGAGCGGCTATGGGCTCACTCGAGCAATTCATGTGCAGCCAGACGGTCGGGGCCACCATGCTCACGCATATCAAGCTCCGGGCCTTGAACCCGTTGGCCATCTGCTTGATCCTGATCTGGGCTTGTTCGCCCCTAGGAGGTCAGTCGATCCTCCGGATGCTGCGCACCCGGCTCGAAAACGACGGCCGCGCAGCCAAGCTCGTGTACTTTGACACGAATGCGCAGTCTCACCCGTGCCCAATTGACTATGAAGCGCAGATACACTATGCGGATAACGTCACTCACGAAGCATCCGTACCCGTCCTGGGTAGGGTTCCCTTCGTCTCATATATCCAGATGTTGTTCGCCACCGTTCTTCTTTCATCCGGACAAACCGAATCGTCTTCCATGGACATTTGGCGAAAAGTCAAGATCCCATTCCTCCATCCGAGCGCCGGAAGTGACTGGAGGCGCGTTTCCAGTGCCGGAGAGGTCGGGTCAACGCACTACACTGCCTTTGTTGGGATTCTTGTCAAGACGTCGTTCTCAGCCAACATCACATTCTCACTCGAGTCCAGCTACACGCAACTCGAGGCGTTGAATGTAACCAGGCAGCCAGACTACGGAAACAGTTACCTCTACTATGATCCCCTCTTTACCATGGGGGAAACCTCGATGGATCTTGACAGCATGAAGAACGATACTTGGTACGGCTTTGATCTACGGCCGGATTCGATTATAGGTTCCTGGAGCATCGCCGCTTCCAATTTCGTCGACAAATACTGGAGAAACAGCACTCTAATGGAGAAGAGGTTTGGGTGGATCGATATACCCTTCGATTTCGGCACCATCGCCGCGCAACGGCTGCTCATGTTCAAGAATGAGACGGGCATTGAGGTCAGGCCGGCGAAGCTCTTGCTGCATACAGAAACCGGCCTCGACCCCAAATCGATGTCGATGATGCAGCTCTAGGCTAGGTTTCACCTCAGACAAAAGTACGTGGAATCTCAAGTCCACTGCGATGCATCCGGGGACCATCACGATTGCCGCGTTGTGGCCCAGCGCCCTTCGCGGCGCCGCCACGCATCGGAGCTGATCACGCCCCCTCGTTCCCCGACTTGTTTTACTTTGTGTCGCGAGACATGCTAAACGCTACCTCCTGGACCCGAAAACTGCAAGCTTCGCCCTGTAGTACTTGGGCGGCGTCCCGTTCAACAAGTTCGGCTTCGGCATTGAGGCGTTAGAGGATGGGAGCATGTTTAAGAACGTCAACGGCACGCTGCTGGCCAGGCGCCTGAGTCAGCTCATCAACACGGACCTCCTGGTCAGCCAGATGGACAGCCTGGTCATCGGCGGCAACGTGAACCGGAAAAACGTGACGAAACCCACCGAGTACACGTCCCTCGTCTAGGTCTACTCCGTCTCGCCGCTGTGGTGGGCGCTCTGTCTGCTTTCGTGCGTCCCGATGCTTGCGGGGAGCATCCTGAGTGTCGTCTTTGCTCGACTAGCCGTCGGACCAGAGGTGCTCGGATATGCGTCAACGGTGCTCCGCGACTCGCGCTTCGTCGACCTGCCGCCGGACACGGGGAGCATGTCCAGGATAGATGTATCGCTGAGGGAGAAGGGGATGAGGGTCCGGTACGGCTTCACGCGGGAGGTGGTGGACGGGGAGCCGTTGATGGGCATTGGGCTGCAGGAGTCGACGGAGCCGATTGGGGGGAGTTTGACACGGGAAACAGGTTCAGCAGCTTGATTCTGCTTTGAGACCCTTATCCGGACCGACTTGATGACTGCATGCGAAAGCCACTTGATTGAAGTTCATGCTGACCCTATTACAGGCCGCTCTTGGAACCCCGCGGAGCTGCGGTGCTGTGGCCATTTTTCTCCTTCCGCGCCGACTGCAGTCTTCAGCCAGTGCAACCGAATCTCTAATCCCTGGCCAGCACTCCTTCAAGTAGGCCAAGGGGCACTTAGTCAGATGAATCAAACCGTCTGTGACTTGCCAGTCTCTTAGGACTATCAACCGAGGGTTGGAAATGTTGCCCCAGTCTTGTGGAATCTTGATCGGACAATAAAGTCGCTGATTTGCCCAGGACGCCTTCCGGGATCGCCTTAAGACCTTTCGATGAGTACGATATCACTGCCATAGTATGTTCCCTTGGAGAAGGCTATCATTGCAACCTTTCCATAGACTCAACCACACTCCAACAGCATAACGCAGCCACTTGATCTGGCACGTCCGTGATCTGGCCTCGGATGGCCTTTGCCGATCGGTGCTCGTCAGTGCTTCCCACGAGGCCGGAGTCGACTCCATGCTTAAAAGCACAAAGATCTCAGGTTGGAAAATTACCAACGTGGTCCTTCACGGAGGAATGGTTCCAGTAGGAACAATAGAGTCGCAACAGCCCTAAATTATCTCTCGCAAAATATGGCAACACGTAGCCGTAAAAAGAGCTACCACGGCTGAGAGACGAACACCTAGCTTTTCCATCGTCGTGGAACAGATGGCTTAATGACATCAGTTCTCGTGCCACAGCGGATGAGAATGGTAGCATGTCTTTCGACGAGGAACATGAGAGAACGCGCCTTGGACAACCTCTGGGCACGCGAGTCCTCCTAGTCGTTACGGATCCCTTCTACGTCATTTACGTCATCTGTGAAGCACTTCTTTACCTCAAGCAACCGCTCGTAGGCACGCATCGCGAATTGAAAGGCCATGTTCTTAAAGTACAGAGGCATGGTCCGCTTCTTCTCACTGGCACAAGAGCATAATGCGAAGAAATTTAGCGAGGTTATCCATGTCCCCGAAGGACCGCTTAAACCTGCGCTGCAGCGTAAATGAATCCTTACTTACCTTACCGCAGGGCAGGGTTAAGCTTAACTTATCACCTTGGGAAGATTGCGGCCAACATGGGGCTGCCCCTTGCTTCAGATGAATTGATCGACGGCCTTGCTGAGAAATTAGGTGAGAAATTAGGTGTGAGGGGTGCCCGCGAATAGTCAACGAGCTTACGTGGGCAAAGGGAAAATCGGCCCTGAAAGATCCCTACCGGACAGGATAAGCATATGTACGTTGGTTAAATGCATTCATTGCCTCTGGATATATCCTCTCGTAGTTTCGGAGAACATGGAAAGTCTCACATGTAGCACAATCTCAACCAACTTTTATAGGTACCATGAAGGAGAAACTGCCCCGTCTGCTGCTTTATGCCACGTGTATCTATCTACGCCCTTGATCTAAAGGCACACATATGAGATCTTGGCTCGGTTGCTCTTCTTACATAGTAGTCTATTTATTCTCCACACCCTCTCGTTAAGCTTGGAATTCTTGGTCCAGTCACTATTTTTGGACGTTCACGAATGATTGAAAGCACCACAATCCGTCGAGGCAGCACTTGGATGGAGATGGACGCACACTTGCAGGCACTATCACTCACCTGGCTTAGCATGAGCTTGTCGGCACTTGAGACCCGATAAAACTTGACGTCTTTGCTCGCCATTGGTTGCTTCTGCCCAAAGCCGTTGCCGATCTTCCGGCGGCTGAACTTGAAATCCAGTCAAACGCGGTGAGCAGAAAGATTGTGCCAACTGCCATGTGCTCAGGACGCGGTGCTTTGTGTGGCTTGAGCTACTGAGCCAAGTTCCCCCGCCGCC
The DNA here is from genome assembly GCA_911649645.1 of Thelonectria discophora. Taxonomy (NCBI): domain Eukaryota; kingdom Fungi; phylum Ascomycota; class Sordariomycetes; order Hypocreales; family Nectriaceae; genus Thelonectria; species Thelonectria discophora. The sequence goes on along the minus strand of CAJVRK010000002.1, from coordinate 968,004 downwards.
TTGATCTGTCATTGGAGAAGGGTCGAATTGCGGCATCAGCCCTGAATCAGGGAGTGCACCGAGTTACCTCCCCGGAACTTGTGGACATGGAATCTGGCCTCCCCTGAGGGCCATTCTTCCCCGCGGGGCGGGAACGAAATCACACTGGAGGCCTTATCTTGACTCTTTGCCTCCAAGTATTGGTACCTAGGTATGTAGCTAACCGTGAAACTTGCTAGAGGTTGGAATACTTCTCGTGCTGGCCTTCTCCCTCCTTGGCGGTTGATGTGCTGGACATGTTTCAGCCATCGATCCTGATTTCCGCACCACCCTCGCACCAGCCGCATTAGCATGGAGTCTGGACTGAAGCAGTCCAAACCGAGGGGCATTAAAATAGCTCCAGGCAGCCACCTCCATGATTGACAGTGTTCTTTCACTCTCCATCGATGCATCTCGACACTCGGTTGCTTAAAAAGTCGCCAATCCCAGCCCCTCGAGCCGCAGAGCGCTTTATCCGTACCTGAAGCCAACAGCCTTCCCGAAGACCGACTCAAGAAGTAAAGGCAGCGCGATTCCTAGATGTCTTCCGCGACTGGGCCGCCTCAGGGGGGTCCTCCTGGACCTGCTGCGCCCACGTTGCCTCCTGGCTGGCTGGCGAACTGGAGCCCTGGTCACAACGCATGGTGAGCACCAAAAGTCACAACTTATACGGTACAGATGGTTTCCGCGTATGGGGCTGATGAACTTACCAGGTATTACGTCTTCACTGCCACTGGTGCGACGCAATGGGAGTATCCGACTCCCCCATCCGATCAACTTCCATGCCCCCCTCCGCCGGAGTATCAGGCCCCCCCTTCCAACCAAGCTTTGTACACACCCACCCCGGACGCGACCGATGAACATATCCAAGACGGAGATCGCGGTCTCGGAAAGGCGGCACTGGCTATAGGGAGCGGCTTCCTTGCTGGTAAAGCCTTTGGAGGCAAGACTGAAGGACACAACAACCAAGGGCTTGGCAAGGTGACTCAATCCATTGCCATGGCTGGTGCAGGTGCAATTGGCTCAAAGATCTTCGGCCTCTTTGGGAACAAGCCGCAAAACCAACCAGCGTCATCCGCACCCCAGACACAAGTGCATGTGTACCCAGTATATGTGCCTGGACCCCAAGGATCCCCTCATCCAGTGCCTCAAGGACCCCCCGTGTATCATGGACAACCTCCAACTGTCGGCCAAAACTTCGGCCCCATGGGAGCAGGTGGTGGGATCGGAGCAGCCCCTGGTATGGCCCCGTCTTCCGCACCTTATCATGAAGGTCAACCTTCGAATGCTGGTTGGATGAGTCCGTCTGCGCCTCCTAGTACACCGCCATTGTACATACACGGTGCCGTATTCGCCGACAAAGACGTCACGCAGATAATAAGAGGCTTGGTTACGCCGCAACAAACACTGATGCTGCAGGGCGAAAATCTGGTCGAGCAACTCGGCGACCCGTGGCCCGAGGTAGGGCGAAAGATGTTCAACGTCTTGTATTCGTATGGTGATCGGCCGATGGAACTTGTAGCAGCTGAGTTGGTTTCCCCCACTAACACAATGCAGTACCATACTGAAGCAAGCTCTCGTACAGCACAGGGACATCCAACATTGAGATTAAGCACGAGGCTATCTCGAAAAAGCGTATGGAATTTTGTCAGCCGCCGCCCTCCCGGATCATTGCCTGTGTGTGGGGTTTGGACAATGTTTTAACGTGAGTGAACCTGGCGTGTGAAAACACTGGTGTTTTGTGGTATCTGACTCATGAGCAGCAAACCGCGGCTTGAGGAACTGGAAAAGGATGGTGAGATGGAAGGCACCGCGGGGGCACTCGGAGGGGGCAGCTTTTACGGCTGGGAGCCGAAGACACTTGTCTGCTACTATCGAACCGAAGTGGGAGGGATTGCGACTATATATTGCAGAGAGGGAGGCACAATTCGCCTACCGTGGAACCCTCTCGCGAAGTGGTCCTGATGCAGCCAAGTAGATGACTCTTTCCTTGATATTGGTTTGATCTTAACTCTCCCATGGGAGGCTGAGAGTTTAGCATTACGATGACGCATTCGACTAAGAAATGTATAGAACATTGAAGAGAATTCATGACGTGTGTATGCTTCCCATGCGGAAACAGTTGTCCAGCGACATTCTATCACCCATAGGTACCTATGTGTAGTACTCAAGCGTTAGCATCAGCTTAACGCCCATGACCTAAATAAACCCCCGGATCTTTTATCCAAGTCAATCTTTCCCAAGCAATCTAACCAAACATCTATCACCGATAAATCATGCACGCTGGAGTACATCCTTCACCCATGGACCCCTCGGCTTGAGCCTGAATTTGAACGGCTTCGGCAGCGTCATAAAGTTGACGACGAACATATTCATCGGGTCAATGTCGTCAACCAGCTCAAAGTCAAAGGCCCAGATCATAGTAGCAATCTGCATGAAGCCACCGTCCAAGGCCACCCTCTTCCCCATGCACATGCGCCGGCCCTGACCAAACAAGGGCAGTGGCAATGTCGTATTGAACTCGCCCTGGGAGAGGGGGTTTCTCTCGACATCGCAGCCGTCCAGCCAGCGCTCGGGGACGAAATCGTCTAGGTCACCGAGCTCGGGATTGAATACATCTGGGTCGCGGCCAATGGCCCAGGCGTTGGCAAAAACGGCGGCATTCTTCACGATGCGAGTTCCCTTGTAATCATCCTCTCTCTCGGCCCGACGGGGAATGCTACCTGGCGCAATGGGTCGCCAACGCATTAGCTCCGACACCACGGCATCGAGATAAAGCAGAGCGGCTCGGTCAGAGAAGCGCGGGAGACGGTCTCGGCCAACGGTGGCATCGAGGACAGCATGAGAACGGGCCATGAAGTCCTTATTGACTGCAACAGCAGCCACGAATAGCCAGAGAAAGGCACGAGGGCTTGTGTCCATGCCGCCTTGGACACTCGTCGCGATGGTATAGGCGAGGTCGAGTTCTAACACGGGCTCCTTTGCATACTTGGCCACGGCAGATCTCGCCTCCTTGGTGGCGTTCCAACCTGGACTCGCATCGCCCATCTTCAGGAGACGCAAGAAGAGTTCCGTATGCTGGGCGTACAGCACATTTGCTGCCTTCTTCCAGGGTGAGAGCACGTCAGGCAAGTGACGCAAAAAGGGGAGCAAGTCGGGTAGCCATGGAAAGGCAGCCATGTGGCCTAGCTGGACCTGGACTGCAAAGAGCTCCTGGCAAATAGGATCCGCGAGCGTAGGCACCCGGATCCCGTAGTGAAGAGCCAGGATGATGCTCGCTTGAGTGCGCTCGAGGTAAGGCAGAATGCCATCGCTTGACACGATTCCCTGTTCCCTTGCAGCCCAGTCGACTAATTCCTTTGCAAGTTGAGTTGACTCCATCTCCATGATGGGTTGGTATCGCGGGGCAGCCAACGGGCCAAGACTGGGCGAGAGGATACGATATTGAAGCCTCAAGTGCTGCACAGGTCAGTACTTAGCACATGAATAAGCAGTCGCCATGGCTCCTACCTCATCAAAGTCGTGCATCAGAGTAAACTTGCACTTGCCAGGCCCCGATCCGGTCAGCATCTCGAGACTCGGTGAGCTGGGTCGGTTGCTGTACCAAGCGCTACGTTTGCTCAAGAGCTCAGTTGCCGTCTCGTAGGTATTGAGAACGACAACGGGAACCAAGCCGAAGAGCTTCGGTGTCGCGATGGCTCCATTCCGCTTGGCCCAGGCATTCCATCTGAGCAACGGCTTCTCGATGGGCGAGTCGTGCAGATTAGCGATGATGGGCAGCTTCAAGAGTTTCTTCCTACCGTCGCCCCTGGCGTTTCTCTTCTCAGGCTGCCATATGTGGATCAGCAGCCAACTGGCGATGGAGATGGCCCCAAAGGCGAGAATTGCAATCCAGTTTGGTGCGGTTGAGGGGAGCTCCATGATGGAAGCTGGGAATACGCGTCGTGGAGGAGATGTATTGCAAAAAGAGTCGAGAGAGGATGCATGAACTGACCGAACTTGACAGAGGAACGGACAACGGGACGGCCCGGGAATCAGAAGAGGGATTGATCAGGATGCGTCCACGATCTTTAGTGTCTACGAACAAGTACCAATCGCAGTCATAAGAGTGTGGATAAGTAAGACGTGAGGCGAATGCAGGGGAGTTGATTGGATGCCGTAGCGACATCTCAAACCTGGAATGCAGGACCGGATAACTAGGTAGTTATTAATGCCGACTCGTGGTTCCGTGTTGCTTAAGCTGGATTTCCTTCACGTTCCCTCCTCAAACACATTTCTGAACTGAAGCTAACTAGTTTTACTGGAAGTTTTGTGCCTCCGTCTCAACATTTACTTAAGATTTAATATCACCTGTACGGATAAGCAGTGAACATTGAAACATTTTGGCGATTTGTTTCTTGTCGATTCAGCGCGGCCCCCCACCAGCTCAGTCTTCACTTACTCAGTCCAGTAATTGCCGAAGAAATGGACCAATCATTCTGGTACACGTTGCCATCATTCGGGTCAGCCCCACGCCATGCCGTTGCCCTCTAAGTATTTCGCGGATCAGCTCCTTACCCATCAACTCCGAACTGAGTACCTCCCCTCGGATCAGCTACCAACCGACTAGCTCCCATCCGACCACCTCTCCAACGACCAACTCAGACATAACCGACTACAAAAACTGAGTCGCACCTGGATCCTCTTATAGCCGCGCAGGTTTTCAACAGAGACTACAGTCCAGAATTTCGACTGCCGGATGAACTCCTTCTCATTCTTCACTCCATTTTCGTTGGGAAACTAAGGCAAATCGAGGTATGACCGAAAGTGTCTTGGCCGTCAAGGAGCTGTACAGCCCTGCGGGCATATTCACATTTCCTGGGCTTCCATCGAAATCCACATCTTGGAATGGCAGCACCGCAAGCCTGGAGACTGGGATGCCTGCTTTAACGCCTTCGCAATCAAGTGCCGCGACCCAAGTCACGATACGCGCTGCATGGGGCAAGCAGAGCCTACTTGGCCACGAGCCCGACTTCAAAGCTCTAAAAAGCACCCAGATTGGGTAGTCCTCATCTTGGAGTGGAAACCTCACAGCGGCCTTGACGCTTTCACTCCGGCGCCAGATGGTCGGGTACCCTCCTCAGAATTGAGAACAGTTTTCAAGAGATATCGACAAGGGGTAGCCGACATTCTACTCCCCTCATACTCATCGAATCCTTTGTCAGAGATGTGTTACTTTCACCCTGACCGATGTTGTTGCGTTTACTATGAGATGGGACGCAGCAAGGAACGATGCAGTCCAGATGTATCAGAGCCCGGGGATTTCCTTAATCATTGCAAGGCTTGGCCACGCGACACGCAGTGCTTTGGCCTTCATGTTCACTCCGAATCCCACGGTTATGGCTGCAATGACCGAAGCATAGGAATGAGTCGAGATTCGCCCAACGGGATGTGCGGCTCTATCTGTCTGGTAACGACGTACCGGCGCAATATTTTATTCTGCAATAAGAAGGACAGCAAGACGATTAATCCAACCCACGTCTGGTTTCATGCTATGGACCCCGATACATATCCTTATGACAATTCAAAGTCTATCTTGCCACTGTCCAAGGACAAGAGTTGCATGAACTAATACCGGAGGCCGACCCCCGACTGTTTCAAGGACAAGAGTGCATAAACTACTACCAGAGGCCGAACCCAAACCCCAATAAGGCGAAGATTTCGTGTCTATCAATTGTTTTCCAGACATCAGACTAGTTACCAAATTACAATATTACTTCACTCCAGTTCAAGTACCAACAAAGTCCAATTTGATATCATAATACTCCCCGCAGACTCGTAAGTCTCATATCAGCTCGGCCATCAGGCCTTTTCACGCCTCCTCATCCTGCGCGTTCCCACTGAGCTCCTTCGTCACCCGATCAAGCTCCTTTCTGAAATTCAGAAGCTCAGTCTCGGCCTGTGAACACCTTACCTCGGCTCGCAAATACATTTCCCCGGCCTCAGCGAGCTTCTCTGTTACCTCCTTGACTTCAGTTTTTTATTAAGCGTATCAAACTTTGCATTGGCCTTAGTCATAATGGCTTCTCCTTCGGCCTCGACAGTTTTGTTGGTTTCCTTGGTAATCACGGCCTTGGCTTTAGCCTCTTCGACCTGGACTCTGGCCTTGGGCTCGATGATCCTGAACTGGAACCGCTTCGGCATTCTGAATCTCGAGATGGATCTTGCCGTTAGCCTTCTAAATCTCGAGCTCAGCGGTGGCCTCAGCCGCCTTGATCTTTGCATCCGCCTCGCTTATGGTAGCCTGGTGATCCGTGGTCATTATACCAATCGTTATCTCTACGGCGAGTAGGCGGTTGATAAGCTCGTCTGAGTCTAGAGAAAATGGATGTGTGAAGGCATTGATGGTATTAGCGATTTTAATTCCCTAAATCTAGATATGGTTTGTCCCCTTGTACTTGCTGGCCGCTCGAATGGCTTGGTCCCATGAGGCTGCAACTCGAGGAAAGACCCAGAAGATCACGACGAAAATCTGTACAGCTTAGTTAAACCAAGTGTCAAGAACTGGTTCCACACTGCTAGCTATGGGTTTTAGTGTCTCCGAGTTGGTTTGATCGAACGGAGCGTTTGCGTCTTCGAACTCTTCGTATTGTTCGTCGGTAAGATAAAACTCGGCCTGGCCCTAACCGAGGTGCGCCAATAGCGAAATGACGAGAAGAAGAACTGCAGTAAGGCGAGTCATCGTGGATAGGTCGTCCATTTTTTCGTTACCTGTGGCTTCGAAGGCGGATGGTGTCGTTGGTTGACATCCAGAACCTGTCCAAGGAGGGAGGTTGTGATATGTCCCATCATCTGTCCAGTTTCTTCCGTACTTGAATTGAGGGTAGAAGGAGGGACGCTGTAAACCCAAAGTCGCTCAATGTTAAATTTAAGAGTGGAAATAGCGAGGCAGACAACTCAGAATCGCCCTGCGCTAAGCAACGAGGTTTAACAGGCCGACTGGGCAGTTCAAACACTCGAGTTTAGATTCCCCGACCAAGGCAGACTGACCGCATACTTACCGGCATGGCAGTTGAGCAGTTAAAACACTCGCGATTGAAGTTCCAGACCTTGTATACATTCTTTGGGCGAGCCCAGGGGAAAGTGGAATACCTATGCGTGATGCTTCAACGGTGCAACCCCCTAAACCACGACTAATCAATGAACACAGGCGGTATCTTGAGCCCGGACTCAAAGAATATGCTGTTTGCAGCAGGAATAAATCTACCCTCTCGAGTCAGACGGGCCCGATGAAATATGCCCTCTTGGGCAGGACGGAAATGAAGCTATCCACACGAGGCGGGGCCTGGCAAGCGAGGATATCCGTGGTGTTGCGGCCCGCCGGGAAGGGAGGTCGGGATCAGGGACAGGGAAAATGGGATAAAATACGCCCCTTCAAGCAGGAAGAAATATGCCCTTCCGAGCCGATGAAAAATGCTCCTTTGCGACCAGTCAAATATGCCCTCTCGAGCCGGGTGGAATATTGCCCTTCTCTCTTTTTGCCCCCTCCTTACTGCCCTAGAGATAACTATAGCGCCGCAAAGTAGGTAAAAGTGAAAGAATAAGCTATAGTCAGGCGATTTAAAATAGATATATTGGCCTCATTCACGCAGGTCTCGAGTATTCTATCCTGCCTTATCCGTGAACAGTCCGTCATCACAGCCTCAGTCACAGCTCCCGTATCATCTATGATACCGGCGCGCCCTCGGGCTTGCGTCCCCAGACAACCTTCAGACGAAAATAAGGATGTATCTTACGGTTGCGAATATCCCGTCGGACGGTGGCGATAAACACCTGAACCTCCTCGATCGACCACCCCAGCATGTCAGCAACGAACAAGACAAACCCCTCGGTGTCCTGCGTAGAAAAGGCTTCTCCGTAGAGACCAACCTCCTTCAGTTTTGGGTCCTTGGGCCAAGGACTCATTGGGCACTTTGAGACATGGTCAGCATCCACGACCGGGGGTTTCAACCGCTTTACGGCTTACCTTGAAGTTCCATTCCTGGAGGTCGACAAACCCAACCTCTTCCATGCACTTGCGCTGAAGTCCTTCCTCGATAACAGTAAATGTGCGGCCGCTTTTCTTCCCGGCTTCGTGGAAGATATCGCCCCAGCGGTTCAATGGTGACCCTGGAGCCACAGTACCGTCATCGCTCTCAATATTTGGCGATGCCTCGAAGCTCTCCAAGTAGCCACCTGTTTTCAGGACTCTGAAGGCTTGCCTGTATTGCTCTGTCCAATCAGGCACACACCCGACCAAGTAGCGCATGTAGACGTAATCGAAAGTGCCTGCCGCAAAGGTCCAATCCTGGGTGCAATCCTCAATCTCGCTGCGAGGAACCATAGGTGAGAATCACTCGCCGGCTTTAATCTGAGCAAGAGGGTAACTTACAATTTCAGATTGGGAGGTACCCAAGGAGGTTGAATCGGTGACACATCCGTTCCAATGACCTCGCAGCCGGGATACTCATCGGCAAAATCACTAAGACTATTAGTGCCATGACTTCATCGAAGGGAGCCCATCACCTACATTGCCCACATGCCTATATGCGTATGTATTAGTCTCGAGCTCAGTCAAACACCATGGCAGCAAGTACTCACCGGTTCCACAACCAACATCCAAGGCATTCTGAAGCCGCCACTTGTTAGTACGTTGAAGCCCTTCTCGAAGCGCCATTGGGTACCTGGATATTGGAGTCGATGGGAGCAAGGTGGAGCTTCCCGTCTTGAGCCAGAGTGAACATGTGATGACTATTAAAGAATTAATGGGAGCCAAGACTGAATTCGGTTGTAATGTATTACGCGATATCCATCGTCTCATTTTGAGCCTCGTCGTTGGATCCCCTGCGCAGCGTCAGTCCATATTGAGAAGAGATAAGCCACTGCGGAGAAATCATATGAAGTAGATTATCGGGCTAGCACCTACCAGTATTGCGCATTCCCCTGCTCGCTGTGGTAAGTCCTTCCATGAAGCGTCCTGTAATGAAGGATGCTGGAAGTGATAGACGCCGTGGAGCTCTCGGCATCCTGACCGAAGGCGGAGTCGGAGTCTCCCTGTTCCGGGACGTCGTCGTCGGCCTCAATAGCCTGCTCTTCGGGCCTTGGCGGTGAGGTCGGAGGTTGTTCTCGGGGGCTGCTTCCGGGCATGGCGAAGGGGACTTGTGGATGAGAGTGAAAAGGAAGGAGATGAAAGGCTCATGTCGGAAGCGGAACTGAGGGGTCTCAAGTAATCCTCGGGGCGGTGGCCCCTTCATGTCGGCTCATAGTGACAGGAGAGAAATTCCGACCAGGATCTGATTGGAAAAGCAGGGTCGATATACCCACCCCTGCTCTGTGCAGGGAATCCCACAAACGCATGCAGGCCAGCTCAGTTATCGATTCGTTTGCATCGAGAGGTTCGTGTCGCCACCAATAGCATTTCCATATATTGCTCATCGTCGCGTGATATTATACCGCGGCCCTCTGCTTCGTTTCCAAGGAAGGGGGATGAGCATGGGATGAACACCACATGATTATTCCCAGTCCGGAGGGTGGCCGTCCCCGGGAACCGGAACTCATACCTGGAACGTTGTCCCTCCACTTTGAGTGGCACGTAGCAGCCAACAATCAATCATGCTCAGAAATAGCTGTGTGAGCGTGCACGGAACTCCATACTGCGTAAGCGAGAAGAAGAGCTTGCATCCGTAGTTTGGGTATGGTATCACAATTCAGTAGGTAGGGCTTCTAGGCTTTTCACCTCGTTGCAATCACACCACTTTGGCAAATTGGGTTATGGAAAGGAGCACAGCTCTGTCTTTCCTGTTCAGAGTTGATCCAATGTGCACTGTTCGTCAATGCGTATACAAACATATAATCGGGACGTGTGTGGTTGAACCTGAAGGCGAAAGCGTCTCCCTCCCCTGATTCATGAGTCTCAACCCCGTCCCTCTGCATGTCGTAGCTCCTCTTGATATCGCATGCACATGCCGATTTGCCTGTCCGGAGCCCCCCTACGACCTCTCAAGAAGGTACCAGGAACCCTCGTCGAGCTGGCCTGGGTGTTTGAGTCCTACGCTCCTCGGTCTCATGGACAATATATTTCGACTTGTGGATGCTCCAGGTGGGTGGTCCGCCGAGACGCAGAGGTTGCCAGCTGAGTGCGGAACCCGCTACTCAACAGGTGGACTGGCGGCAATCGACGGATAGTGAACAGGGCAAGAACGTGAGGAATGTGAGAGGCCATGGGCACCTGTCTTGCTGACTGTTATGTAGGGAGCAGTTCTAGGGGAGTGAAGAAGGGAGCTCAGGCGCATACAGAAACGCAAGTGCAGCTCCAGATAACTTGGACTTCTCAAGCGGCAATTCAATGGTGTTTGGGGGTATTTACTACTGCTTCTATGACTCTGACGCGGGAGCATTCTGATGCCTTCTTTGCTGGCCATCACTCTCAACGTTCCCCCACCTTTACTCCGCATGCAATTCTTCCCGAAAGCTCATGCTCAAACACGTCGGTATCGATGCGATTCTTGACCAAGGCGAGGAACAAGGACCAGGCCCAATTAGACTAGTTATGAGAAGATAACAAATGCATCAAGTAGTTATCAGAGTAGGCAAAGTGCATCCACCAGTAACTATCAAAGGCATGGACGTTGCCATATTAAGGCCTGTGAGTAGAGCCGTCTTGACCATTGATAGTGTCGAGCTGGTCATCCAGATGGGCTGTCTCGGAGAAAGAAGCCCTTGTATTCAGGCCGCCAGGCACGAAAGGGTCAAGTAATGAGATGTTGGTGCCGCGTTCCGAGACTTGAGCAGAAGTGTCGAAGAAGTCCCCGACCTCTGGCAATTCCATGTCATGGATGCGTGGTAGCATAGGGGACCCAGACCAATCAAAGTTCTTTGCCTGATCGTAGGCGCTCAGCGCGTCGAGCTCGCAGGCGATCCAGTCGATGCTATTGGCGGTCGCATCTGCGCCAAACATAATTTGTGTCGTATCTGAGAGACCGCCGGACCAGTCGATGCTGGTATTTTCCGGGTACTCAAGATTGAACATTTCGAGGACCGACTGTTGGGTTTCCTGCTGCGGGTAGGGGAAAGGGGGACTACCGCTGCTGAGAACAGGCGTGATCGTCTCCAAAGCATTTCTTCTTTGCTCCGGATGCGCTTCGGGCGTCACCAAGCTCCCGCCTCGAGGCCGCGCGGTATCAACATCTGTGAAGTTACTGGTCGAGTCGTTACTGAGGCTGTTCGCGTTGTGAGGGGAGCGCTTGTAGTTCGGTTCCTCTCCGCGCATCAGCGTGCAATCGGCGTTCTTGCGCGCGGGGTTGTGCCGAGCATTCTCGTCCAAGATTGGGACACCGAAAGAGGAGGATGTATTGGTTTTTAGACCGTCGAATGCGCCGCTCTCGTGCGGGGTCGAGGTGTTAGACTTGTCGTACAGGTCGGCTGGCACCCTGGCCAGTTCAGGTTGTGTCTTCTTGTGAGCGCAGGTGCAACGTCCACCGTGACGACAAGAACAGCTCTCTTGGGAGGCAAAGAGTCAGCATCTTCGTCAGCAATGCTGGGTAATCTCACCTTTATCGCCATAAATGGTTTCCTTTGGCCTGGTGAACTCGTTGTTCTTTTTCCCACAGCTACACTTGACGTGAGCGGCGCGAGACTTGCGCATCACGCGACAATGTTGGCATTGCGAGACCGGTCGCCCTTTCTTGTTGATGGACTGCAACGGGCGGTCTGATTTGAGTTGAGAGTTAGCATCGGGATATCGACTGACTGAGGTTTAGACAAGGTCGTGGAAGAAGTGATATGCACACAGATGCTCACCATGATGCTGGCAGTTCTTGACACGGTGGCCGCGAACACATGTCTCACAAGCCAGGGTTTCCCCGTCGACTATCATGGAGGCGTTGGAGGAGGTCACAAGTGATGCCCCAAACTCGGGCTATCTCGGTCGGTCTGGAATCGTTTCGTCTTGCGGAAGCCTTGTGGCGGAATTTCAGTTGTGCATCAGGGGGCAATATGTTCATTCATACATATAGGTAGCTCTGTACCAGATCTTACACCAACAGATCGTTCGGGAAAGTTGTGAAGGAGAAAGGAAATGTCGGAATCGATGAAGGAAAGGATTCAAAGAGGAAAAGATGCCCCGAATCATCTCCAAAAGGTAGTAAGCTTGGATTATCTTTCGCTCCGTGCGACGCTAAACCCCGCACAAATGCCTCATGACGTACCTTCCCTTACCTACCTATGCAATGACTGTCTATGTGCAACCACCAAAGGATCAACCAAGATAGAGATGGCCGAAATCAAGTAGTTGCCCCGTTTCATATGGAAGGTCAGGGTGAGTTGATGGACTCCATCCCACACAAAATCTATCCAAAGGCCGATATTGGCGGAAGACGTGGTGGCACAGTAGAAGCAACAATCTCGCGAGGGTCACGAACAAAAGGGGCCAAAACAATGCGTCTTCGTAAGTATTTAACCACTGTCATCTACAATAACCACCATTTTCCCTTGCGTATTCCCACTCTCCATAGCTCGGTGAGCACCACGAATATCTTCAAAGGCGAAGACCTTCCATGGCTTCGCGTCAAGCCGACCAGCGGCCACCTTGCCCATAATGTCCTCAAGTGGCACGTCGGAAACGGAAAACTCTTCGGTCCCAAAGACAAAGCTTCCAAAAAAGCTAAAGTGTACTCCGCTGCTCATTTGCAACAGTGGATTGAAGCCGCGAGACTCGTCGGGCCCAGCTGGTCCCTTGATTGGGTCGAGCCCTCCAAGCCAGCCGGCGAGGCAAAGATGTCCGCCACGGCGCACAAGTCGCAGCGACTCGACAACGGTGCTGTTTCCAACCAACCCAAAACACAGTCGAATTTGCCGTTTCCCTTGAGCCGGTCTCCCAAGTTGGGCCCTTCACGGACGACCGTGGATACCCTAAGCGCCTCGAGAGATGCAAACTTGGCCTCATTGAGAGTCGATGCGGTGACGATAGCGCCGGCATCAACGGCAAGAGCAACAGCCGCCCGGCCGAGAGACGGCGTGGCGCCCCTGATGAGGAGATGCTGCCCTCGCCGGAGATTCAAGTTTCGGAACAGACAGGTCCAAGCCGTCGCGTAGCTTTCAGGCAAGGCAGCCGCATCTGCCCACGAGATGGGCAATGCTTCACCGGGAGTCCCCAGCGCGACAATGTTGCTGACGGTCGCGACAGTGAATTGCGCGTAGCTGCCAGGTAGGTACGCCCAAGCCCGCCCATGAGAGCGGCTACGGGCGTGCCGGAGACGAATTCGTTGCCGGGACACTCTTCGATAATCCCAACACATTCAATGCCACTGATGGGCACCGATTCGGCCCATTCGCCGCGACGCATGTGCAACTCGGCGTGGTTGACGCCAAGTGCTTTGATGCGGATGAGAGCCGTCCCTAGCTTGGTCGCAGATGGCAGCATATTCCCTGCAGCCCTCGGGACCGCGTTGCTTTCCACGCCGCGGTTGTCTGCGCTATTGGTGGCTGGAGACCCGCGAGCGTGTTACAGATCGGGTACAAAGACGTCGAGATCGGCTGGCTCAGAGATCCTCGCTACCCAGAGAAGTGCGTGCCGACAGCAAAGATCATGATTCATCACGTAAAGCAGAAAAAGAAAATTCGAAGAGACCAAAAGGATAGGTTAGCTCTCCCCCCTCTCCTTTCCTAGAGCCTCTACTAATAAGGATCTCTTCTTCCCACTTATAGGTTAAGCTTCTGGATCACTGCAGTTCTGTGTGCGCCCACCTGTATTCTCCGTTTCCTGACGGCCCAAGCTGTTGCAGATAAAGCATTCGATAAAGATTATACCCAGGCTGACCAGGTGCTGCAACGAGAGAAGCCGGTCAATGATGGAGTAGACTATATCATGACCACATGGAGGCAGAAAGTTTTAGACGAGAAGGTCCTCCCTATTACCTATCATCAGTTTTGAGATATCTGGAACCGCGTTGTCCTTGTTGCTGGCCTCGAAGGCACACTTAGGCCATACTCTCTTAGAGTGGGCGATAGTGGTCGTTTAAACGGTATATTGCTAGCCATCCCAAGACGAATTATATTAAACTTGCTCACCAATAACTAGGGAAGTTAGAGCCGTCTCTATGTAACTTCATCTTATCGAACTCTTCAGAAGTCTTTATGCGGAGCTATCTACCAGTAAACCTTAAGGCGAATCTTATGCAGATAACCTTTCCTTCCTTAATAGGCCAGACGCATGATCTTCTAGCAAGGACACGCCAAATATTTCTTAAACGGGACAATTGTGCCCCGATCTATATCACTAAGGACAACTGGGAGGCGTTTGAGGACAGGGACGACATTAAGAGCCTGTGAGCTTAACATTAAGGTCCACTATCGCAACTCATAAAAGATCAGATCATGTGGCGTATTATAGCCATAAAAGCTTAAGATGCTCCTTATTCGCCAACGACGGGATGAGTATTTTAAGGAGGCTAACAAGCTGCGCGAGAGAGGTCAATCAACGGCCCATTTGCACGATCCCGATATAACAGACCCACAGCGCCGTCTCCATGCCGCCAGCAGCAGAGCAGCCTTGCAAATCGGAACCTGCTTGATGGACCAAGGGGTTCATTCAAAGCTGGCAAACATGCTAATGGACTATGTGGAAGGGCGACTCGACGATAATATTGTGCCTAAATAACCCTGATGTCTCCTTAGCTGCAGTGACTTCACTAATATCATAAATCTTACAAAGCATGTAGATAAGGTTCATAAAGAGCAGTTTGGTCAATCATTCTTCTGTCCCGAATGCCGGAAGCTTGGCAAAAGAACGGATATGTTCAAGCGAATCGACCTGCTTGGAGCAGCCATATTGCACGAGCCCACGGCAAGATTCATGCACCACTTGCCCCCAAGAAATCGACATATTATTACATTTGCAAAGGATGTTTTATGGCCCGCGGCGTCAACTCTCATTTGACTTTGAAGCACGTCCGCGAAGGACAGTTCAAGCAGCCGTTCCTTTGCCTTGAGTGCCAAAGGCAAGGGATTAACGAGGGGCGCATTGATGGGCTGGATGCCTAGATATTACATATAGAGATAGTTCATAATGGGGGACAGAAGATGCCCACTATGACCAAAGTCATTGGGGAAGGGCAACAGGAAAGAAAGGGTGCCTTGGTTGAGAAGAAAAGAAAACGGGAGGAAGTGTAATGGACTGGCCCTAGGTGCGACTGCAGCTAGGCGTCAATTGTAGTATTAATATTCTTAAGGAGAAAGAGGTTCTCCTCTGCCTAGCTAGCTTCCATCCCCTTATATGCCCCGAGTCACGTGCGCCTAGTCCCCTGCACGCGTGCAGCGCGCGGCTGCTACGCGTGCGGTCTGAGCGCGTTCCGCTGGCTTGTGACTCTAGGCTCGGGCGCAGCCCGAGCCCCTAACAGGAAGGGGGCAGAAAGAAGAAAAAGAAGAAGCTGAAGGCCGATTATGAGGTAGGGGGCGAGAGGAGCATAGAATCGAGTGATGAGGGCATTGGATTAGAATGGGACTTTAAGGCTGATCCCTATAGAGATGAGGAATTTTGGGTTACCGGACGAGACTGTTATGGTCTCGGGCTTTGCCCGTGCCTTAATTTGTGTATGCGCGGCGCCTGCCTGCAGGCGCGCCTGCGTAAGCTGTATAGGGCTAATTGACTAATCGATGTGCGATTAAGTCAATACGTTTCCTTTTGCCTAGAGCCTCCGTGCCTCAATTGGGAAGGGCTCGCAAGAGCCCTGACGGCCGCAGCGCTAGCCCTCGCTGGAGCCCCGCTGGGGCCAGCCCGTCACATTTGACTTAATCAACCTTAGGGTCGCAAGTTCGATTCCCCGCATGCGCAAAAGGAGGCGCCGCGGGCTCGGCTTGGGCTCACAAGGTGCGCGAGCCTTGGGGGATTTGTGGTGCAGCTAGTCCTGAGAGGGAGCCTATGTTATGGTCTCGGGCTTTGCCCGTGCCTTAATTTGTGTATGCGCGGCGCCTGCCTGCAGGCGCGCCTGCGTAAGCTGTATAGGGCTAATTGACTAATCGATGTGCGATTAAGTCAATACGTTTCCTTTTGCCTAGAGCCTCCGTGCCTCAATTGGGAAGGGCTCGCAAGAGCCCTGACGGCCGCAGCGCTAGCCCTCGCTGGAGCCCCGCTGGGGCCAGCCCGTCACAGAGACTCAGATTATGCATGGACATCTAATGAAGAGGCTTAAGGCTAGAGATAAAGATGAAGATAATATCTATTTCCCGGTCTATAGCTGCAGCTTTGACGATGTCCTCTGTGATCTAGATCTCGGTTCGAGAAGAACTGAACATATTAAGGTGCTAAGCCCAAGCCTATTATAATCTTTATTTATTATAAATTCCCCATTTAGCGCGCCAAGCCTCAATACCTAGCTTATATTCTATTATTATCTTTTCCACTAGGTCTTCTATAGCCAAGTCGCATAATGCATCTACTGCCTCCTTATCATCCTCCTCTTCCAGCATCGCCTGGCTCTCCAGAAATTCGACAACATATTGCCAGCCGCATGCCTCCTAAACTGCCAGGCCGCATCCTCGCTCCAGATATGGGGAGCGAGGGGGTTCTTCGTCGGGAAAGATCATTCTCCAGATGCGCCGCCAGCGCTAGGCGTCATCCCAGTGCGGCTTGTCCCGTTTCGTTAACTTGGCTCTAACGCCTACGTGGGCGCCATCCACAGCCCATCTACTAATTGCTCTATCCAATCTTTCACCCTCTTAACTTTAAGACCTTTGAGATTCCTAAATACACCTTCCTCTTGCAAGTATATGTCCCTACCTAATGGGAATCACTCGGATGCGATTATACTGATCCTGAAGCAGCGGACGGCTCTGCGGTTCGTCGAGCGGCGCTTGGTCGTGTCCGACGCTTCGACGCATGACTTCAACTAGATTTAGAACGCGGGCTGAGAGATTATCTTGAACGCTTGGGTTGATTCCGGTCGGCACTAAAGCCCGATGTAGAGCTCGAGGGCAGATATGGTGTAGCCTGGTGCTGGGGAAAGTTGACAGTGGTGGAGAGTTGACGGAGAGATCGTCAGCGGCGTGGCACAGGCGGTTGGCAATTGATGAGGGTACCTGGCTAACTGCTATGGCGATGGAGAGGTACCGAGGGGGCAGGAGATGGGGTCGAGAAATAGAAGAAAAAAGGGTAGTAAACATATATAAATTGTTATATGAATAAAAAGTTATATATTTTAAAGCACCGTGAGTTTAACTATCATATTCCATCCATATGCGCTGATTCATCGCTCGCCAGACTGCCGCATCAAAGTCTCCCACTATCACAAGCTCCCCGGTCGAAGCGCAGGTTACGAAGTGGGGATCAGCAGTGGCTTCGCCAGCGTCTTCGAAGCCGTCGTAGCTGGCCTGCAAAATCGGGTCACCACACCTCCAGTTTTGAAGGCGCTTATTCCAGCAAAGTGTGGAACGCACGCCATGCAGCTAACGGCGGCCAATACAAGGCCACCACGCAATGCAGTTTTTTTGAGGCCTGCCGTACCTCGACACTGACCCGCCCCCTACAATTTTACTAGCTTCGAGCTGCTGCACCAAGCCACAAGGATCCCTTTCAGCTGCTGAGGCCTCGCCAATTCCAAATCCCGCAAACACATGGCTGCCTAAATTCTCAATTGTCACATTACGTCGCCATCTCGACTTCTCATCGATTGGGGAAGAAGCCATCTCGCCCGTACCGTCATATCGCGCAACAAGATCGAGGCATCCTCTTCAAAGTAAAGATGGCGCCTCTCTGGGTTAAAAAAGCCAAAGTTAAGGCTAAAAGTCTATTGCGCGACGCTTCCTCGGAATCCGTCTCGGCTTCCTCAGCACCAACACCATCGCCAGCACCGTCTCAGCCTGCTCTCCCATCAGCTACTCGAACAGCACCTCAGCCCGCCCCCCCACCAGCTACCCGACCGGCACCTCAGCCAGCTCTCCCACCAGTTACTCGACCAGCACCTCAGCCAATGCATTCTCCGCCTACCGCAACCGATTTTAACACCTCGTTATTGCCGACCCTACAAGAGCGACTTTGGAACCAAGCCTACAATGATCTCAAAATTGGCGAGCCCAAACTGGCCGAAGCCTACGAAAAGGTCCTGTCGGCTGCACTTCTTGGGAATGCCTCGACCTCTATAACTTCTGAGCCAACGAAGAATGAGATTGGCAGCAGTCAAGAGACACGGCATGGTCAAATGCAGCAGCTCGTCGAGGCTGGGCTGGACCGGACGAAGAAGCAAGCGTCTATCACAGCAGGAATTGACGAAGGGTTGAAAGTCGTGGAAGCGGTCCGGGGAATAGTGGACAAGGCGGTTCATGCTGCGCCGGAAGCCGCCGTCGCCTGGGTCGGCATCTGCCTTGGACTGGAGGTATGTGATCAGCTTTCTCAACCACCGATCTCTGGATGATCCCTACTGACAGTTATTAGATCCTTTCGAATCCTATTACCGAGGCATGCGATAATCGCAGTGGCATTTCCTATGTCCTGTCGAGAATGGACTGGTACTGGAACTTGGCGCCGCTACTTCTCGACGAGAATATCGACAAGAACAAGGTTGACGGGAACAAGGCCGAGCAATCTTTGGCGGAACTACGAGCCCAATTAGAGAACCATGTCGTGCAGCTTTACGGGAACCTTCTGTCCTACCAGATGAAGAGCGTCATCCGCTACCGCCGTAACTGGGCAGCGGTCATCCCCCGGGATATGTTCAAGCTCGATGACTGGGCTGGCCAGCTCAGCGAGATCCAGAAAGCCGAGGCTGCGGTGCAAAGAGACATGGAACAATACAACACCGAGGACAGCAAGATACAGCTTCGAAAACTCGCTAACGCCGGAAGCGCTATAGAGTCGAACCTCCAACACATCCATTCAGCCATCCAGGACCAAACACAACAGCAAGACGCGTGGCGCAAAGAC
Organism: Thelonectria discophora; assembly: GCA_911649645.1. Lineage (NCBI taxonomy): Eukaryota > Fungi > Ascomycota > Sordariomycetes > Hypocreales > Nectriaceae > Thelonectria > Thelonectria discophora. The sequence goes on along the minus strand of CAJVRK010000002.1, from coordinate 949,055 downwards.
GATAAGCACGAGAAATGTATGAAGGATCTGCGCGAGACTGACCCTCGCGACGACAAGACGCGCATCCAAGAGACAAAGGGCGGCCTGCTCAGGGACTCGTACCGCTGGATCCTCGACAACGACGACTTCCAGCGATGGCGTGACGATCCGCAGAATCAACTGCTCTGGATCAAAGGCGACCCTGGCAAGGGCAAGACGATGCTGCTATGCGGAATTATCGACGAGCTGGAAAAGGACTGCAGCAATCGCCTGGCTTGGTTCTTCTGCCAGGCCACTGAGGCACGGCTGAGTAATGCGACAGCCGTGCTGCGCGGTTTGATCTACCATCTCGTCGACCAACAGCCATCGCTCATCTCGCATGTTCGGGATAGGTACGACCGTGCCGGCAAGTCGCTCTTCGAAGATCCGAATGCCTGGGAAGCCTTATCTAAGATCCTTGCGGCTATGCTCAACGACCCAAGCCTGAATGGTGCGATCCTTATCATTGATGCTCTTGACGAGTGCAACGCAGGCCGCAATCAACTGCTCGACTTCATTACCAAGCCTTCTTGTGTTAAGTGGGTTGTGTCTAGTCGCAACTGGCAGGACATTGAGGAGAAACTCGGCCATACACAGCGGAAGGTCAGGCTTCAGCTTGAGCTGAACCAAGACTTAATCTCCAAGGCTATTGAGACATACGTCAGACACGAGGTGAAGAAACTAACAGACCTAAAAGAGTATGACACTGAAACTAGGAACGCTGTCCAATGCCACTTGGTTAACAAATCTAATGGTACCTTTCTCTGGGTGGCCCTGGTCTGCCGAGAGCTTCAAACCACCGATGTTTGGGACGTTCGTGATACAATCGAAAAGATACCTTCTGGCTTAGAAGCTCTATACGGTCGAATGATGCGGCATGTCCAAAACCTGAGACATCAGAATCCCGAATTGTGTCGAAAGGTTCTATCGACAGTTGCCGTAACCTATCGCCCACTCAGTCTAGAGGAATTAGGCCGGCTCTCAGGGCTACCATCAGGTATTCAGAGATCGACTGGCCATATTTTAAAACTCACTAGCAAATGCGGTTCCTTTCTGACCATCAGAGATAACGTCGTCTATATCATTCATCAATCTGCCAAGGACTTCTTGCTCTCAAGTCCATTTGTCTTCCCTTCTGGCATTGCACACCAGCACCGAGCCCTCTTCTCGAGGTCCCTAGAGGCTCTCTCAAAGACTATCAAACGCGACATTTGCAAACTGGGCGCCCCTGGATTCCCAATTGACAAGGTCTTGCCGCCGCCTGAGCTTGAACCACTGTCTCCTATTCGATACTCTTGCATCTATTGGGTTGACCATCTCCACGACTCAGATTCCGCAGAGATTAAGGATGTTCTACAGGATAATAGCGATATTCATAGATTCATCCAGAAAAGGTACCTACATTGGTTGGAATCTCTTAGTCTCTTGCGCAGTATATCAGATGGAGTTAAGGCAGTATGTAAGCTTGAGGCTTTAGTGGTAAGTTGGTCTAGGAATATACTGGAAGCAGTCTAATACCTCTATAGCAAAATGTGGGAGCGCCGCAACTGATAAAACTACTTCAAGATGCGCGCCATTTCATTCTTTCTCATGCTCGGGGTATTGAGACTGCTCCATTGCAGATCTATGCGTCAGCACTCGTGTTCAGTCCTGAGCACAGCCTTGTCAGGGAGCTCTTTAGGAGCGATGAACCAGATTGGATAATACTAAAACCGAAAATGGAACCGAATTGGAACGCATCCTTGCAGACCCTCGAGGGCCACGACGGCGCGGTGTCGTCGGTGGTCTTCTCAGCGGACGGCCAGCGGCTCGCATCCGCCTCCCACGACGGGACGGTCAAGATCTGGGATGCAGCATCGGGCGCATGCGAGCAGACCCTCGAGGGCCACGGCGGCGCGGTGTCGTCGGTGGTCTTCTCAGCGGACGGCCAGCGGCTTGCATCCGCCTTCGGCGACGGGACGGTCAAGATCTGGGATGCAGCAATGGGCGCATGCGAGCAGACCCTCGAGGGCCACGGCGGCGCGGTGTCGTCGGTGGTCTTCTCAGCGGACAGCCAGCGGCTCGCATCAGCCTCCCACGACGGGACGGTCAAGATCTGGGATGCAGCAACGGGCGCATGCGAGCAGACCCTCGAGGGCCACGGCGGCGCGGTGTGGTCGGTGGTCTTCTCAGCGGACGGCCAGCGGCTCGCATCCGCCTCCCACGACCGGACGGTCAAGATCTGGGATGCAGCAACGGGCGCATGCGAGCAGACCCTCGAGGGCCACGGCGACTGGGTGCGGTCGGTGGTCTTCTCAGCGGACGGCCAGTGGCTCGCATCCGCCTCCGGCGACCGGACGGTCAAGATCTGGGATGCAGCAACGGGTGCATGCGAGCAGACCCTCGAGGGCCACGGCGGCTGGGTGTCGTCGGTGGTCTTCTCAGCGGACGGCCAGCGGCTCGCATCCGCCTCCGGCGACCGGACGGTCAAGATCTGGGATGCAGCAACGGGCGCATGCGAGCAGACCCTCGAGGGCCACGGCGACTCGGTGTCGTCGGTGGTCTTCTCAGCGGACGGCCAGCGGCTCGCATCCGCCTCCTACGACCGGACGGTCAAGATCTGGGATGCAGCAACGGGCGCATGCGAGCAGACCCTCGAGGGCCACGGCAACGTGGTGTCGTCGGTGGTCTTCTCAGCGGACGGCCAGCGGCTCGCATCCGCCTCCTACGACGGGACGGTCAAGATCTGGGATGCAGCAACGGGCGCATGCGAGCAAACCTTCGAGGGCCACGGCGACGCGGTGTCGTCGGTGGTCTTCTCAGCGGACGGCCAGCGGCTCGCATCCGCCTCCCACGACGGGACGGTCAAGATCTGGGATGCAGCAACGGGCGCATGCGAGCAGACCCTCGAGGGCCACGGCGGCTGGGTGTCGTCAGTGGTCTTCTCAGCGGACGGCCAGCGGCTCGCATCCGCCTCCGACGACCGGACGGTCAAGATCTGGGATGCAGCAACGGGCGCATGCGAGCAGACCCTCGAGGGCCACGGCGACGAGGTGTCGTCGGTGGTCTTCTCAGCGGACGGCCAGCGGCTCGCATCCGCCTCCGACGACGGGACGGTCAAGATCTGGGATGCAGCAACGGGAGCATGCGAGCAGACCCTCGAGGGCCACGGCGACTGGGTGCGGTCGGTGGTCTTCTCAGCGGACGGCCAGCGGCTCGCATCCGCCTCCCACGACCGGACGGTCAAGATCTGGGATGCAGAAACGGGCGCATGCGAGCAGACCCTCGAGGTTGGCCGACCGGTTGCTAACCTTTCATTCCACCTATCGACAAACTCTTGCTCTCTACCGATATTGGACTTCTAAACCTAGATGCTCCACACCTCCTACCTGCGCCTAATGATCAGTTAGCTGATGCAACTTTGCGGCCTATAAACTACTGTGGTTGGGGCATAAGCACCAGTGGGAAATGGATGGTAAAGGACGGAAAGAATTGGCTTTGGCTCCCTGCAGAGTATCGAGGGTCGGTATCGGCTATGGTGGAATCAGCGGTTGCCATTGGCTGTGCTTCTGGTCATGTATTAGCGATGAGGTTTTCTTAGCTAAATGTAACAGTGAGATGCTCATATTGAATCTTTTGTCTCTTCTTTTTATATTTTCCTGCGCTTGAGGAGGGTTGTAGGGGGCATAGGTGTGCAAAGGGAATGGGCTTCGATCTGGAGGCTACTTGGGTTGACCTTGTGCTTAGCTCAGAGGACGCAATTGCCTGGTGTCAGGCTTTCTTGAGGGCGTTCGTCGAGAGCTCTGTGAAAGAAGTGGTCACTCTGGGACCGGAGGAGACGCAAATAGTTCGCACGACCGGCACCGGCACTTACTTGGAGGATACCTGGGAGGCTTTTGTGAGTGCTGCCGACACACGGGTTATGGCCATTAAGCGGCCAGAGAATCCACAAGATGCCGACTTCTAGTCGTTGAATCATAATTCTTAAAGTAGGGGTAATACGGAGAAGGCTACGTTCATAATTGCACGGGTGGGTTTAAATGGATAATTAATTGTTACGGATTTCTCTAAGACGAGAACTCGAGCTTGACGCGGCACCTGAGGAAGGCCTTTGCGCCGGGCGTCAAGAACCTGATCCTTGATGGCGAAATGATAACTTGGGATATGGGACTTGACAAGATTGTCCCTTTTGGCACTCTCAAAACCGCCGCCATCTCGGAACAGCAGAACAAGACTGGCTCGGACTCTGCTGGCCATCGCCCCCTCTTTCGAGTCTTTGGCATTCTCCTCCTCAATAACAAGCAGTTGACGCCGCATACGCTCCGGGATCGCCATCGCGCCCTCGAGAAAGCTGTCAGGCCAGTCCACCGATGGTTAGAAATCCACAACTACACCAGCGCAACGACTCCGGACGCCATCGAGCTGCTTTTGCGCGAAGTCGTGGCCAACGCCTCTGAAGGACTCGTTCTCAAGAACCCCCGCTCAATTTATCGGCTGAACAGCCGCAACGATGACTGGCTCAAGGTGAAGCCCGAATACATGTCCGAGTTTGGAGAATCTCTCAATTGCGCTGTCATTGGCGGCACTATGGCTCTAGAAAGCGTGGCGGCATTCCATCCAGTTTCCTGTGCGGTCTTCGAGTGACGCAAAACCATATCCAGGCTGGTGCGAATCCCGAAAAGTGCTTCAGCTTCTTCAAGGTCGGCGGCGGTTTCCGTCCGCGTCGAGGATTACGCCGAAATCCGACACAGAACGGAAGGAAAATGGATTGAGTGGGATCAGAAGAACCCCCTCGGAGTACATTGAACCCGGCGGAGGAGAGGCTCGACAATTCGAACGGCCAGACGTCTGGATCCGGCCGAGAGACTCGCTCGTCGTCTCTGTCAAGGCAGCCAGCGTCGGTCCTGGGGAGGAGAAAGTCAAAGACTCGAAAGAGGGGGCGATGGCCAGCAGAGTCCGAGCCAGTCTTGTTCTGCTATTCCGAGATGGCGGCGGTTTTGAGAGTGCCAAAAGGGACAATCTTGTCAAGTCCTATATCCTAAGTTATCATTTCGCCATCAAGGATCAGGTTCTTGTCGCCCGGCGCAAAGGCCTTCCTCAGGTGCCGTGTCAAGCTCGAGTTCTCGTCTTGGAGGCCGCTGCCGTACAAGTAAGTGTAGTCTTTGGCTTTTCGGGACCAGAAGCAAAAGCGTCTGCCGCCCGGCTGTCTTGGGTAAGTCCTTGATGACGAGGTTCTCGATGGGGCCAAAATCTGAGATCAGGATTGCCTTCATTGTTCGAGTCTTGTTGTCTCGCAGAGGGTTGCTTGGATGCACAGGGAGTTTGTCGCTTGGTTGGGTACTGGCGGTTTCTTGCTGCACCATTCAAGTCGTTCGTTAGATAGTGATTTATGTCGGAATATTGCCCTGTCTTTATATCAGAGGGTAACCCCTGCGCATCGTTGCCTGACTGCCTGTGTAAGCAATGATGAAACAATTCTGTCATAAGTTAACTAGTTAAGCCAACTCTGTAACATGTTTCTTCGCCGATCTGACAACTATGCATCTAGAAGTGACATAAAAAGCGACTCAAGACTCCTATCTTGCCCTGTTAAAATGACGTAAGGTTGAGCAGGGCGCGCCCTTTTGTTCACACGTTCGCTGACAAAACTCACTTGCAGCCAGGTACTTTGAAGGTACCGAATTTATCACGCGGCTGGTGCAAGTACATACCTTAAACCTAAGAATCATCTTATTCACTACTGATGTTAGAGAGTTACGTGTTTTCACTCAAAGGATAAAGTTAAGAGCTCGTGTCGCAAGCGTACGGTACCTAACTGTAAACTCGCCCCTGCTTGCGGATGTCTCAGATTCGGGGATCAGAATGCCGCTTTGAGAGGTCAATTTGCGGAACACTCTCGAATTCCACCACTCCAACTCCGGTCACTGCGCCATTCCTCCCTCTCGTACTGCATGATGCCGTCGACGATGCAGTAGATGGAAAGGTCGACGGGGTCGGCTTCACCCATGCTAGTGAGGATGAAGTGGAAGGCATGATCTCGAAAATCATGTTTCGGCCTTTAAAATTGTCGTGACAAGTCCTGTCTGTAATGAAGTTGAGATGAAGTCATTTCAGAAGAAGAATCCCCGGGACTCCTGATGAACATAGTTGAGCGCAGCACCGACTTGGCCGAGACGCACTCCATCTGTTCCGAAAATTTGTCGGTGACGCCAGCTTAATCCACAAGAATTAAAACCTACCTCCGATCCCCAAGGTCGTGGCATATCCCAAGGCAGGGAACTGCATACAGCAAGTCCGGAGTGCCTCGAAGCCCATACTCTTACACCTATCAAGGGCCCTGGACAGGAAGTCGTGACCCACGGAGGCCTCACGAACTTTCTGTTGGTCGTTTGGAGTTTCATTTAATTCCAGGACCAGGTGATTCGGGTGCTGCTCGCGGGATGCCCTGGAGTCCAGTTTCCAAATGCGCAACGCACCCGTCGTAACTAATACATGGATACGGGGACCTTTGGCTTCTGCAAGAGACATTTGTCTTTCGGATCAGCGCCCGGCGCCATTTCATCCCGCCAAGAATGTACCGCGAACCCATCCATGATTCCCACGCTGCACGGCGGTCCAGCCGGAAACTAGGTAGTATCAATACGCCTCAGGAACCGCCCTCAGTACCACTGGAACTTCCGGAAACGGTGATTAGATAACCGGTTATTTGTGGACCCTAGATCTAAATGCCGAAAGTTGTCGGATGCTCGCGTGTTCGTAATCGCGGTCCGAGTTAGAAGGAGGAAATAGGCGCGTTTCTAAGCTGTCAAAAGGGCTGCTTTGATGATGTTGATATATTCAATGAATTGAGGTCAAAAATGCGAATTGATTGATGTGTGTATGTGTGTGTGTTCTTCGTATGATCTTGTTCTTGCTTTCTTGTGTTCCAACGTGCGGGGGATTCCTTCATAACGTGTTTAAAACCACGTGATGGCCGGGCCGGCCTCCCGGTCGGTCCGACAAAAGTTGGTTAACTATTCCTTAGCACCACTTAAGTTAGTTATCCTTTTTTATTACTAAAGGTCATCACTGCCATCACGAGATTCCTCCATCTCATAGCTGAACTTTTCGAACCTTGGGAAAGCTTCCGTCTCTAGATACTGTTTACTCTCATTCAAGACTGCATGCACGTTTGAGTGCGCGCCCTTGAAGCTGACATACTTGATTGAGGATGGGAGCAACGCAGCGAAACGGTAGACTGAAAGTCCTTCACTTTCATCCAGTTCTCCGCGATAAAAGCTCATTTCCGTCAATGCCAAACTCTCTAGAGCGGTGAACCTCGCAAACGTAGGAAACTTATCACAGTTTGGTGTGTCCACGCCCGGCCACATTGACATGACGACTTCGAAGTAGCCCAGTGTGGATTGGCAAGACTTGGGTTCGTGGAGTATATCTTTGAGTTCCTACAGGTCCTGGGTCTCATCTCCTTCTCAGGTTCGAGCAATGGATCGAGGGAAGTACTGAAATGTTAAAGACTGGAGGTTGGTGCATTTCCCAACGATGTTTTCAAGACCCCCCTTCTTCAGAAAAGTGTGTGAGAAATTGAGAGAGGTCAAAGTCTCAATGGGTAGATTTTCTGCTGCCCCAACGCACATGTGCAGGTCGAGGTGTTCAAGGCTGGGCGCGCGGGAGAACAAGCTGTAGACATCATCCAGCTGGAATCCGTCCTGTTCGAAATCGGCAAGACGCAACTTCTTCAAAGAGTTCAACTTTGTGCCAGGGGTGAGAAATTGACTGCAGCCATGTTCGGGGGACTATTTCCAACGCGATGGATTCCAGGGCAGGCGTTTTGCTTAAGAATTGGTCAATAAGCAACTGGTGATAAAGTTCGATGTCGATATCGTCATCAATCGAAACGTCCGACTCTGACCCGTCTTCGGGGAGGTCAGTGGCTCCCATTCTTTGAGGCTGACACCCAAAGATCGAGCGACGTCTTTGATGGCGGGAGCGTCAGATTGGCAGAGATGAAACGTTGCAGCGAAAGTAGCCTGCTTCACTTCGCGGGCGAGTTTCACGTTGCAGGCATTAGTGCGAAGGAAGTATAAGCTTCTCGGCCGCAAGTCGTAGTTGAAATCGTCTACAACAGAATGATAGAGGATGTGTTGGCCAATCGCGTGAAGTCTTTGTGATGCCCGGCATAGTTGATCAGAGCCTTTATAAGCTCGAAGTAGAGCTGATATCTCGCCGAAATCGAGGCTCTGCGATGACCACTAGTCCAAAACGAAGTTTGCGGGTCAAAGCAGTGAGGGCATAGATCCCGACAAATTTGGCGAAGAGTTTCGTTCGGAAGGTCGAGGAGGGAGACCATGGCGAGAATGTTTCCCTCAGTGAGGTCCAAGGCGTGGTGATACGAATAGGTGAGCAATTGAAAAGATCAACCGGGGACTTCCATAGCTGCAGCTTCATGAGAGATGCAAAACGGAAGATGAAGGCAGAGTGGTTAAAGTGAATGAAAACTAGCCTCGTTGCGGACATGAGGTAGGATCTTTGTTTAATATGCACGGATAGCACACATGACAAAGGGAAGGTTAAGCTAAAATGACTGGAAAAGGTAAGATAATACACTCCCTCCCCGACGTCGCTCCAGTGAAGTGCCAATCCAACAGGATCAGATAGCTCCCATCATCGTCTACGAATTTGCAAAGACACGCCTGCCCGCCGCTTCACTTTCACTCTCCATGTTGAGCAACCGATCGCACCGACTCAAGCTTTAGCCTCCAATTGGAACCTAAGGCTTCAAGAAGAAGATATCCTCCCGCCGCTTCAGCCCTGTCCATATTCGTGCTCTTCAACATCAATTGCAATCTTCTCCTGTCGCACATTCAGACTCTAAACTGTGCGCCATGGACTCGGAAGAACTGGAAGCCCATATCAAGAAGCTACGCGCCGTAGCCCGTGTCGTGTATGATCGGTGCGTACCATTCCAGAATATTCAGGGACAAGAGATCGTCATTCTTAGATACTGCACAGAGACCGCTATGGGGATGCAGTCTTAAAGAAATTGAAAATTTTGGCATTATGATTGTTCCAAGATGTATAGACAAGTCTCATCTGTAAAAAGCCAATTGCTAGATAAAGCGGCGCTCCCTTTATCGCCAACAACGTGAAGCAGGCATGCGTGGCCTGCGGAAACGTTGATCGATGAGATTTGATATTTCTGCGGCCCATGTCGTATATCATCCTTGCCCACAGCCACCGGGAGCAGAGAGACCGCCCATAAGGTAGTTGACCGAGGTATTTCATCCCAAGTTCGAAAGGACCCAATCCACTGAGCGTGCCCGGAAGCTCAGCAACGTCCCTTGAAGGCTTAGGGCATCCTTCTCGAGTTGAACCGTCACTTGCTTAACGTGAGTACTTTCGCGTTCACATTCTTGGACATGTGGAATCTGCAAGAGAAATCAGTTCGTGTGGGCATTGGCGCGTTATAACAGGTTATAGGAATGACGGAAGCGGAGTTCCTGCTCCCCAGTCAACTTGCTATGATTCCAATCTTTTCTATACTGCTGTGAAATTTATTATGCGTTCCATTTCCCGAGGTTGTCGTGGCTTCCTTGGGTTGTGTTAAAGAGATAATTAGACGGGACGTGAGCTTGTTCAGTGGCCTTGCTCTAGCAAATAAATCGTATTGTACCGTTTGTGTCTTTCCATTTTGATACCCTCGCGGTCCCGTATGTGGGTGAAGTTAAAATCCACAAACGGCGTTCAAAGCGATGAGGAGTAAGACAAGGAGTTGAGCCCTCGTATCGTTCATGTTGCGGAGGCGGCATCTCGCTCACTCCAGTTCTGCAAAGACTAATGCACTAGGGCAATTACCTTAAGATAGTGAAATTTAATGTCAGCGCTTCGTACTTGCATCTACCTAGGTCTGTAAGAAATCACTTTCGGGGCGCCGTGGGGTTAAACCTTTGAGTCGATAAAGACTTCAAGTTACACCGATACATAGGCAAGCGCAATATACCATGAGAGAAGTATCAGACATTGGCATATCTAATTATACTAGGTACGTAGATAGAAATGCCAATTCGTTAGATCTTATAGCATCTAATTGTGGGATGTGAGTTGTTCCGCGCCGGCCGCTGCCTGATTTGATTCGACGCGGTGACTCATCGCCCATCCCATTAATAGTTGCTCGTGGGTCACAGCTCCTTTGACAACATTCAAACCTGCCATGTCTCAATCCATCCTCAAGTTCAGAAACGGCGTCCTCTTCATCGAGCTGCCCGATGATGATATCGATTCAGACCCGTATTTCAAAGGCCAATGGGAATGGGTCAGAACAGATCTCGACGATGTCAACGAAGACGTCTTTCAACCGTTCCCCGACAATCTTCCCCCGAACTGTCCAGATGGCAACAAAACACCGAGCTTCTCATCGCGATATAGAAGCCAGTGCCGTCTAGTAAATTTGCATGGATTTCTGGCAGTCAAACGGATCCGAGCCAATCATTTCGACCTTCGCGATAGCATTGAAACTCTCGCTGCCAACGATACGGGGAATCACCAAGGATCTCGAACATCATTCTTAGCCATTCCTGCGGAAGTTCGGCTCTCTATCTATCGGTATCTTCTCATTACGAATCGCCTCCCCATCGTTTGCCCGGATCCAAGTGGGCTTCGATTGTTGGGCCCCGAGAACTACTCGCTACCTTATAGCGTTTATCCTGAGATCCTTGCCACCTGCCGCCAGATTCATGAAGAAGGCTCCCAAGTACTCTACGGAGAGAACCTATTTCACAGACAATTTCTCTGGAGATGCGCCTGGAGGAAATCTGGAAGAAATCCCTGGCCACGTCTGGAGAGTTCACCGCTCAAAGCATACAATCGCCAACACATTCGCCGAGTATGCCTATTCCGGGGCTCTCATCTGTGGTTTCGAAACAACTCATTGAAAGTCTTACAAGACTTTCCCTCGTTGAGGGAGCTTCAAGTTCTCATTGACTTCGCCGACGTTGAGGATCTCGGCACCCATTTGACACGCATTATGAGGGCGGTCAGAAACCACCAGGGACCAATCCTCTTCGATGCTCGAATCGGCCTGGAAGGTGATGCGGCATATTGTGCGTGGTGTGAAAGGTGTGGCAGCGGCCCCCTAGATTTCAGTTTGCACAGAGCCAAGATGACACAATTGGAAACGCGGTTAAAGCAGGAGGGATTGGCTTTGGACCGAGAGCTTGATTGGAGGTTCATGACGCAGGCCTCAGGATGGAGCGATCCGACTTGTAAGATTGGCTTTTCTTTCAGGAGCGGTGAACATGCGACCCGATCAGACACCATTCAATGCCGCATTACTTCGCAGGATGGCACTGAGTTGACCCTGGAACCAGCTTAGCCTAATTCCAGTCACTTTCTGCCACTGGACATTGGAGTAGTTTTGAGAAGTTCAGATGGGTTATTGTGAGGAGCTCGAGAAGATAGACCAGTGATAGTAGAATAGTAAAAAAATGAGCCCCGTCAGTCTATTCAACTATACCAGATGGCAGAGGGACTCCCATCAGCTTTTACATTACATTCCCGCCCGTGCTAGACGACACTTCTGGAGACGATCGTGAGGCGGACATGGCGGCCCGAGCAATTCTACATGCAGACAGGGCGTATGAGCAAGGCAAGTGAGAAAAGCGACAGATCTGAATCTTCAGAACAGCGAGGCCATGCAGGTTAGATGACTGTTCGCGGAAAGTCTCACGAGTGGTGAGAGATCAAATGATTTGCGTCTGGGGGCCAGCTGTTATGAAGTGTTGTTTGTTTGGGGCAGGAGGCTTGTCTCCCCTGGAAGAACTTTACCTCACAACCTTTATCGGCATAGTCGTTCGTTATCCGTGATCACCATGTTACTATTGTTCTAGCCCCTCTTGCCTGATGCTTGGCTCGTGGGGTCATGGCAAGTTTAACCCGGCCCAGATCCCCTCGACCAAACTCTAGTTTGCAGGGAGCGAGGTCCGGCTGCTTATTTGCCATTTTCGGAAGAGGATGATAATGGTCGACTGCGATGACTGCCTAGTTCTCTCTTGAATCCGATCTGGGTCCTACTTGGGCTCCTCCAAGTTCCAAACTGGGCTCAAATGATGAGTAATGCATTGGGCAGCTTGGCGCCGTGGAACAAAATTTTTCAATCAACCCTGCCCTCAAGCTCACTGCTTTCGAGTCACCACGGCTGCCTCGACTGACAGCTCGCACCCTCTTGATCCGACTGCGGCTAAAGACATTCGACCGGCCACTTTTGGTCAAGAAGCTCTTTTCACTGCCCCAGCTTCACTAAGCCAACGATCTTGATAAGCCTCATAGCGAAACTCCACCACTCATTGGGTAGCCGGGTCTATTTCGCAAAGTTCCATGCGACTTCCCTCGATATAAGAATATTAACGTCCCAAAGTGCCAAATAGTAAAGTAACGATCAGGCCATAAAGTGCATCATTCGTAAAAAGAACCCTACAGTAACTTCAAACTAAATTTGAAAAGCAGCCACGAAGAGGTTCGCAAGAAAATTGCTCATCGACGAGTGGGAGTTAGTTTATCGACGAAGAACAACAATGCAGAGAACTCCGTCCTTATCCGTAGCGATTTTCGTCATTCTCGAACGAAGACAAACTTGGAGCAGAGTCTACGATCACCGCTCCCAACTCATCCTGGTAACTCAAACCCTCCTGAGCACTGGTCAGTCATCTTGAATGAGAATGGGGGGATGCAAGCCGACAACATACTGATAAATCGTCCCATCGCGATAAATAGGGCATCCGTCCCAGCCTGTGCCAATACCACACTGCACCTTACCAGGAACCCAGCTCTCGGACGCTGCAATACAATACACGTAGTCACCATTGCCCTTGCAGGGCGGGAACCAGTTCATCCCGAAAGTCTTGCACCCGGGCAGGTTATCGCACCATTGGGCACAGAAGGCAACACGCTCTGCATGAGTGTTCCCAGCTGGAAATTCGGAACCTGTTTGAGAGATCCAATTACTAAGAAAAGTGGTCAGTTTATGTAGTTCACTTCGACTCAAGCTCGGACTCGGGGTGAAGAAGGGCGAGGCATACTCGGGGAGGTAGGCACAACCATCAACGGGACCGTAAACAAGGGAATACTGATTAGCAATTTGGACGGTAGTTGTGGTCTTCGGGACGGTGGCGGTGGCTGTCGAGGTCGTAAAGGAAGTGGTGGTGAATGCCACGTTGGTTGTCGAATAAGACGTAATGGATGTAATCGTTATCGTCTTGGTCGGTAGGGTAGTTGTGGTGTCGGTGTATTGCGTCGAGACATATTCTATAGAGGTTGTATCGACCTCCACCAGGTCTACAGTCGTCGTATAAACAACAGACGTCACTGTGGTCTGATGATTGTGAGCAAGTCGGCAATGGACATTTGGGCATAGCAATGCTTCTTACAGTGTCAGTGCTGATGGTCGAGGTGAAGACGTTCCCAGCCGTTGTAACACCGCCGACATCCGTAGTTACAGTAGCTTTGACCGTTTGATATGACGTCGTGATGGAAGTATATGGCGCTATGACAGTCTTGCATGTAGGTCGAGGCGTCAGGCACTACGAGCGATGGCAGAGACAATTAGTATGAGATGCTCGCGATGATCCAAGGCATGCAGAAAGGAGCAGAATCAGCAAGCTTACCGAGCAAGCAGTTTTCTGCATATTATGTGGGAGATGCTGCAGGTGTTCGAATAGCCGGTGCTTTTTGTCGCCGTAGTCATTGCGTCGGGGATGGCAAGGGCCTGGAAGCTTAGTAGGTGACGGCTCAGGCTCAACGTTGCGCTTTCTGAGACCATGATCTATCTGCGTCGTTACTGTCAATGTACCGGATGAAACCGTCGTCGTGGTTTTCACAGTCGAGGTAGTTGTGGCTGTGGTCGTGGTTATAGTAGTTGGCAGAGTTGCAATAGCCAGGGTGCTGCTTGGCGTCAGATTTATAGGACTGGTTCTTTCTCAAGGAACAACGTACCTCGTTTCTGTTCCCGTGATACTAAAGTCCGTGGCCGTGGATGTATAAACAATGGGGTAGCGGGAGTTGGTGTAGACGGTCTCGATGGAAGTCGACGTGTAGCTCGTTGCGGTCTGTTGATGTTGCGTCAGCGATGGGAGCCCAGCTTGCGCGAGGGATCATACCGAAGTCGACGTTGTGACGGTTTCTGTTACAGTCGATGTGTAAACGTATGATACTTCTGTCGCAGTGTTCACGACATCGGTCGAATATCCAGTCACGACAGTATCTATTTCAGTGACATGAGTTGTGAGAACATGTGTCGAAACGCCGGTTGGGTGTTTCGTGGCGGTGCATGGCGATTGAGGACCTTGAAATTGTTATTTGGAGCTCAATCGCGTTGCCATCCTGTGTCTCACATTTTTGGGCGCAGTAAGAGAGTGCGGGAGGGTAATCAGAGAGGTGTCTCAGTTGGTCGTATGGAGGCCGGAAGCAAACATTCGAGGGATGGGCCAGGACACCTCCAACGCTCAGGGCTAGGAGAAATACCTTAAGCATCGTGAATGACATGCTGGGGAACAATTTTCGGGACGCCTACCGGTCAGCAACCTGCGGCGGCGAGCACCATCGGTATTATAGCGAGAGGCTTTCATCTCCAACGCCCAACCTCTCCTTGTCAGCGACCAGATCAAGCCCAGGATTCTGACCTTCACGAATTCATCAGTAAGCCGGCTTCTCGCAATACGAGTCCGGTCTCCTATCGTCAGCCAAAAAGTCGTTGCCGCTTTGGTCTAAAAAGCGCCACGCCGACAGTAGTTTTCAGCTGGTCGCGCTACTCCATCTCAACGACTTCACCCAGCTAGAAAGGAGGTGGCGCTTGTGAGTGTGTAATCACTAAGTCAAGCCACGTTTTGTAGCGCTCTCCCTCGATTCTCGAGACTGACAAAGAAGACGCAACGGTGCCTTTATAGTTTCGGCCAACAAGCGACGCATCTTCTCAGAGTCCCTATCCTTTGGCTCGGGGAGGATACTGACGCCGCCATGCTGAACCATTTGTCCATGTTTGAGCCCTCCCTCCACGACGCCAGTTTCTTCGTTTCTCTGGCATCTCCTCCTGGGATGATGGAAGTTAATCACTCAGCTCGACTAGACGCCAGTCCACATACTGGAGACTTGTGATGCAGCTTAACGGGTTCGGTGCAGTGGATTCATGTATGTCCAATGCATTGGGTGAAGCGTTCATCGCTTCGACGTGGATGTGGCACGCCCCCATACGACAGAAGCGAAGAAAGATAGCAGCCGAGACGATTGCTATTCATGGTGTTTGCTTTTGCTCAGGGACCGACTCGATGAAAATACGTCAGTGCACTGAGTTGTTCTGGTCCCCGAAGACCGGCACTGCTGACGTGGGCGGATCAGGCCAATCAAGTCCCGCCTCCGGGGTAAAGACAGGGCGGCAATCACTCAGCTTGCCAATCAGCGAGCACGTATTGAACTGGGTGTCTTTTTCAAGCTTTCATTTTTCCGGACCGGACCCAAGTCAACGGCCCTTGGGCTCGGGGACCATTTCACGATGGCCCACTGCAGTCCCTGGATAGATCGAGTCCCCGGAGAAGGGGGGAACACCAAACTGCATTTGCATTAGGCGGGCAGATGCTCGGATGGGCGAGTCGTCACTGGCAGTCGCTGCCGGGCTAATTTGATGAAGGCCCAGCCGGGTGGTGCCGTGAACATGTGCTGAATTTCCCGATTTCCGTGGATTTCTCGACATGTACGAATGGCCACAAAGTACACTGGCATGGCCAGATAGCTCACATAAACCTACAGTATCAAAGGTGATTATTCCTGTTTCTATTCCCCACGATGAATACCTAGACGAGCCTTCATGTCGAGGGATACGTGGATCAAAATGCAATTCAGCGCGAGGGTATTCGTATAGGGTACTCAGCTACGAGAACGACTTGCGGGCAATGCGAGCGAGACCCTGAACAAAGAGGAGAGCATCAGCTCAACAGGATTGTTATCGAAATTAACCGAATTCCGCTAAACTCTACTCTGTACTCCACGGACTCAACACAGGTCGCAGGGATAACAAATGTTGGCTCGAAACTTGCCCGCTGTCAGGAAGGTTGAGAGGTTATGGCAAGAGGCAAGAAATGTACCAAGCTAAACATGTGTCCCCAAGGCCTGTCCGCACGAATAGACCTAAATATGTATTCCAAATCAAAAGTAGAACTGCCTTTCAAAAGCAAACATGTTCTGAAATGTGCAAAACTCGGGTGCGCCCAGCTCAAACTCACACATGGATTCCCCAAGCCATTTCGTAAGGTCGTCTGTCAGTGCTTGTTCCTCCTGCGGCCCGAGATGTCGCAAAAAGTACGCAATGCTCACGTGTAGCCCATACGTTTCATGGTTGGGATGTCTGAATCCAAAGCCTTCCGAGAGCCTGTTCCGCAGACGCCGGATACGCTTGTCTTCCTCGACGGTTGCCCCTTCGACCCGAAGGGTTATTCCAGTATGGAACAAGCCAAATCCCACAGCTCGCATTTTGTACGGAGGAGCCAGATCGCTCCAGCCCATGGTGTGGCTCAACTCTCTCAATCGAGGTGAGGTGGTCGAGTTAAATTTGTCCAGCCTTTCGCTGCTTTCTTCGCGCGACCACTGGTCGTAAGCACAGATGCCGTCGAGGACTGTCATGTGCCATGATGCTGGAGGGAGTAAGACGATGCGGTCGTAGAGAGGACTTGCGCTCAAGCCGGCGTAGATGGAGCGAAGACCGGGTCGGAGCGGGGAGGTGTCGGGTAGGTGGCATAAAATGGTGTTTCCGGGGTAGTCTTGCACTTCTCCCTCCGATGAGAACTTGTCCGGGACCCCCGCGGGATATTTTGATCTGGATGTAGGTCCCTCCATAACGATGAGGTTCAAATGCGGTGGCGGGAGCACGTCGAAAATGATGGTCAAAGAAGTGATGGGGGTGGGGGAGGCTGATCAGGCCATTAGAGGTGGTCCCCTGCACATTTCGACTTTCTTAGTCACGGCTCATCCAATCATTTATCAACCGAGGATGCCATGCATCTTCGTTAACGCTGATTTTGAAGAGTAGTTACTTGTTTAACTAGCATTTGACTCTTAGAGGAAATTTATCCATTCGACCTTAACGACCATTTCCTTCGGATCCAACCATTTTTGTTCTCGACGCTACATATCAAGATTCCAGGAGCAAGTCCCATGGGATGCCACTTCTTATAACTATCTAAGTTTCGTTCTGAAGAATTAGCACGCGCTATAAAATAACCCAATGAGATGTAACTGCAGATGAAGAAGATTGGGTCCGCAGGACCTCTCAAGAAGGGAAACTATATGTATCAAACTCATTAAACTAGAGTAATTAAAGTACTTGCTTCTATCCCTTATATTATACAGGGCTTAAAAGCGAAAATCCACCGAGCTTCAGCGAACTACCGACTACTGGGCGTTGAATTATTGTGTGTCTCGTGTGAGTGTTTGAGGAGCGCGTTTCCTAGTATCTCAAGGTTTTCTTCGTGCTGGAATAACGTTGGGCCATGTTTTCATAAATGAAATGGATGGCCTGACCAGGTGCCCTACGTCGTGTTGAAGTGAACGTGCCTTCGTAAAACAACATGAACACACTTGTACTCCGTACATACTTTTTTTCTATGCTTCTACTCCCATCTTCGCCCGGAAATGTCTAGTCACAGCTACTTCTGACAGTCCGCTGGGACATCACAAGCCGCTGAAACAGCTTCAAAGTGGAGGTTTTAATTGCATAAATCCCGCCCCTGGGGTCACAAATTTCCATTACTTTGATCTCATATGGCTCGAAGTATTGACATGATGGCTTATAACGGACAAGATTGGGTGGTATACGGTTTGCATGTGTTTAGCCCGTGACATTGGGCGTCGCTGAGCGCTGGGAGTAGGACCTTGGCACAGCGGCAAGACTGTTTCAGTCCTTGCTCAAGCATGTGACTGGGAACCATGTAAGTGTTACACATTCTGGCTTACTATTCTCGGGAGGTCGAAAGCTCGGATGGCTCTCTTTGACGACCTGGCTATCGAACGCATGATCTGAAGCCTGAGTATCTATAGATGGTACGGAGGATTCGTAAGAGCCTCGGGTCACTCATATGAGTAAAGAGAAACGCTGGCTAAAGAACCACTTATGAGATGATTTTTCTACGATATGGAATCCATCTATTCCTTGACTCGCGGATGGAAGATCCGGCCTGAAGGTCGACCCCGGCTGTGAAAGCCTGCGCCAACGCGCCAGTGGTACCACTTTAGAATCCTTTCACCTGAATCGTCCTCCATCGTCCATGCCTTCGAGAACCTGGGCTGATGGAATGCTCAGGCAGACTACCATTGGTCGTTTTAAGCAACGCTCGGGACTCGATAGTAACAAAGCGCCACCCGCGACTCCGTTCATCTTATCTCAACTCCACGCGGATCCCCTTGGCGAAATTCTTGTTCCGCCGCGATCCGAAAGGATCAACCGAGTGTTTGGAGATAGCACTTCCGGAGTTGAAACAATATACCCGAGGAAGCTAGTCTTCGCTTCGATCCTCCGTTCCTTCGAGTGGTCAGCCATGTTTTACACAACGTTGCATTACGGGGAGAGCAGGTCTGACAATTGAAGGAACTCGAGAAGAGGGTGTTTATATAAGATAAAACCTCTCTCAAGTACTCTACCGAGATTCCGAGAAGACTGAAAGTCCATTCGTTAGTCTTGTGCCAATCAAAAATGCAAGTCCCCCGCCTCTTTCTCACCCTTTTGGTCGCTGGCCAATCGCTGGCCTTGACAACTCCCAAGATCACCCGTCGTTCTCCTGAACCGGAGTTTATCGACGGAAAGTATCTCGTTGATCGAGCAACCTTTGCCAACCACGCTTCGTACACTTTCACGGGCAGTTCGCTCCCTGCCGGCCTAGTTGCTAGCAACTACGGCGTCGGTGGCACCCACACTTTTACCATGGATAATGTCGTTGTTCGGAATGGGTACCTGGAGTTGCTTGTCAATGGTGCCCAGACTGCCATGCCCTACAAGTCTGCTCAGATCGAAACGACTGTAACCAACATCAAATATGCAAGTGTTCGTACGGTTGCAATCCTAACCGAGCCTGCTGGTGTCTGCAACGGTAAGTTTCATCGACGAGATAATGACCCTCGCTAATGGATGTAGGCATGTTCTTTTACAAGTCAGACACCCAGGAATCGGACATTGAATGGCTTTCGGATGCCGCCTCGCAATCCAACCAAGGAACTCGCAAACTCTGGTTCACCAACCAGGACGCCAATGGAGACGGACACTCTACGTATTTCGACATCGACCCGCCGTCAAATCCCACTAGAACTGAGCATGAATATCGACTCGACTGGACCGACGGACTCGTGCAGTGGTTCGTCGATGGCGTGCAAGTCGCGCAGACGACTTCAGATGTCCCGAGCCAGGCCGGACCTTGGCTGTGGAATAACTGGTCGAATGGCGACAAGGGTTGGAGCGCAGGTCCCCCTTCACAGGATGCCGTGTTCAAAGTCAGGTCGATTGACATGTATTATAACACTGCTTAAACGGTGGCTAAATTTGCCTGTTTGTTTGGCTAGTTTTGCGGTTCGGTGATAGAACTTGCCGCAATGTATCAACTCAGTATCTTTCACTCGGTCATAACTTCATTTTCCCAAACTTTATTGCCGCCTTGGAGGTGATATATATTACACAGCGCTTGCAAGCTGAGGTAACCACACAATCGCACTTAGAACGTGGATCAT
This sequence comes from Thelonectria discophora, assembly GCA_911649645.1. Taxonomy (NCBI): domain Eukaryota; kingdom Fungi; phylum Ascomycota; class Sordariomycetes; order Hypocreales; family Nectriaceae; genus Thelonectria; species Thelonectria discophora. The sequence goes on along the minus strand of CAJVRK010000002.1, from coordinate 929,309 downwards.
TGCCGATGAGGATATCTGCGTCGCAATATGTCCCTGGATCCTCGGCCGTAAGATTCCAAGCAAGAGTCTGATCGTGGCGACCACAGGTCAGCCAACTTGTGCAGCAACGCCTAATTAGATGGCCGGCAAATACCACACGAATTGTGATGCTTTCCAGGCTGGAGGTAGTCTCATCTTCGATACCACGGCGCTCAACCCAGTCATCGAAAAAATAGCCACCCGGGGCGAGCTGAAAGCAAAAGCAGCTGAGCTATGGGCAGGCAGTTGATATGGAGCCAGGGGTTCCTAAAGAAGAGATTAAGAAACTGTGAAAGACTTGCGAGCCTCTAATAGAGGGGCGCGCCTACCTTTTGGCGGTACATCAACGTTAACAAGTTTGATCTTGGCGATAAGAAAGCAGTAAAATAACGCCCAGATAGGAGCCCAGGTCAGGGGATTCAGGAGTAACTTGACCATTCCTTTGACACCCAGATCTTCCCTTACGTCTGCCTCACCTAGCCCCCTCTCCTCCTTGTGTTATTTAGGGCCATAACAGTTGCGTTTGTGTAATAAATAAACCGCGGTTATAGTTAAGGTCATCAGGTAGTCTTTAAAGCTGGGGCGTTCAATGGGAAATGCTAGTAATGGGAAATGCTAGTCGTACTTGGTATATGTAGCACTGGCCTTTAGAATGACTCTCATAGAGGTGATATGAATCATCCAATGGGTTAGCATTGAAGACTACCGACAAGTTGATTCACACGGGCAAAGATTCTACTTCTCTCAATCATGAGACCTGGGGGTCGGGATTATCACCTGGTCTCATCCAATCTGAGAAGTACGACGTCTATTTCAACTTTGAGCGGTATACAAGGCTTGATGATTTGACCAGTTTTCAGTCACGCGGAGTCTAGAAAGTCAGACATTATTAGGTCACTCTATTATTCGATTTATTCAACACTCAATAAAATCGAGCGGGTTTCTCTATCACACGGAGCGTGGCACACAACTTGCAAACTCCAGCTAGAAATCGTCTCAATTTGAGGACCACATCCGTCAAGTTGTTACGTTTGGGGGCTACTTAGTTGTAGAAGTTCGGAGACCTCCTTATTAAATTTCGTCCTTTAGCTGCCAAACCCAACCTCATGATTCCCTGACTGCCGAATTCGCGGTCTGTCGTTCAATGCACTCATTGTCTCGGGCTCCAACTTGACACAAGACGTGCAGCTCAATCACGAGCTGAGCCCATTGGCTTCATAGAGATATATAAAGGAGGAAGGGGACGCCTCCAAAACGAGGAAAAGAAACAATCAGTTCAATTTCAACCTTTTACTACTTCCTCTACTTCCTCTACTTCCTCTACTCTTTAACGTTCAGCTAATATGTCTGGTCGCGGAAACTCGTGGCAGCCCTTTCGCCGTGGAACCTGGTGGTCACCCTACGAACCCTACGAACGCGATGACCCTTTGAACAGCCGCGGGCAGACCCCCCTCGATTATGTTGACCCTACTTGGCTGACTGCAAGAAACCCTGGGCCTTTGTCACCATATGATATGGGTCCGGGTAGCGAGAGACCTACAGAGTACTCCCGAACGCGAAACGAGGAGCAAGCACCGACGGCTGTGTATACGTGCAAGCATTGCGGAGAGAATTTCGATACTTACCAGCAGCTCAGGTACGTCTTATCCACTGCGAGAAGTTATGCCGTCGATTAACATGATCGTTCTTATTAGGCGCCACAGGGATAGACATTACCCTCGCTATTCCACTCGCCATAATTGCACATACGTCGGCTGCGGGACTACTTTTTCAAGTGCAAGGGGGCTTTCAGATCACGTTGATGCACTTCATAGGGTAGGATTTTGGTTTTGCCCATTTCAAGGTTGCCATTTTTCGATTCACAAATCTCCATCTTGGGAGGGTATCAAATCTCAGCATATCAGAGACATGCACGGGGGGCAGCCCTCGGATATGTACCTGAGGTCCGGAAGATATTTTTAATGTCAAGAGCCCTCTCTCCATGGATGCGATAGATTAATTCCATACGGTCAATTAGAATTTCGAATTGACATATGATCACGCATATTGGCAATTCTTCGATCATGCAAATTGGGAGGTCCTGCATAGGAGACAATAAACGAAAATCGGGTGTGAAGCCATCAGTGCTGAACGTCAAGATGCCCGTTTCTAACCAGTGGCCTCAGATACTCAAGTTGACTCCCGTCTTTCTCTCTCGGAAGAGAGCCCGTCTCTTGAACGCTTGCACTAATTCACGGCGCGTTAACGACCTCCTAGGCCCTGAACCCCGACAATGTTCCCTCGTAGGATGACCTTCACCCCACTCTCTCCTGCGATGGCTGCGTCGAAGAGATGTGTCGACGAGTCGCTCCCGTTCTTGCTGCTGTGGACACCACCAATCTCCCCAACCGCTTGCTGAAGCCAAAGACATATGTCTCTCACAGCTAGCCAAAGACGGCCTATATGTCGGATGCAACACTTGTTTAACACCGTGGAGAGCCCTTGCGGCCCCAGAGTTGTCAAGAATCAATGGGGGTTTCTCTCATTTGGAGTTGTCCGTCCATCTTATTATTCGCTTCTCTAGCTGCTATGCTCCAGCGATCCCACGCACATATGCGGTGCCCAGTGCCCTGGCAGCCGCCCCCTTGCAATAGACAACATGTCATCATGATCGATGCCCGAATGTTGTTTTGGCAGTTGGAGAAGTTGTGAAGTTTGTTGTGAAGTGGAGGTGTTTTGAGGTCAAAGGAACATTAACTTAGTGGGGAATCAGCTTTCAATGTGTCGGACACACAGGAAGTTCAGTTGTGGTCCGAGTTGGTACGTCAAAGGGGTCAGGATAGAGGGATAATTTAGGTGCCAATGTGAGGCAGTTCAATTGATCAAAGATGATCCCTTCAACAGGATGATGATTCTTGCTTGTTCAACTAATTGATAATAACTTAACTATCTAATCCAATTTAGGCTTATAAAACACAGGTGTACGTTGCGTAGACTGCGGCCAATGGGCCTCGACCATGTATGAGCGCTTTTGTTGGAAGGCTGAGCCTGCACGAAAATGAGAAGCGCCTTACTGAGGCCGATATATCCAGGCCACCTCGGCGTCAACCATCGCCATTTCTCGCTGCGCCCCATCCAATCCCTCAGCATCCCTAGTTTCAAACTCCAAGTCTTGCTCTGTACGTATTTTTCTCATTCAGACTGATATCCATGCTCGATGAATTCTTGTGACCATTCTGACTTCGGTCTCGACGAACGCCGGCCTGAGACGCCACGGCCTCCGCTCGAGTTCAGCGGTTCGACTCACATCCTCATCTACGGGAACGGCGCCCAAGGGTCTATTGAGCTGTTCGAACAGGACGACGAAGCGTCTCAGCCCGATGGCACAAGCAGTCATGTGGCACGAAAGGGTACTGGGTCGTGCATGTCTTTCACACACCGCTTGAATCGAAAACGATTTCTCACTCCAATCGTTGCCTTTATAGTTATTGTCTTCGCAACTGTAGGTGCCGTCATCGGCGTCAGGGTTGGAAAACAGGGTTCGAACGCGCCGTCCTCGAGCAGACCGTCCGCTACCCCCAAACCAACGTCATCGATCCATCAAAACTCTGGACTGGCCAGTGTCGACTGGATTGATGGAGAAGGAAACCAGCATTTCTACGTCTTCTTTTAACACCAAAACGGGGAGATCCTCCGGTCTCACTACAACTCCCAGGATCAGGCTTGGAAAGCCGCAAGTATATCGGCAAGCCTGAAGGAGGGCGACGAGATCGTCGACGCAATCGAGGGAACTCCCATTACGGCCACGGCCCGGTCGCTCGATGGAAAGACGCGGGAGTTCCGAGTCTACATCATCAAAGCCAGCCATCTCATCAGTGAGTTATGGGTGACGGACGATGACCAGGACTCTCAATGGAAGCAAGGGACCATGGGAACAGATGTACAAAGGCCTGTGTGGGCGAAGTCAAGGCTTGCAGTGTGGCGGCCAAACGCCGGCAACGAGTCAATTCCTCTGGTGTTAATGCATCAGGATCCGGATTGTTACACTCACGGGGGTCATTGCTGGCGATGTCACCTGGAAGACAAACTCGCTGGAAGCTGTTGCAAGCAAGTCTGCGCTAGCAATATCGACTATTGATGCGAATTGGTTCGATTGGAGATTCTACTACGACGGTTCAGGGTCTCTGCAACAGGGCAGTTTTTCGGGCGACTATTCTAACGCTTCGACAGAAGGAGGTACGTGTTGGATTATCAGATGGAGTGGCGTTTTGTTGACGATTTATTTGGTGACAAGCATTGGAAGCATCACCGACGAGGTAGTGAGCGCCAACTTGGCTGTTGTCAGCTTCGATGGAAGCATTCTTGTCACAGGTATCAGGAGTGATAGCGGCCTAAAAGCTCGTTGGTGGGACGGCAGTTCCTGGTCCGAAGAGGAAGCTCCAGATTTCAACTGTTCCTCTGAAGACACTTCTATTTCGCATTTGTCTCAATTTACGGCTATTGCGACCAATTCTGATAGGAGAGTCTACGGAATTGTAGACGGCGTCATCTATGACTGGAGGTTTGACCATGAGACGCCATTGGAATGGGAATGCGTCGGGATTGTTTATGTGACCTTGCCAGAGTGAAATGAATATTAGGCAACTGAAAATGGATTCATATTCCATCGATTCAAGTCCAAGTGACGTGGATACTTCCAATATTAGCCGCTGTGAAGCTTTGAACGAACAGATGGTGCAACACGCCGAAAAGTGTCACCTCCATGGATCTGATAAATTGCAATCATGTAACTACCATGAACGGCCTTTGCGAATTGGAGTCTGATCGACTCGGGATGTGACCCAAGGATGAGGCTAGCCTATGAAGGGGGTCCATGTTGCTCTCTCTTCTTGGCAACCTGGAGGTTGGGAGCCAGGGACTTGGGAAAGACCTTGCCACGTGCAGAAACGGATCCCGTGAGAGGCTGGAACGGATCTGGCGGAAATAAGATCATGGAACTAGTTTATGAAATGATGGAATCAGGCAAGACGCCTGCGGGGTAAGCAAAGCTGGTCATATCGAACAGTTTCCAAAAGCGGCCATCGGTGAAGAGACACCAATTTGGAGGATGCGGAACCAAGTATAAAGAATGGCAGTCGGTTCAAACGGAGTCGTTCATTCAGCAGCCAACCCTTTGCCTTTCATTTTGTCGCTCTAAGTATGGTCCGGTTGATTCCCACGTTTACGGCTCTCGCCTTCGCAGCCAGAGCCGCCAAGGCCGCTCCGGCCTCTCAGGATGCCGTCTTCTCGACGACTTGCAACGAAAAGTCTTACAGTTACAACGAGCTCGCTGGCTATGGTTTCGTACCTAGTGCTGCCCGTGACAAGTATGGCGACACCATCAGTCTCGGCTCCTCCATTGCCCTTACTTCCTGGTCCAAGAAAGGCAGTAGTTACCAAGGAACGTTGTATGGGCTCCCCGACCGCGGTTGGAATACGAATGGAACCATCAACTTCCAGTCTCGCATTCATGAGTTCCTCGTCACCCTAACTTTGACACCCGAAGCGACGGTTGAAGACCCTGCGGCCCCAAATGTCGCCTTTGTGTACAAGGACACGATTTTGCTCACCGGACCGGATGGCAAGCCGACGACTGGTCTGGATGCTGACCAGGCGGGTGGTTTGAAGTACACCGACTTCCCGATCCTGCCAGCGGCCACCTACTCTGGGGATGGTTTCGGGGGCGATGGGCCCGGTGGTAAACGCATCACCATCGACGCGGAGGCCTTGGTCCTCGCCGAAGACGGGGGGTTCTGGATCAGCGACGAATACGGTCCGTACATTTACAAGTTTGACAAGGCAGGCAAGATGCAAGCTGCTGCTGCACCGCCGGATGCCCTTCTCCCTCTTCGAAATGGCAGCGTCAGGTGAGTCAGCTTCGACGACGGCTTCGAGGATAACTCCACCATCTGACAATATGTAGCTTTGCGTCCGATAACCCCCCGCTCTACAACCCGAATCTGGCGCCCGTACCCTCTGACCCGACCCAAGGTCGCCAGAACAACCAGGGGTTTGAGGGAATGACCGCGAGCCCGGACGGAAAGTCCCTCTGGGTCCTCCTCCAGTCTGCTACTCTCCAAGACGGAGGAGTCAAGAAGACCACCCGTCGCTACACCCGTCTGCTGAAGTACTCGATCCAAAAGGGCAAGAGTCACAGTCACGCTTCAGCCCCCGTCTACGAAGCAGAGTATGTTGTGCCACTGCCGACTTTCACAGACGACAGCGGCAAGACGGCGGTTGCTGCCCAGTCTGAGATGCACTTTGTGTCCGATACTCAGTTCCTGTTTCTCCCTCGAGACTCGAACAAGGGACACGGCATGGATAGCACGCAGTCAGTCTACAGGCACGTCGACGTTTTCGACATTTCTGGAGCCACAGATGTCAGCGGATCTTCACACGATGCCTTTAACACCTCCATTGCAAGCTCTGGTGCGTCAATTTATCGACCCATTGTTCAAATACCGAGGCTAATGATTCTGCAGCTGGCGTTCTCAACTCAGATATCAAGCCCGCCACCGTTTGCTCCTTTATCGATTTCAACATCAACGCTCAGCTCAACAGGTTTGGACTGCACAATGGGGGTGATCAGGACGGCGCGTTGTTGAATGAGAAGTGGGAAGGGCTCGCTCTTGTCCCCGTTGACCGAGCGGACCGCATTGGAAACAACGACAATGAGTACTTCCTCTTTGCATCATCCGACAATGACTTCATATCCCAAAACGGTATGTCTCTGTCCTCTAACAGGCGCATGGTTTGCTGACTTCAATCCTAGGCTTCACCAACTTTGGACGAAGTCCCTTCTCTGATGAGTCGGGTTATGATCTTGATAACCAAATTTTGGTCTTTAGAATCACTCTCCCCAAGGGAAGTAAGCCCTTGGTGAGCTAGAGGGTATCTCGGTCTTACGGGTCTACCTTGATTGGGGGTTTCAGTCAACACAAGCCCGACCTAATTTGTACGGAAGATCGCCTGGCACTGTTGCTTCCTACCTTGGCATATCTACTATAATGGGATTCTTTCTCATAGTAGCGATATAAGATTGCCTGTTAGGTGCCTGGTCAGCTCTTCCGAGAAGCATTCCCGGGGTCACACCACAATGCAAGGGCGTTTGAAAGCACCGTATTAACTACAAGTACCTGGGATACATACGAATAGAACTCAGTATATGTGGTTTCCTCGCATTACCATCGTCTCTATTTGTTGCGGGCAGGTGTCTTAAATGCGAAGTCAAAATTCTCTCCGTTCTTTTGCGACGATCACCATTCAAGCTGTCGAACACACAGGATGTTGAGTTGTGGCTCGAGTTAATGCATCAAAGGGATCAAGATAGAGGGATAATTTGGATGCCAATGTAAGGCTCTTCTGATTGATCAGAAGATCCCTTCAACAGGATGATGATTCTTGATTGTTTTTCCCGGGACCGGTCTTCCAGTCCCTTCCCCTCTTTTGAGGCCGCGTCACGTGACGCAGCCAGCTCCGTCTGACACAAGCAATAGTGTTGCTTTTGTACCGATGCGCATATAACCTAGCACCTGGCAGTGGACTTATGAACAATGTAACAGCCGATCATCAGTTTCAGAGTCAAATCTCAGTGCCGGATGGCACATGAGGCTTCCCATCGTGTTTCTGGACCTCGCTTTCGCTCAATCCTGGTCGAGGATATTAAACGGATCGGCCCAAGAACCTGCCTTGTTTCAAGGACAATATTTCTCCGCCCCCTCAACTCCCTGTCCATTGACGTGTAGCAGAGGGGTAATCAATTAATTCTTGGAACTTTGTCCAGAGAATATGGCGTGGCTGTTTCGGGGTCCCAGGGCGGACTCCTATTTACTCCTTGATTCTTCCAGCTTATCTTCCGATTCTCTTTACGCTTCGTCTTCCATTCTTACAATCTTGTATTCTTACATTCGTTTAAAATGGCCGTTCGCGCCTTGTGCCTTCTTTTGTTTACATCCACCGCCTTTTCTTTCACCCATCCCGGCCTTCTTGTCACTGATCAAGACATTTCTCGAGCCAAGAGGAAGATTGAGGCCAAGATAGACCCATGGTACAGTTCTTGGACGGAACTCATCAGCCTTGGATTTTCCAATGCATCGTACACCAACAACGCCGTGAGCACAGTGAGCCGTGCCAGCAACGGCGAACTCTTGTGGCATGACGCCGCGGCCGCTTTCAATCTCGCCCTTCGCTGGAAGATCTCGGGAGAGACGGAATACGCGGAAGCTTCTGCCGGCGTTCTCGTTGCTTGGGCCGAGACGCTCACGTCGCTCTCGGGCGGTGGCGATGACGATTACCTGACAGCTGGTCTGCAAGGCTATGAGCTCGCCAATGCCGCCGAGCTTTTGAGAGACTATGCTCCGTTTGCGAAGGATGGGCTCTCCGACGTTGTTGCCATGATGGTGGATGTTTTTCTGCCCATGAACACCGATTTCATCAACCATGCTCTGCCGTCCGAGCATAATGTGAAGCACTTCTTTGCCAATTGGGAGCTTTGCAATCTCGCATCCATCATGGCCATTGGTGTTCTCGCGGATAACCAAACGGCATGGGACGTCGCCATAGATTACTTAAAGAATGGCGACGGCAACGGTGCCATCAACAACGCAGTTACCAACATCGTCGATGAACCCGGCACTGGAAACCCCCTGGGGCAGGGCCAAGAATCAGGTCGCGATCAGGGACATTCCGCGCTCGATTGGCAGCTGCTTGGAGTCGTGGGCCAGCAGGCGTGGAACCAGGGCGAAGACTTGTATGCCTTCAACAATAGCCGGATCCTACTTGGGTATGTGCTCCATTATCTGGCAACTCTGCAGCTAATTTCCGAGCAGTATCGAATACTTTGCGCGATACAATCTGGGCCATGACGTGCCGTTCAAGCCCTACTCCAACGGCATCGTGAGCTACACAAACATCAGCTCCGCTTCGCGTGGCTCAGTTCGGCCGACATGGGAGCTCCTCTATGCGCATTACGTTCAAATCAAAGACCAGGACGCGCCTTGGACCACGGACTACCTCAACTACACACTAGATTGGTTTGGCGGGTTCGAGGGAGGAGCAGGTTCGTGGGGCGAAGGCTCTGGCCATTATGACGGACTGGGATGGGGATCCTTACTGTATCATCTGGATTCGTCGGATCTGAACTCGACCGCCTCGGCCACTTCGAGTGTTGTGGCGTCGAGCGCCACCTCCACGACACTCAGTGCGACATGGGCAACCAGCACGACCACAAAGGCAGGGACAACCAATGCCGTGAAGACCGAGGCAGTGGCCACGAGCACAATCACGTCTCTTTCTGATGCCAGTGCAAGCTCCATAACCAGCCTAGTGTCCTCTTCACCAGAGACCAGCTCGACCAGTCAACCAAGCAGTATTCACTACGAAAACACGAAACCTTGTTCACCCCGAAAGAGGTGAGGTGTGATCGGGCTACGCTCTAGGAAAACCTGAAGGCTTAACTATATTATAGTTGAGCAGCCAAGAGCATTGTCAAAGATTATAGGGTTAGGGTGGCGCATTACTGTATTACGTGGATGGTACCTTGGTAGGCCACGTCCGCCGACACGGCCCAAACCCCAAAGTAAGCACATCAGGATAATGCAAAAATTGCGGAAATTCCTTCTGTACTGAGTAGCAGACCCAAACCGCCTTGTCTGCTTACCTACTTTTTTTCTTGGATAAAGCTCTCTCTGCAAGGGACTCCCGGGTCATTCCTCCACCTGCAGCAGCCGATTGAGTTCCCTTCCGCCTCCTCAAATTTCATCAGGTGGAATTCAGCTTTTTGAAGAATCCACCTCCCCCGGCGGACCAACTCATCTCGCAACCAGCAAGAGGTATCAGTCTCACAGTACTCAAGTTTGTGCACCTCTTCCAGTCCCTGCAGCTTGAAATACAGTCGACCTCAATGAGAAACACAGACATGTGAAAGAACCCAACCAGGAAAGGTTTATCTTCAGTCATAACCAACTTGAAACTAATCTTGCACATTTGGTTCGGGAGTTGGGTTCGTAGCCACCTCAGGTTAATATGTTGACTCACGGAAGCTCATTCCTGGGAGTTGGCAGTAGGCTGACATTGAAGACGTGAGGCGCTTGGAGATTGATCCCTCTGTGGATGTTTTGCCGCTATTGAACTAGTCAATTCATGCATCGGGTATGTTCTAGTACAATTAGAACCAAGGAATTCTTAAGGCAGCTGTGAACGCCTTTGTTAGAACTCAGAGGAGTCGTGCGCGATAACGGTGTCCGGCAGATGTTGATCTTGGCCCCGTCATCCAACACAGTGTAGGCTTTGGAGACGTTGTAAACCCGACTAAGATCGCCCTTCGTATCGTTCCTATCGAGGCTCGGAGGCTCGAAAAATGCGACTGCGTAGTAGCCCGGGTGGTGCCTGTCAGGCGGCGAATGACTTGTGCGGCAACCTGGTAGCTTCAGTTGATGCCCTCGAATTTCAATCGAAGGCCTGATTCGGGCTGAAAGTTGTTTATAACTTTCATAGCATCCTCTCTTGGAACCGGGATGTTTTTTTAGGATAGGAACCACAATTCGTATGGCTCAGTGCCGGATTGCATCGCTATCCAGTCGCCCAATCGTGTCGAGCTCCTTTGTGGCGGGATCGTAGGATGGCAAAAGATCAGAAACGAGACTCTCAAAGCTAAGCTTCCATTTCTCCACGAGGATACTCTCGATAGAGGGCACCAATCCCTTCGTCATTGAGGAAATTGGGTAACTCGTCTCCGCATCGGGTGGCATCTTGGACGTGAGATCGCTATAGCCCAAGTTGTGGACGAGAACGAGGCTCCCAGTTAATCACGCCGTGCGACAGTCAATCTGACGCAGCGATCGAGTCCATCAAGATCTGCGATATCGAAAAAGGGAATGTTGAAGGATTTGCTTGGCACAAAGCCAGCCGCGCTTTCCGGAAGTGCATCAGTTGTCAGAGGGCTTCGGTGCTCGTATATCATCCTCATAGATCAACCGTTTATGACCCCAACATCCAGCATCATCTCAGCCTTAGTTACCCAATTCATGGGCGCTTTGGCTGGTGGATCATGGTGGGTGCCCAAACGATGTATTGTGTGAGTCGGAGCTCTTTATAGGGCGATATTTGCCCGAACGTTGCAAACTTTGCATGTGTAGTTAGCTCGGGTATGGCGGTGTGCTGAGGACACGAGATTAGTTACGGTAGGGATAAGCCTCCCAGAAAGCTCGCCGTGCGAAGCTGATTATTCTCGCTACTTCCATCATTGACGGGAATTTCTGAACCAGGCCTACCCGAGCCCAGCGTCGGCGGAAACTAAGAAAAGAGGCATTCTCGAAGAAGCTGCCTTGGAACGTCAGCTTCTCGCCATATATGTGTAGTAGGTAGGTATATCACGATGAAACAGACGTCGACTCGTGCCAAGGTGCGGATGCCAATAGTACGAGGTGCAATTCCGCTAGTTAGGGAAATTTACGGACTTGGGGTTGCGGCTCGGTCCGTAAGGGACAAGTCGAGCTAATGGATATCCGGGCAAGATTGCGCATCAACTAACGGAATAGGTCTCAAGCGTCCCAAATACAGGCAGATGCAACTAATTCAGAACCGTCAGCGACAATGATACCGCTTAGAAGTCATGTTCGCTGTGATGTGAGAGCCTGTGTGCAATGAACCACTCGATATTTGCAGTTATGATCCACACATCACGACGACCTTCACATCCACTGATAATTTCAATGCAGCAGGCCTCGCCACATTCTCCAGGGGGCTTTTCTTCCAACGCCACCGCTGGCTTGGGTCGGGTTGCCACAACACTCACCATCTGAATCCCTACCTACGGATATATCCGTACGTATCCCCAGATCGAGGCGTTGGCATTCCACTAGCGGCACGACTAGTGCCAATAGTGCAGTCCAGGTGTCGGACTCGTTGGGGGCAACGGCCCGAGTTTATGCGTTCAAAAGGTGTAAATAGAGTCAGGGACTAGAAACTGAGTGCCCATGATGAAGAGGGCTGAATTGATCAATTGAATGATGAATATGGCTGCTTGTCTCTCTCCCCTCCGAGGTGTCTCCAGCGGGGTTTTCTTTGAGGATCCGTTATTCCTTCCACCGGGGCCCGGAAAAACTCCCTTCCGTTCGACACCAGGTCTGGATCAATTGCAACCGCCAGCTGAAAGCTGCCAAAATGGACGAGCAGCAGCCTGCAGGGGGGAACCAACACTCGAGAAGTCGAGTGTATCTGCCCCCGATGTGACTTCCCATACAGCCTCTGGGATCCCGTCGCCGCCGTATCTGCACCCGGGGTTGCCGTAAAGAGCCGGTATGATGTATCATGTACCATTATCAGATGGCGCTTGAGAATTTACAAAGTAGGTATCCAGAGAATTATTCAACAGCAAATCGATGACTTTTAATATGCTCAGGGGCTCTGCATGACCCGATCCCCATGCAGTTCTTACGGTACCTCATATTTGCTGCGTTGCTGTGGAGCAATCACAGGGATCGGACGGTGTCAAGTTTTTCTATTCGCAATCAATTTCAATAGCGCCTTCGCGACCTGCAAGACGTGACCGGGCAGAGGTGGCGAGAGGATCAATATGGAAGCTGAAAGGCGGAGATTATTGGATGTTGCGGACTGGCTTTGGATGTGTTTCTTGTTGTTGGTCGGTCGTCCATATCAAGTTGGGCCGAGGTCTGGTGTTAGATTGAGTTCCCGACACGACCGCATATATTCAACCCTCGCGCTACAGACGGACATCAGTGGTTCTTGCGTTGTAAGTCTTCTTCTTTGCACTCTGTTTCCGCTTGCGCATTCATCAGTTATCTCGCTATTCTTTCTCAGAAACAGAAAAGATGGTCGCATTGGATACAGCGCTGCTGTTCCTCAGCGCAGTAGGAACAGTTTTCGCGTTGCCCGCCAGCAATGAATACGACATTAACGGTGAGCTTGTGGACTCGAGTGCTGAAAAAAGGGGTAACTATTACCCAGGTATGTGAACAGACAACATCATGTTCTCTTGGCTGTGCATAGGCTAACCCCTCGGCCTTCTGTCCAGTTTGTAAGTATGGCGACGCGGAGTTCCAGGCTTTAAAGCGCAATCAGGCACACGGAGCACCCTTCTGTTCGACCTACCTTCGAAGCACGCAAACCATCAAAGTTACACCGACCATTTCCAAGACTACCACGAAGACGGCCCCCGGCATCATCACCGTCCAAGCAACCCGCACGGTCACGACCAGAGGCTCTTACACAGTCCTGGCCGAAGTGACAAGAACGGCCTCCGCCACAGTTACGACGACAAGCGCCTACCAAGTCACCGACATCGTGACCCGCCAGATCACGAACATTGCGACAAATCGAGTCACAGATACTGCGACAGTTCAAGTTACGGAAACGGTGACGGAACAAGTGACCAACAGCGTGACTGAGGAAGTTACGGACACTGCCACAGTGCTAGTCACAGACACCGCTACAGAAAAGGTCACAGACACTGTCACGGATCAAGTCACAGACACAGTATCATCCACAGTTACCTCAACGTTAGTATTCACACCCTTTCCCATAATTACCAAACTTTAGACCACTAACACATATGTCTGCAGAACTACGTAAGCTTTGCAATCTCCCAAGATCTGGAGAAAGAATCCGTTACTAAAATTCCAGGCAGGGCAGCGACTCCCACCACGACCGCAAGTACGTCCCACCCCGTTGCCCCAGATACTCGGAAGATTGGAACTAATTCACCTTATTTAGCTTATCACTGTGCTCTTAATGGCTACGGGACTGCTGCGTACAGTGTAACTACGACCAGTTCTCAGAGTAGCTTCGCCGCATGTAAAGCGTACTGCTCGACTTTTTCCAACGCTGTCAGCTTTGGGTTTGGTTCTAATCAGTGTGGCTGCTACAGCCAGCCTGCGTGAGTGGCCCGATTTCCCTTTTCCTCATCCGTCTTCGCTTCGGTGTCATTCGGAATAAAAGCTAAAAAAGAAACAATCAGGCTGGTTAATACGAGAGCGGCGTCGAGTGTCTACTATTTCTATGATCTCTCTTGTCCTTCTGTCAGTGCGGTAAGCTTCCATTCTCTGTCATTGGATGTTAATCAAGTCAGCGGAACGTGGGACTGAGCTGACGATGACACGTAATTCCACCAGCCTGCCAAGCGAAACCTGGGCAAACGCATCAAGGTTCCCGCATATTTGCCGCGCGATAGTCCCCGTGATGTGAGCAGCGCCTGTTCATGCCTGATCACCAAGCCGGCTGCTCCCACCACCACGACTATCACTGCTGGTTATCCTAAAATAGTTACGGTGACCAAGTATACGACCCTCACGACTACGAAGCTAATGACTGTCACTGCCACTGATCGCAAGACCCAAATTGCAACCCGGTGCAAGACTGTCACCGTCACAGCCTACCAGACAGTCCTAGTCACGAAGCACAATGCCGCTACAGTCACGAGCCCAATTACCATCACAACCACAAAGTATAACACGGTGACCATAACGAACCATAATACCGTCGTCGTGACCAACTACAATACTGCTCATTTTACTGGTGTCGATACGGTCTCTCAGACCAATATTGATACCATTACTGTCACGAATACCGATTACGCCACGGTCACCAACTACAATACAGTGACCAGTACCGGTACTTTCTATGTTACGGTGACCCCTGACGCTGTCACCGTGACGTCGGGATACACATATGGTTCTTGAGGGGGTACGAAGGTGGATGGTGGAGTGTTCGAGTTTGATTCCTTTCGTGTTCATATAAAAGAGAGGATATTTAGTGTAAGAAGATGTATAAATATTTCTAATTAAAGAGAACATGCAAGTGATCAAGTGTTCTATAAATTCTTCAACCCTTATGCTGCTTCTCAATCGTCTAGTGACCCCCTCCCTCGGCTTGAGGTCGGCCGGTAGCAAACAGTATCCAATCTCCCAATCTGACTATGCACCTTCGGAACGCGCTGCTTCCATCCCAGTCTCTCGCTGGTCTAGTGCGTCCTCGGAACGCACCATTCGTCCCAGTCACACCACATCGGTGCAACACCCACCTTCATACACGTCTCGGTCAAAGTATAGAACAAGAGCTGAAAACTTGAATACTATGCGAGGGTGTAGTACCGCGACTGTGACAACTGGCTAGACTGTGGTAGTCGATGCTGTTTAAAATGTTCAAAGCATCTTGATTAAAGATTGTAACCCAGATAGATGATATTAACCCCCAGCTCCAGGGATCCCTTCATACAGTCTGCTCATTCTCGAACAAACATTGCGGTTTTTTGCCCATTGCCTTTTTCTACCCCGTTATGAGGTTATCGTCACAATAGCATCCCGCTATTTCATTGGAGTACGGCTCAGATTTGTTATTAATGCTATGGAGGCAAGCCAATAGTGTAAGTAGTATTTACCAAGTGCCACGCTATACAACCCGGTTACCGTGTAGATCTTTCCCCATACCGGCTTCCTACATATATGTCCCCCAAATCGAATCATCTGCTATCCCAAAGACACTATCATCTATCATACATTCCCCATTAAATGCAGTGTCTAAAGACGGCCCGTCCCATGATCCCATCTCTGTCTGAAAAACACTTTCTGGTGGACAGATCAAGTCCAGATCCGCTTGGAAGGCTGCATCTCGTAACACATATAGGTAAGTTTTCGTACAACTACAGGAAGACTGGACGTGCTTACCACTTGTTTCATGGTAATTCGGTTCCGCCTCGTCGACGCTCGACGTCCGCCATACAGTCTCAAGCCTACGCATCAGAGACTTGAGCAATCTCATCGGCCGCTTCAGCCCAAAGCTGCACCCACGCTGATACTCCAACAGCGCGCCCCAGAAGAAGTGAATGCACCCGGTATTTTCCTCGCAGTCTCTGTCTGTCTGCTGCAGCATGACCAGGACTGCGCAGTACGTGGCGTAAGCCACGCCGTACTGCGCACGTCGAAGCGTAAATGCTCGCTTGTAGGCCTCGACCAGTTTCCAGATCCGCAGCGCAGCTTGGATGCATATCTGCCGTGACTCGAGCTGGCTTTCTTGATCGAGAATGAATCGAAAATGGCCGCGGTTGAGGAAGGCTTGTTCGGTCAGGATGACCAGTGTCCAGTATGTTGTACTGTAAAACCAGTCAGCCACTCAGCATGTTGATGGATCAAATTCTCATGTGAAGACTCATACTGAGGGGTCAGTTGATGAGGTGGAGGAGTCCGATCAGTGGCTGGATCAAACTGTAGCCATGATGGGAGACTGTGCTTCCATTGCCTCAATTCTTCTCGAATTTCCTGCCTTGCGTGGCAGAGCACCTCTTCAGCCGTCTCAGCGCTGTTGACAGAATAGAATGCATCCATTATGTGATGGGCAGTATCACAAAGCTCCACCAGACAGCGAAAGGTACTGAGAGCGTATGACCGGTGACCCTCGTAAGCTGGAACAGTCGCATCAAGGGGTTGCATTACAGGATCGACATAGGGCTTCCATTCCTCCATCTCCTCGTATGAGTCGAGATATTCGCGGGAAACCTTACCAACCAATCGAGTTATAGATGGCGACCGACCCAGAAAGAGGGACTGGAATTTATCTCCAACGTAGGCTCCCCAGTAGAGTCTCTGGCGGATCTCAACATCAACGGCGGCGTGCCTCAGGCCCAGCTCGCTTTGCGAGCCCTGCTGAATATCAAGATGGCAACCGAGGTCAGTGATCATTCTGTACGCCATGCCGCAGTAAACCCATCCAGCGCTCTGCCTGCCATGGGGGACCAGGGAGGCGCCGCATGTGAGCAGGGCGACTGCCGTTGGTATTGTGGGCTTATCGATGTGATGGATCAACAGAGACTTGAAGCGGTCGTAAAATACGCGGCCGACGGTCTGCGGGTCGTCTGGATCTGAGCGGAGCGAGACGCGATCGCTGTAAAGGCTACTCTGCAGATAAATGGCGTTCAAGAGCAGCCGGTTCATGTAAGGGCCATTTGTTACCAGACTGTCCATGATGGCGGGACGGTATGTCACAAGATAGGATAGATGTTGGCGGTTCCAGTGCAAATCTAGCAGATGTATTGCCATGTCGAGGGGGACACCATCAAAGTCGATCTGAGCAATGACGCTCGGCGAAGAGTGGAGGGCTATTTCTTCCTGTCTCCGGGTGGCTGCGTACGCAACAAGGCGGTCTCGAGTATCGTCGATGGACGGTTTTTCGCGTGCCCTCCCCTTGACTCCTTGATGTTGCGAGTTTGTCAACGGAGAATCCGAGGACTGGTCGTGAAGCAGACTCGTGGCTCCGTACACTTGAGGTGTGTCAACATTGAGATCCTCCACGGGAGACTCGGGCTGTGGTATTTGTTGTCTCAGAGCCTCGATTTGCTTCAGCAGTGACCTGACATCCTCTTTTCTAGCGCGAAGTACAGTCTTCCTTGCATCCTGAGGATAATCGCATGCCTGTCCCCGGGCTTGGCAGTTGCTGCACTTGGGACGACCACCATCGCATCTCACCTGAATTACGTTAGCCTCAGTAAATGTGTGTGCTGGCGACTTGTGCGCGAGGTACTTTCTTCCTCCGGCAACTTGTGCAGGTTTTGCATGTGTCGGTTGATCCCCCCGGGTTTCTCCGATTCCTTTCAACCCGTTGCGTTATGGACGAGTCCCGGCTCGGTTGTGAAATTGATAACATGCCGTCTGCTTCGGACTCGCCACGAGTTGGTTGGAGAAGACGGCCGTGTCTCGGAGGTCGTCGGTGAGATGCGAGAGTGCATTTCGGACATGGGCGCGAGACTTGTCCGGAGTTGGGGTCAATCCGTCCGCACATGTGGAGCTATCCGGATGTTCAAAGGTCCGATCCAGGATCACGAGTGGCATACATAAGGGGATCGGACGAAGGTGTTCGGTCTCAACTATTCGAGAGGACAACCGCCGAACCCATTGCTTCCTCTCAAGTTTTATGGACGATTTCAAACACTACCTATGAGTCTACGAATTTGTATGTGCCCTGCCATTCTCACCTCCCCTTGAGCCTTGAGTTTTGTTTCATGGGGTAGGCCGACAGATTGGGCGGTTTGCTAAAGCCATGTACCTGACACCCTACTCTCCAGAAAAGCTACCATGAGGACCATCGGCATTGTTGGAGGCATCGCATGGCCCAGTACCTTGGTTTATTATCGACATATCAACGAGTACTACCAACAAGCGACAAAGAGCACACGTTCGCACACGCCGAAGCTCGTCATCGCCCAGACCGACTTCTCCCTCATTGAACAGGCGCAAGCAGACGGCCGATGGGATGAGGTTGGCAGGCTGCTCTCAACAGAAGCTGAGAAGCTGAGGGCGGCCGGTGCAGACTTTTTCCTATTGGCTTGCAACACGGTTCATACCGCCGACGCATACATCGCTAACCATGTTCGACTCCCCATGCTTCACATTGTTGATGCGGCGGCCAAAAAGGCAGTCGACTACGGCTGCACCACCGTGGGGCTCTTGGGGAGTCGATACACCATGACGGGCACGTACTTTGTCGGCCGTCTGCGAGAGAGGTATCTTCTCAACGTCTTGGTAGCTGAAGGCGAGCATCAGGAAAATGTGCACAATGCGCTGTACCAGGAGTTGGTCCGAAACGTTTTCCTGCCAGAGACGAGAGAGAAGTTCAAGGCTGCCATCGCTGACCTTGTCTCGCGCGGAGCCGAGGTCATCATCTTGGGTTGCACTGAGTTTGGGATGCTGGTGCGAGCAGAGGACAGTTCGGCGCCTCTTATTGACACCAGCGTGGTGCATGCGCAGACTGCTGTTAGGCTTGCTTTAGAAGATGGCAGTATCAATACTGAGGGGGGCTTCGTAGTACATTAAGTAAGCTAGAAAATTACAGTATTTCTGGTGTCATGATGCGTCTCCCCTAGCACCTATCAGCACACCCAGCAACAACAGAACAAGGACGTATTGCTCACTGATGCAGACCTTTCGATGGCTAAACCTTACTGCTGAGGAACTTGATGCCATTTGGGTAGTGAATCATCACAGTATAAGTACGCACGTGTCTTCCATAATCTGACCAAGCAACATGCTAAGAATATTCAACATTGAAGATTGAGATCGGTATGGAGGTACGAATGTCCTTCAAAGCTGAAGCGCTATTCCGGCCTTCGGCGATGCCACCGAACCACAGCAGGGTTCATTGGCCTGGAAAACATGGACTATGATTATTAGCACATGATTGTTGTAGTATAACATAAAACACTTACAGAATAGTCAGTTGCCGGAATAGGTGCTTCTGGATCAACTTGTTCCAGCTTCAGCAGCCTCACGAACGTGGCGATGATAGCGCTGAGCTGTGCATATGCATAGTTCTCACCGACACAACGATGTCTTCCAGCGCCAAAAGGAAGATATGGACTGCTCACTGCCTTTGGCATCATGCCAAATCCGTAATCCACAGTTTGACCGCCATCAGCAGCATTTTCGGGAGGCGTGATCTTGTCCCAGCGATGCGGATTCCACTCCAGAGGGTTGGGAAAAAAGTCTTTCGATCGTGCAAGAGTGCCTGGGGATGCGAGCAGGGTATGTGACGGGGGAACGACCCAGTTTGTGTTTGGGACTCGCATGGGAGATTTGACCTGACGCAAGATAGAGTGAATGGGGCTGTGTAGCCGCAGCGTTTCCTTGATGACTTGCCCGTTGAGCGTCAGTTTCTGGACATTTTCCCATGTCAGTGCATCTGGTGGCGATCCGAGAACATCGAGCTGTTCTTGGTATAGCTCTTCCACAAGGTGCGGCTTGTGAGCAAGGTTGAGCAAAATCCATGCCCCGCTTGCTGCGGTGTTGTGCTGGCCTCCCATGAGGATCGCGATTAACAGCCTGGCGACGTGTTCATCGGGAATGACCGTCCCATCCTTGTATCTTGAGTCCATCAGAATCCATACCATGTCTGTTTCCCCGTTTTGGTTGCCTTCCTGTCGACGCTGGCGAATGATATCCATGTACAGCTTTTCCATGACGCTTCGAGCATGGTCACGACGCCGATTTTGTGGCAAGGGAAGCCATGGCATCACAAAGTTGATTGGCTGGAACCCATCGTCGAGATGTCGATAGAGTGTTGCAAAGGTGTGGTCGAACATGGAGCGGACTTCATTTCCCAGAAGCGATCCTGCGGCTGTGTAGATGGTGATTTCGGCCATGACTTCGGTAATGTTGCATTTTCCGGACGGTCCCCTGAAGAATGGCGAGTTCTCAATGTAGTCTTCGACTTCTTTCACAAACTTAAGAACATAAGCACGCAAAGAATCGGTCGTGAGGCCAAGTTTGAGCAGCTGATAATCTGTAAGCTCCAATGTCCAGCTCAATGTGGTTCGCGGGAAAATAAGAACATACCCTTTTTTGGTCCATTAATCTCTCATTCGAACAGTCATATACAACTTCGTTGCCAAAGACAGGTGTGGTAAGCTTTCCATATACTTCTTCAGCATTCAGATCAGCATGCTTCCCGTTCAAGATGAACTCATTCCCCTTCTGGCCAAGGAAGACAGTGGTAGGTTTTCCAAGAAGAATAAAGGTAAAGCAATCTCCGTATTTAGCTTGACATTGGAAGAAAAATTTGTAGGGGTCGATGCCGTAGGAAACGCTGCTCCCTACGAAAGGGACGAGGTGAAATACCACGGGAGGTTGATGTGGATCCGGAAAGTAGAGCTGTCGAATGACATTGTGGGCAATTGCGATGACAAGAATAAGACCAGCCGATAAAGGGACCGAGATATAGAGAGGAAGCCTCTGGTAGGTACTGGATAGTGTTTCCATTGAGGAGTAGTTGGCCCCATACAACGGAGAGGGTAATAAGAGAGGGTTGCACTGTTGCGGTGAAAGTGCGTAGATAAGGTACCTACCTAATGTGATGGTGTTTTGAGAATTCCCCGGTGTGAAACTGTTGCCTTAGGCAAAATTACGAGAGGGTTTATCAGCGGCGCGACCAAAGTCCCAACACTAGTGTGCGAATACGAATGCGAATACTGGCGGGTGCAGGGTAGGCAGATAAAACGGGAAATTCTGGCTGACCAGACCTAATATATTTAGCAAAATAGGCCTTGATAATCCCTTTTTACAACGTAAGAAAGGTTGCAAGAATTGTTTACAGCTAAGGATACTAGATTCTCAAGTGTTACAGGACTTTTGCGTGATACAGTAATCCCAGTGGTTACTGACGCTTATCTGGGATCAGGTGTCATTGCCAATTGTCCGCTTTCCAGTGGCACTAGTTAGCAGTTGAGCCGCTCCCCCGAGTTTCCATATTCTAAGCTCGATTTCGGTTTTGTTAATGGCGTTTTGGTTAGAGAATTGGTGATGTGTGCATATTCACGGACCCTCCGGGTATTCAGGGTGCATTGTAGCCAGTTGCTTATCCAACCCCGACAACACGGGGTCTCTTGGCAGTCGAACGGAAGAGTTACGGTTAGGCGGGAGTCAATTTTTTGCAAAGAAATGGCGAGCATAAAACATATCCATGCATACATTAGCTAGTGTTAGTTTAAGTCTTGCCCGGGTTGTATGAGTGGCTACGATAGTCCATATTTTGGTTGGCCCGACTTATGAGAGGCGTCAGAGTTCCCTTGTCGCCTATCTGTATATTGAGATAGGAGCCACGTTGAACGATTTGAGTGACGGGGATGTATGGGTCAAGGTTAAGCGGAGTGAGAGAGCCGTCACGGAAGCAGGCATACACTACTTCCATGTAACCCTGAACTAAGTACACTACCTAAGACGTCCGCACTCTGCGAGCAATGTGTCGGGCAGGATTCTAGCCTCTGCCACTTGTGATACCCGAGCCCCGGTTCTTTGTCCTGAAAGCACTGACTTCGTAGACGTAACCGCCATTGTGACGTCGCGCAAAGTCTCAATTATTGCAATGCTATGAGCCGAGACTATAATTATCTGAGCTGCATTCAGCCTACATCATCCGGTTCTGGCAGCCCCTGAGACGTTCACACTGACTAACGAAACCCACCCCGAGGATCCAAGGGACGCCCCTGAAACCCACATGTCGTCTATTCCACCCCCTTCTTTCCGTGTCTTCATCTAATCGCCAATTCTATTCATGTTTCAAGGCCCCGTAAGTCGGCCGCTTACTAGTTGCTTTCTTTTCTGAAAGCGTCTCTTCAGTGACAGGGCCTTGGCATCGAGACACCCCGACATTACTCGGTTTCCGATGGGGATGTAAAGTGTGGGTTTTCGATGGATGAAATGAGCGTGAGGTTCCCACGGGCTTTCGTGATTGAGAGATCCCATTTGTGACTGGTCGAGAATGTGTTTCAATTAGGGGCACCGAGATGATATATCACGGGAGAAAAAATTGGACTCGTGCCGATGTTTTATTTTGGCATCGCAATGCTGATTTCTGCCGATGTGCCGAGTTTGGCCTCCGTCCACGCGGCGCAAGTGGCCGGGACAATCGCTACGAGACACTCTAGCAACATTAACGGGTATTGTAGGGCTGCCTGCGAGTTAGTCCGAACCGAGTGCCCGGCCAATCTTGTTGGAACCCAGAATCTTTCAGCACCTTGCCATCGATGGCATCAAAGGTACCCGAGATGGCGACGAATGCTGGAATGGTGCGGCTGAACTTTCCCCAGGCTAGTCTCAGCCCTGGGCCGGATGCCGAGCGTGCCAGCTACGGACGAGTCTAGAACACTGACTGACCGTTCCTAAAATGATAGGGAATGTTGGAATGGCTCGTTAAAAGGGACATGCCGAATATAGTAATGCTCTTGAGAATGCGGCTTGTTTTAGCCTTTGACTGGTTGACTCCCATAATTGCTTTGGCAACGATTGCCCCATGATAGGACAGACATCAGCAGTCTATTATAAAAGCCTGGCTATAAACCAATACCCCAACCCTGTCGGATGAAATTCGATTGTTTCTCGACACGCCTCCAATTCCGCCAGTCCAGCTGCTCTGACCTGCTCGGACACGGATGCTTAAGGCGCCGAGTATACTGGTTGAAACATTCCACCACATTTTCATCAAGGAGAGCCCTTGTCAAAGTCGTCTTGGTGAGCATGGCAATGCTATCGGGCACGTCGTACCAGCAGTCTGGTTCATGGACTGGCCACGCACGTGTGGATATGAGGTCCACTCCCACCACAATAGTCTAGTTTTCCTCCATTCCAGAGAACGCCTCGTAGTTTTCAGTCGATATCCATTGGTTCGACATGCTTCAGATACCTTCGGTGGCGGCGATACCGAGCGATGGAATGATCTAAGACTCATAGGAATGCAAGGCAAGCCACTCGAGAAAGAGCCATACCAAATTTCGACCAGCTACCTACAACGGACAGTGCAAAGCTCAGCCAGCCACATGGTAGAGAACAGTGGATAGCTCGGCCCATCTGGCGTTTGGTGGAATTCTTATAAATGCAAAGCGGCAACCACCCCGACGCTAACATCTCTTCCGGCACGATGCTGCCATGCGGCCCTTCCCATAGACCGCCCAGACCACGACGGTCGAGGCGCAGCTATGAAAAGAACAACTAAGGCATAGACTATGGAATGGACCAACTGGTCTGGATTTAGGTTGCTAAACTCCATGCAGAGTACAATGAATAAGGTAAACGAATGAACGGAGGACAGCTTCCGGCTTTGCAGTGTTTGGCGATCAGAGTGTTGTGGTCGTCGGGGCCGAGCTTTGGTTCAGATCTTTATAGATAAAATGCTTCTACAAACCCAACGTCTCTGACACATTTCCCAGCGCATTGGTGTTCCAGCAGTGTGTTGGGAGCCATCTTCAGCAAGAATTTGCAACATGTCGGTCAAATTTCTGCTGCTCGCTTTACTGCTTAGCCCAGCCCAGGGCTCACCTATAGCTGATGGGCCTGTCTGGGAGCGTGACCCCTTTCGCCGAGCATCTTTTGAGGCAGCAGCTGCACAAAGCTATCCATCCGACAACTTGCTGACTGCAGCTCTTCCAGAAGCTGATGTCAGCTCTGGCAAAGACAACAACGCCGAGAAGTTTGCAAAGAGAATCGAGACGCCTGGTCCTTCTCCCAATACCACACCAACCTCAAACCCAACTTCTGCGACAACAGGCGCAAGTCCGGACCCGACTTCTTCAAGCACTGAGGCCAGCCCAGACCCTACCTCTTCAACAGGGGCAAGCCCGAACCCGACTTCTTCAACAACAGAGACAAGCCCAGAGGGAACGACTTCGACTACAGAGGCAAGCCCGGAGGGGACGACTTCAACTACAGAGGCAAGCCCAAGCCCGATTTCCTCAACAACAGAGACAAGCCCAGAGGGAACGACTTCGACTACAGAGGCAAGCCCAGAGGGGACGACTTCAACTACAGAGGCAAGCCCAAGCCCGACTTCCTCAACAACAGAGGCAAGCCCAGAGGGAACGACTTCAACCACAGAGGCAAGCCCAAGCCCGACTTCCTCAACAACAGAGGCAAGCCCAGAGGGGACGACTTCAACCACAGAGGCAAGCCCGAACCCGACTTCCTCAAGTACTGAAGTGAGCCCGACTTCGTCGACCACTGAAGCCAGCCCAAGCCCGACTTCTTCAACAACAGAGGCAAGCCCAGAGGGAACGACTTCAACCACAGAGGCAAGCCCAGAGGGGACGACTTCAACCACGGAGGCAAGCCCGAACCCGACTTCCTCAAGTACTGAAGTGAGCCCGACTTCGTCGACCGCTGAAGCCAGCCCAAGCCCGACTTCTTCAACAACAGAGGCGAGCCCGGAGGGGACGACTTCAACCACTGAAGCCAGCCCAAACCCGACTTCTTCAAGCACTGAAGCTAGCCCCACGGCGTCGAGCACTGAAGCAAGCCCAAGCCCGACTTCATCGACCACTGAAGCAAGTCCAAGCCCAACTTCAACAACAGAGGCAAGCCCAGAGGGGACGACTTCAACCACGGAGGCAAGCCCGAACCCGACTTCCTCAAGTACTGAAGTGAGCCCGACTTCGTCGACCGCTGAAGCCAGCCCAAGCCCGACTTCAACAACAGAGGCAAGCCCGGAGGGGACGACCTCAACCTCCGAGGCGAGCCCGCAAGGAATGACTTCCACGGAGACAACCCCAGGGGCTTCATCGACCATAGTGGTAAGCCCGGAAGGTGCGTCTACCACGGAGACAAGCCCTGAAGCAACGACTTCTACTACAGAGGCAAGCTCAGAGGGGACGACTTCAACCACGACTCCAGAAGCGACTTCAGCTACTGAGACAAGCCCAGGAGCAACAACTTCTACTGCCGAGACAAGCTCGGAGGGGACGACTTCGCCCACGGAGACAAGCCCAGAAGAAACGACCTCAACCGCAGAGACAACTCCAGGAGAAACCACCTCAAAAGCGGAGACAAGTCCACAAGGGTCAACCTCTACCACAGAGTCAAGCCCAGAAGCAACGACTTCACCCACAGGCACAACACCGGATGCGCCCTCTCCCACAGATGCAAGCCCTACCGCATCGACTTCGACTGCAGAGGAATCCACCACCACGGAGACAACGCCCGAGGTGACCTCTCCTAATGTAAGCCCCGAAGCAACCTCAACTCCGGAAACAACTCCGGGAGCTACGTCTTCCACTACAGAAAGCCTAGAAGCAACAACCTCAACCACCGGAGCAACTCCAGAGGCGACTTCTACCACTACAGGGACAAGCTCCGAGGTAGACACATCCCCTGAGACTCCTTTAGGGTCCACCGAAAGCTCTTCACAGACTCCTTCGAAAACCTCTACGACCTCCTCAGAGACATCTCTCGAGACCCCTTCAGGGACCTCTGAAAGCCCTTCGGAGACATCCACGGAGTTTACACCTTCAGGCACATCTATCGAGACGCCTTTTACGACATCTGAGATATCTGAGACTTTGACGACGTCTACAGAAACGCCATCCGAGACACCATGGGATACCACTTCCACGACGTCGTCGACCTCCACTGGCACTCCAGAGACTACCAATGAATCGACCACAGAGACGCCCAGCGTATCTACCACCAAGACTGCTGACACCTCGGTTACGGGGACTCCTAGTGCCACATTCACAGAGACTACCGAAACCTCCACAGAGACTCCTGGTACACCGGTAACGGATAGTACTGACACAGCCACGGAGCCTTCAGATACATCAACTACGGAAACGCCCACCGCGTCTCCTGCAGAAACTCCTGGCACTTCGTCTACAGAGACACACATAGCTTCTCTTACAGGGACCCCTGGCTCTTCGTCTACTGAGAGTTCTGAGACTTCTTCCACAGAAACGCCCACGATGTCACCCACGGAGTCGCCCACAGAGTCACCCACAGGGACGCCCACGGAGTCTCCTACAGAGTCACCCACAGGGACGCCCACGGAGTCACCCACAGAGTCTCCTACACAATCGCAGACGGAGTCACCCACGGAATCACCCACAGGGACGCCCACGGAGTCACCCACAGAGTCACCCACAGGGACGCCTACAGGGACGCCCACAGAATCACGCACAGAGTCACCCACAGAAACGCCCACGGAGTCACCCACAGAGTCACCCACAAGGACGCCCAAGGAGTCTCCTACAGAGTCACCCACAGAGACGCCCACGGAGTCGCCCACAGAGTCACCCACAGAGTCACCCACAGAGACGCCCACGGAGTCGCCCACTGAGTCGCCCACAAGGACGCCCAAGGAGTCTCCTACAGAGTCACCCACAGAGTCTCCTACAGGGACGCCTACAGGGACGCCCACGAAGTCACCCACAGAGTCTCCTACAGGGACGCCTACAGGGACGCCCACGGAGTCACCCACAGAGTCTCCTACACAATCGCAGACGGAGTCACCCACGGAGTCACCCACAGGGACACCCACGGAGTCTCCTACAGAGTCACCCACAGAGTCTCCTACACAATCGCCTACGGAGTCACCCACAGAGTCACCCACAGAGACGCCCACAGAATCACCCACAGAGTCACCCACAGAGTCACCCACAGAGACACCAACGGAGTCGCCCACAGAGTCACCCACAGGGACGCCCACAGGGACGCCCACAGAGTCACCCACAGGGACGCCCACGGAGTCACCCACAGAGTCTCCTACACAATCGCAGACGGAGTCACCCACGGAATCACCCACAGGGACGCCCACGGAGTCTCCTACACAATCGCATACGGAGTCACCCACTGAGTCTCCTACAGAGACGCCCACAGAGACGTCCACAGAGTCACCCACGGAGCCTACTACAGAGTCTCCTACGGAGTCTCCAACAGAATCGCCAACGCAGTCTCCTACAGATACCTCTGTTAGCTCGCCCACACAGACTACCGAAACTTCCACCGAGGATTCGGGCGATACCTCGACTATAACATCTGCTGAAACGACGTCGGTGGACACCTCTTCATCCACAGGCTCAGCCACAACGTCCACCACAAGCTCGACCACAGCTTCCACCACCAGCTCAACTACTACCTCTACCACTGCGTCCACCACAGCATCCACCACTACATCCACCACTACATCCACCACTACATCCACCACTACATCCACCACTACATCCACCACGGCATCCACGAGCTCAACTACAAGTTCCAGTACGAAGTCAACCACTTCCTCTACGACAAGCTCTACTACGTCTAGCACGATATCTACGACATCCACCACAAAGTCAAAAAGCACATCCACCACTAGCTCAACTACCTCTAAATCGACTACGAGTTCGACCACAAGTTCGACCACTGCATCCACCACGAAGTCAAGTACAACATCCACGACTGCCAAGTCAACTTCTACGACAACATCTACAACCTCGAAATCGACTTCCACGACGACATCTACAACATCGAAATCGACTTCTACAACTTCGAAATCTACATCCACGACAACATCGAAATCGACTTCCACAACAACATCTACAACTTCGAAATCCACTTCCACAAGTAAGCTGACTTCCACAACGTCCACAACGAGTAGCAAGTCTACGTCGTCAACAAAGAGCACTAGCACGACCAAATCCACCTCTTCCACGAAAACTAGTAGCACCAGCAAGACCACATCCACCACGAAGACTCGCAGCACGACCTCCGCATCCAAAACTACATCAAAGACCACCTCAACCACCAAGTCGACGTCCAGAACCAAGACCACAAGCACAACGAAGAAGACCACATCCACGACCACAAGCACAACGAGGAAGACCACATCCACGACCACAAGCACAACGAAGAAGCCCACAACAACATCGAAGAAAACCAGCACGACTAAGAAAACTACATCGACCAGCACCAAGAAGAGCACAACCGCCACCACATTGAAGACTACAACTAAGTCAACAACAACCCACAAGACAACGACAACAACAACCAAGAAGACCACGTCGACGGCCCGCAGAGTCGCTCGCGCCACTCTCCCTTAATAATTCCCTTTTTCAGATTGTACAGCAGATCTCATGGTTATATATTGCTTATTAGTTGCTCTATTAAATTGCTAGTCTCCGTAACTTAAGAAATACTTGTTGATAACTAGATCTTCACATCTGGAATCTCGAATGCCTGAACCATCTTAGTGTCAAAGTAGGACCAAAACACGCCTTCATTCACTGTCGTGTCGTCGTACTGCACGTAGCTGTCGCCACTTTCGATCTGGGTCTGCCAGCGTGCCACCTTGGACCCGTTGATCGAAGGCTGGGAGAACTTTGACAAGTCAAAGTTGAGGTATTGCGCCGAGCCCCAATTGACGGCTACAATGACGAGCTTGCTGTTCGCAGCATCGTATGCCGCTACCAAGTTATCGGAACCCCCGTCGAGAATTGTCATGCCTTGTCGAATGTGCCGAGTAAACAACGCCAAAACGTAATACTTTTGGTTGGGAGAACCGACCGTGCCCACGTCGTTGTCGGCTTCAACAAGTCCCCATCCGCCCCCGTCCAGAACCTGCCAGTACACCCAGCCAGTAGGCTGCAACCAGCGGAAATCAAGAATCAGGTTGCTGACTAGCGATCGGCCAGTTAGGTCGTTTTCCCCGTACTCGCTGTTCCATAGTCCTAAGCCCCGATCTGATGCGATGCTTTGTACTCCAGCCCGATCACCTTCCTGATACTGGTATCCGTGGACATTGACACGCTTGATATCTCCGAGCGCCGTATCACCGAGGTTTTTAAGTGTGCTGACTGCCTGGTCGTAGTAGGACTCATCGGATGCCGCGATGATCACCGAGGACAGGCCTTGGTTATCCAGCTCGGTTCGTAAATACTGGATGACGCTTGCCTGAGTGGAAACGTCAATGTGGCAGCCCTCTTGCGTGCCATCCGACTTCCACCAGTCGGCAGTTGGCTCGTTGAATGGTTCGACGGACCCAAACGTGATTCCCCAGTTTGATTGGGCATATTTCGCAATTGTAGCCATATAAATGGCATGTTGTTGGAGATTCCAGCTCTGGATGTTCTCACCCCCGTCGTCGGCTCCAGATGGGTTGTGGTTGCTCGTCATCCACCACATGGGAGAGTTGGAAAAGAGCTCAAACTTGTCGACACCGCGGTCTCGGGCCTTTTGTAGCATGCTTCGCTGGTTTGCGTCGACTGTCCAGTTCCAACTGGACGAGCTTGGGTCGCTGCTATCCCAGTTCAGCCAGTGGCCTTCGATCTGTCGAGATGACTTGATGTTGGCTGAAACCACCATGGACTCGTCTCCGATGGAGTTTGAGCTGCACGCGCCTGCATTGTGGCGCACAATATTGAAGCCTAGTCCAGGAACCGATTTTCCTGCAAAGGTTGTGGTGTTCATGGTAAAGAAGAGGTCGGCAAGGTCATCGCGGTTGCCAAATTGTTTGGACCACCAGGCCAGCGAGGTGCCCCAACCTTCCCACGTGCCCCTATTTGATGCGGCATCGATTGTAGTCGTGGTGTCAGCAAGAACCCGACAGGCCAGAAGGGTGAGAGCTAGAGTTATGAAACGCATTCTGAATGTATGTGATATTGTGGTATGAAATGATGGAGGACTTGGTGAGTGTGACCTTTCTTCTATATTGCCCAGGAGTAGAAAGATGCGTTTTTATATTCTATTTCAGTATCAGACGGCGATGACAGTTTTCCGGTGTGGCGCATTCCTCCTCTTACTAAGAGGATAGCTGCTGTAAACATGGGTATGAAACGAAGTAGCTACACCCAGAGCAAAGGAAGATTACAGACCCTATAAACGTGCCTTTGTGATGCACGTGCTTTGTGGCTTGTCTTATCCGGCCTGTAACTATTCGTATTCACCTAGATGTAATTAGCCGCTTATCATACCGAGAACTTTACTTGAGACAACTTAATATCTTTCATTCAAAACCTTCTATTAATTCCCATAAATTCTATTGCCCGTTTAATTGAGGCGGGGATACGATAATTCAACATGGTGCCGCGTATCCGCCAAGATTAACCAGAATTAATCAACATCAGACGATGGCAATCTGTAACCCCCTAAAGAAGAAGAGTTGCCGCAGAACAGCGACGTGGGGGATAAAGTCTCATACCTAGGCCAATGTCTAAGTTTCGAAGGACGCCATACCTGACCACGAAAGGAAGAAAATGGTGTTCCCTCTGGCTCGAACTTTCAGACTGTGAGCTCACGCAAGCAAAGCCGTGTGCCGAGCCCATCAAAGGAGTCAAGAGAGACCAAGAAACCGCCCCGCCATTGAGAGAATAGAAGACGAAAACGTGCATCTTTTGACTAGGCAAACGGGCTTCAAGACAATTGCCCCATCACGACTATGA
Organism: Thelonectria discophora; assembly: GCA_911649645.1. Taxonomy (NCBI): domain Eukaryota; kingdom Fungi; phylum Ascomycota; class Sordariomycetes; order Hypocreales; family Nectriaceae; genus Thelonectria; species Thelonectria discophora. Next base: position 898,600 of record CAJVRK010000002.1, on the reverse strand, counting down.
TGGGAAGAAGGAAATGGGTAGGGGCGTTATAAATCAAAACTGACACCGTCCTGAAACAACTCTAACAATTGCAGCGTCGTGATCCTCATCGCTACACTTCAGCATATTCCCTGTAAATTGTAGTTTCCACCCCTAGCAATCCGGTTGATTTCAAAGTAATCTCCTTAGAAGGCAATTGCCAGTATTAATCCACGCCGTTTGCATCTTGAAGCTAATCTTTTCACAGGTTTGAATCATACGTGAAAAAGGAACAGACACTCTTGGCTAGCTTCTGCTAATCTTGGCCGTCTTGGGGAACACGAAATATTGCTTCAACCAGCTTCCCATATCGACAAGCAATGTAGTTGAGCACCACGCGGCCTTGGTGGTTGAAGTTGACGAAACTTCGGCTGGGGATGAACGCCAGGCAGTTCGCTTGTCGAACATAAGTAGCCTAAAAGCAACCACTATGGTTCGAAAGAAAATTCAGGATGGAATCTTGATATACGGGAGTCATGGAGACGAGATTTGCAATAATGTCAGAGCTATAAGACCGGGAGAGATGCACAAGAGCAAGTTAGGATTCACAGGCTCTGTGCAGGTCGCAAATTAGTTGTTCACTGCATCTTACAACGTTCTCTCAAACTGCCCTGAAACGAGGACAGCCATGTGGGATGCCTCATACTCCCACTTTGAGCGATATTAAGTTACCCAGAGTCCAGATTGTGCGCCATAAATTATAATTACCATGGTTCGTAGCCTCAAGCGATGTAAATTCAGTGTCAACATGCCGGCGTGGCCAAGACCACAACATCAAAGTGAGGCCACTGATTCAGAATCCGTGCCCGGGGATAGGGAATCAAGCAGCGAGTCAACATTCCCAAACATGGCCTTCAGAAATATTCGAACGTCAGGGTTCCCACCTTCTCCAACCAGCAATCCCTCAGGGCAACCCTCAATCTTCAGACCTTCGAGGCTCGTTGCCCGTGACAAGGCAACATACACCTGCCCTTCTTCAAAGGCTCTCGACAAGTCGACAATGACACGATCCAGCGTCATTCCTTGACTCTTGTGAACGCTCATCGCCCATCCAGCTATGAGGGGAATCTGCGTCCGGTGCAGGAGACAATAGGGCTCGCGATCGCCAACCGTGTTGACTATGCATGAAGCGTAGATGGTGCGCTTCCTACCGCCATGGAAGAGCACTCGCGGCCAGGCCTTCACATGCTGCCCTTCGATAAATCTCTTAACCTGGTACTCTTTGAGTTCTGCGTGTTCCCCGGTGATTGGCGGGAGCTTGCTGGCATCGAAGTCTTCGAAACCGCAGATGATTCCCTGGCTCCCATTGCACAAGCCCGCCGGGAGAGAGAGGTTCACCTGGAGTATGACAAGCATGCCGATGCGCAGCGTGACAGACCGCTCTAGGCGATGATCCCGGCAGGCTTCCAATGTGCGGTCTTGAAATCGCTGGTTGTAGTAGCCCAGGTGCGGGTGTTGCTCGCGCATCCAGTGAAACCCGTCCCGAGCGCCGTACGGGACCTTTGGGGTCTTGAGCTTGTTGAAGTTTGCTTCGTTGACTACCGAGACTTCTCTTCTTGTGCAGAGAAGCCGGGTAGCCTGGTTGACTTTGCATGGATGCTCCAACAGTGATGTCATGTCGTCTGGTGAAAAGGGGATTCCTAGTCGACATTTCTGTAGCATCTTGATGAAGCCCCTGTCCTTTTGCCGATGAATCTCTTTCAAGCTGACGTGCACGAAGTCGGCTTCATCCCAGGCGGCGCTCTTGAAGGCCCATTTGTCTCTTTCCCAGAACGGACCGTGGCCCTTGGGACAGTCGAAGACAGTTTCGTAGTCGCCCGTCTCGGTCTCGAAGTCAGTAGACTCCATCTCAAGTCCGCATGTGATGCAGTGTTGAAACGGCTTCACGGGAGGCAGTTGACAGAAGTCGCCTGTGGCGATCAACTGTACTCCTCCAAAGGCGGGAGCATCTTCCTGACCCCAGCACCTGACGGCCTTCATGCATTTATTGATGCGCTCAAGGTGATGGTTCTCCACCATGCTGATCTCGTCAATGATGAGGACGTCAGTCTTCCGAAGCCGGGCCTTGACGTGTTTTCGAAAGCCCTTTTCAATAAGCTTATGTTCAGGGAGCTTGTTAAAGTCCGGAGTCCAACCCATGTAAGACCAGGTCGACATGCCGTCAACTTGGAGTGCAGCTCGACCGGTCGGCGCAACGATCCGAACACGCAAGCCACGAGTTCGCAGTGTCTGGACGGCAGCTTTCAGAACAGTCGACTTTCCACACCCTGCTGAGCCCGTGTAGAAAACGTTGCGCTTGCCAATGATGAGATTGATCAGATCTTGCTGCTCGGGGCACAGCGTCGGTTCGGTATCTGGCCGCTTCAGGTTGACATCTAGCAAGCCCTGACTAGTGTTGTCAGCGGTCCTCGAGAGTGCCGAATCCTGAATAATGTCGATTGGTGATTCTACGTGTAGAACGCCGCCATCCTGTCGCGCCGTGTTGAAATGGCTTGTCTTCACGTCGTCATCGTCCGACTCATCGGCCGAGACATCAAGAAAGGATCCCGGAGATTGTGTTAGATCAGTGGATGAGCGCTTGCGCTTGAGGTGGTTGGCCGTGCTCATATCGGGCGGATCCTCTGCGAGCAGGCCTGAAGCCGCAGAATCAAGCAGTGGTAAAGGTGCCATGGCCATGGAATGTATTGTTGCGCCTTGCTCGGCGAAAGGGAGAGGAATTACTTTGGGTGGAGGACTCTGAATTGCGGACAGATCACTTTAGACCCACTGAAAATGCCGCAGTTAGCGGAGGTAACTAGTTATAACTACTCATAGTAAAAGGGTTAGTTAACTAAGTTAACTAGTTAACTAAGTTAACTAGTTAACTAACTTAGTTAACGTACATGCCACCCATGCGTCGCATCTGTGACGGGCTGGCCCCAGGGGGGCTCCAGCGAGGGCTAGCGCTGCGGCCGTCAGGGCTCTTGCGAGCCCTTCCCAATTGAGGCACGGAGGCTCTAGGCAAAAGGAAACGTATTGACTTAATCGCACACCGATTAGTCAACTAGCCCTATACAACTTCCGCAGGGGCGCCTGCTGTTGAATTGGATCATGTAATTAGTCCAGAAGTTGGTGCCTGAGGCATCATGATGAATGGTGTGGAAAAGTCATATGACTGATCAGCGACCGCGCGCGGTCGCTAGGGAAAAAAAGGGGGGCGATGCGACGATGAAGAAGAAAGGGAGAACAGACAACACAACACAGACGAATTGATCACATGATTGACGGCGCACACGAAGCTATTCAACAATTAACAGTCAGATCTGCGCAATAGTCTATTGCGTTTTCCCTCACTACGAATCGCCTAGTGTTCGCCGATCGATCGCAGCCCTTTCGCCGCCGAGACCAATATCATGACGACCTCAACTATCAAGCTCGAGACCGATAAGGACTGGGTCCAGTGGTATACAGCCTTGCAGATCAAGGCAGCCAACGAAGACATCTGGGAATACATCAACCCAGAGGAAAAAAGCAAGCCCGCCTAGTTATCGCGAAGCTGACCCCTCCGGACCCAAAGGACTTCAAGAAGCCCCCGCCGAAGGGGAAGAAGGCAACCCCGGCCTCAACGGCCTCTACCGGAACGATCACTGTCCTAGACCCCGAGCGCGAGGGGACCCCTCGGCCAGAAGGCGGCGAGGACTCGCCGGAATCTTCACCAAAGGAGAAGCCCCTTGAGCCTTTGAGCATGGATGTAAAGGAGGCCACCCACTATAACGCGATGTTTACGGTCTACCTCAACCAGAAGAAGCTGAATGATGCCCTTAGGGATAGCGTGAAAGCTATCTCTAACTGGATCCTAGAGTCTGTCTCTGCTGGCCTAAAGAGTCAGTGCTGCCAACCCAAGATGACCCTAGTCGAGCAGGTCGAGGCCATCTACAACCGCTTCCGCAACGCTCAGTCCGACCGAGCAGCGAATGCTCGCCGAGCTCTCCGCGATACCCTCAGCCTCCCGGTGGCCCGCCGCCTAACCACACCGAAGGATACAAGCGATTGGTTTCAGAAGTGGGAGGCAGCCCTCTATGAGGCACGAGCCACAAGCTTCAGGAAGCTGAGCGAGCAGACCTATGGTTCGGGGACCTAGTCCACGCCTTGAGATGCACACCGCTCGAGTCCTGGGCGAACGCCTATGAAGCCTCAAAGACCGACCAGGTGGTTGAAGAGACCCTCAACCTCGATACAGTCGTTGGGGCAGTCAGGCGAACCTTAGCCAACTACCCGAAGACTCAGAAGCACACCAGGTTCGACCACGGCGCCTTCCAGACCGATAGTCCCCAGACCGAGACGAATGACCGCCAAAGCCACCGCGAAGGAGGCCCGAACCCTCGCCGACAAGCCCGCAATGCCAGCAAGCGGCCCTATAACCCAAGCAGAGAGCTATACCCAGAGTCAATATGCCCAGCCTGCGAGCAACGTGGCCACCCGCTAGGGCGATGCTACTATGCCTTCCCGGAGAAGCAGCCCGACTGGTTTCTCCCTAGCGACTTTCGCAAGGAAATCACAAAGAAAAGGATCGACAGAAACGAAGGCGGCGTTGCCGATCGGATCAAGAAAATGAAGCTCGAGGAGCGCAGCTCATACTGACTAGCTCACCGAGGCACCTGCCGGGGCTCGGCGCTCACTGCGAGCACCAGGCGAATGCTCGAAGAAGCATACCCTCTGGAGAACTCAGTGCTCCTCGACTCAGGCGCCTCAATACACATCTTCAGGGACTCACGTCGGATGCTTAACCTCCGAGCGGCCCCTCTTGGGGACTACATATGGGCAGGGACCCAGCCAGCGACTATCGAAGCCTATGGAGACGCCGTGATCCTCCTCAATGCCGCCAACGGCTCGCCGATACGCCTACGAATCTACAACGTGGCCCTTTGTCCTTCCCTAGCCACGAACCTAGTCTCTTTCACTCAGCTAAGGAAGAGAGGCTATTGGTGGGATACACGGCCAGGGAATAACTCCTTAAGGAGGGCGGACGGCAGCCTCCTAGGAGAGGTCCAGGAGATACATAATCAGCAGGTGCTCGAATTTGAAGAGGCGTCGCCGCCCTCCCTGAAGCATGCGACTCCCGCGGCCTTCGCCACCGAACACCCGCCGACCTTACGACGAAGGCATCGCTACACCTCGTGGACTCACCGACGCCCTTGCCTCGGGGACTCGAACACCTGGCATCAGCGCCTCGGGCACCCGGGCCCAGACGCCTCAGGCACCTAGTGTCAGCCTCGCGAGGCGTGAGGCTGAAGATGAACGACGCAGAGGGCCCGAAGCGCATCACCACCACCGAATGCGACGCTTGCGGCGTGGCGAAGGCTCACCGAGCGGTCCGCCGAGCACCAAGAGAAGCCAACCTCCTAGCCAAGCCGGGCGAGCGAATCGCCCTCGACTTCCATCCGATGGAGCCCGGATACGGAGGCTACACCTCAGTCTGGATCATGGTTGACAGAGCAACAGGCTATGCGTGGGATTACTATGCATCAGACCGCTCAACGCCTGCAATACGCTCGGCGATCCTGAGCTTCGTTCGAATGATGAAGACACAGTATTCCGTGGAGGTGAAGATCTTCGAATGCGATAACGAGCTTGCGACCACACACCCACAGGTGGCAGAGACAATCGCATCCCTCGGGATACAATGTGAGCCCTCGGCCCCAAATACCCAAGCACAGAACGGCGGGGCCGAACGCGTGGCAGCGGCTATTATACAGAAGGGTCGCGCTATGCGAGCAGCAGCTAAGTTCCCCCAATATCTATGGCCAGAGATCGTGAAAGCAGCAACATACCTATATAACCGCTCACCGAGCGCTCGCCGACGATGGAAGTCCCCCTATGAGCTCTTTCATAGGCCCCTCCGGTCAGAAGAAACAGCAAAGCCCGACCTTTCGCACCTCCGGGCGTACGGCTGCAAGGCCTTCGCACTCACGACCGACGCCCAGCTTCGACGCAATCGACTCCAAAGGCTCGCACCTAGGGCCTGGATGGGCTTCCTAGTGGGCTACACATCGAGCAACTCCTTCCGGGTCTGGAACCCCTTGAAGGCGGAGGTCCTAACTATGCGGGATGTGGCTTTCAACGAACGCCAGCTGTTCGATGGGCAGTTAGAAAGCCTCCGAGATGACCTACTAAAGGAAGACCTAGAAGCAATCATGACTCGGATTAACCAGCTCCTCAATACACAGGAGGAGGCACCTCCTTGGTCCACGCAGATGCCCGACGAAGAAGAAGACGAGGTCTCGAACCTGCCGACCGAAGACGACCCAGGAGACAACGAACCGGCCCCGCCTCCGGCAGACCCTGCGACCGAACGCTCCCCGACTCCTCCGCGAGCGACCGATAATACGTACACAATGGCGAAGTTCGTGTTAATGCCGACGCCACCGAGAACCCCCCAGCTGCCTTCTTCCACGCCTTGGCCGAAGGCCTAGGCGTGGGGGCGTGAAGAAAAGAAAGCTGGGGAAGAGGCCACTGAAAGCTCGATGGTTAGAAAGGCAGCTTTGGAAGGGCGTCGCAGGCTAGCGGAAAGAGTGAAGCCTAGAACGTCATTCAAAGCCGCCTTCCTAGCCGGAGGGCAGCAAGGACTAAGTGTAGAAGCTCTCGCCGACCGGTTGCCGAGAGCCTAGCTAGCCTCGCCCGTCGGTCGACGAGGGGAAGCTCAACTCGCCCTCTTGCTCAAGCGCGCACGTTACAGAAGTCCAGACCTGGCGTGCCCGAGGAGGAAAACCTGCCCGCGCAGCAGTTAATAAAACCTCCTGTGCCCTCTGTGACACCTTGGCATTTGTTGGAGCGGCTTCCCGGCTCGCACGCAGAAGTAGAGAGACACCCGCAAAGGGAGCTCTGGATTGCAGCAGAGAAAGCTCACCTACAAAGTCACAAGCAGTCGCGCTCCTGGAGAGAAGTCGCTAGGAGCTCAGCGGCCACTCGCCGAGTGCTCGGCTGCCACTGGGTATACACCTATAAGCTGGATAAACACGGCCGCTTCTTAAAGGCAAAGGCCCGGCTAGTCGTCCGCGGCGACCAACAGCCGAAGGACGAGCGAGACACCTACGCAGCCACCTTAGCAGGCATGTCATTCAGGACCCTTGTGTCGATAGCTAACCGGTTCAACTATGAGATGTTGCAATACGATGCGGTCAATGCATTTGTACATGCAGAGCTAGATGAAGACATCTTTATGGAGATGCCAATAGGATATAGAAAGCCAGGGACAGTCCTTAAGCTCCAGAAGGCCCTCTATGGCCTACGACGCTCGCCCCTCTTATGGCAGAAGCACTTTGAAACAGGCCTTACTGCAGCGGGCTTTCGCCGAGTGCCCGGCGAGGACTGCTGTTGGCAGCACGGGGATATCATCTTCTTTTTCTATGTGGATGACTGCGTTCTTGTCTTCCCAAAACCCTCAGAGAGAAAAGCCCAACAGCTAATCGCCCAGCTTCAGGAGAAATACCAGCTCGAAGGTGGCAGCCCCCTCCAGTGGTTCCTAGGCATTGAAGTCATTAGGGACCGGAAGGCTTGCCAGCTGTGGCTCTCACAGTCCGTATATATCGACAAGTGCAAGCGATTGCTCCCCAGGGAGATGGCGACTACCCCGCGAGCATTAACCCCGATGACACAAAACGAGCTTCTCCCCTATGAAGGCATCGCCACCGCAAGGAGCACCAACCTGTACCAACGAAAAGTCGGCACCCTAATGTACGCAGCCGTTATGACCAGACCCGATATAGCTTTCGCAGCTAGCCGCCTCGCCCGCTTTAACCAGAACCCGGGGCCGCAGCACCAGGAGGCAGCCAACCGAGCCCTCTGGTATCTGCTTCAGACTAGGGGCTATTCCCTAGGCTTTGGAGCCACCCCGGGCAGCAAGGAGGATGGCCTCCAGGTGGCCTCAGACGCTAGTTTCGCCGACAACTCGCTGGACCGTCGGAGCTCACAGGCGTTTGCGATGACCCTATTCGGAGGGATAGTCTCGTGGAAAGCAACGAAACAGGATACAGTCACAACATCTACAACGGAAGCAGAGCTGCTAGCACTCTCACAGGCAGCAAAGGAAGCCCTCTTCGCCAGCCGGCTCATGGCCGCCCTTCGCGTCGACCTCTCCTCACCGACGGCTCAGCGAGGGATCGCCGCCCCAGCGAAGGTCACCATCCAGTGCGACAATATACAGACGATACGACTAGTCAAGGAAGAGATTGTGCAGCTGCGGACGAAGCTGAAGCATGTGGATGTGCACAATCATTGGCTGAGGCAGGAGGTTGAGAGAGGGACCATAGGGGTGGAATATACACCGTCAACAGAGCTCCTCGCCGACGGTCTAACGAAGAGCCTCGCGGAGGCCCCGTTCAAGAACTTCCTCCAGCAACTGAACATGTCCGACCTCTCAGCGAGTATTCAGCGAAACAGGCGCGAGGAATTGGAGAAGGAAGAAAGGGAAATCGAGGAGGTGGTCCAGCTTGCCGGCGATGCCGCCAAGCTGAGGGGGCGTGTTGAATTGGATCATGTAATTAGTCCAGAAGTTGGTGCCTGAGGCATCATGATGAATGGTGTGGAAAAGTCATATGACTGATCAGCGACCGCGCGCGGTCGCTAGGGAAAAAAAGGGGGGCGATGCGACGATGAAGAAGAAAGGGAGAACAGACAACACAACACAGACGAATTGATCACATGATTGACGGCGCACACGAAGCTATTCAACAGAAACGGCCCCTGGGCACCTTGCTGTTCCCGAATCGCATCTCCCAGTAACCGCGCAAGGTTAAACATGGAGCTATCAGAATTCCATCCAAGTTTCTCAAGATTGGAGATCTCTCGAAGTGTTATCGTTGATCCGTGAATAATGTCCATCTCTCGATCGACCGGGTCGAGCTCTTTCGCAAGCTTACACTTCCTCGTTGCCAACTCCTTCTGCGTCATTTTGCCCTTGAAACACCATTGGCAACGCCCAATGCAGTAGTCAATGAGGTACAGTGCCTCGAGGCCATTCTGTATGCAACAACACAGGTAGGCTACTGACATGGGATCCAATCCAGGCGGGGAACACAGCTCGCTAACATCAAAGGCCAGACGCCGGGCCGTGTATAAAGTCGTGGCCATGCCCTCACACCACTCTGCTTCGAGAACTCTCAAGATATTGTTTCGAATAACGAAAAAGTCATGCACAGCACCATCTGTGACCGTCCTTTGCATCTCTTGGTGGTTTGAATCGAGACGTAGGCACAGCACGTCTGCATCATTGTCGTAAGAAACCCGTTCCCCCTTTCGAGGGAGATTCACAAGGTTGGGTTGTTGTGGACGTCTTCTGTTCAGGTTTTCTCGAGTCACTTTGGCAGAGCTGACGCTCGTTGCTGCTAATACTCTCGCGGTCTGGTATGTCGAAGGGTCGAGTCTGAATTGTGTTGAAGAAACTCCGTCAAAGCGTCCAGAGACGACTTTCAGGCGATCCAGGAAAACCAAGTCGGTAGATGCGTCACTTGTCGAGTCGTTTTGTAAGACTTTGCGATCCTTTGCACGGAAACAGACGTCAAAGATGTGAATGCCTGGCCGGGGGTAGCTCTCGCTCCATATCTTTAGTTGAAGCTCGGGCGGAAGTTGCGGGAAGAGGGAGAACATTTTCAGAGGTGAAAGAACACAACCGACTGACAATTACAAGGGAAAAGACTTTTTATAAATTCAATGAATGAGAGGGATCGACTGCATAATGGAAGCGCGTCATTGTTCAAGGAGCTTTGGCGGACTGGAGTGTGCTACATTGTGAGTGGAGCGCGCAGCTCGGCGGAAAAATCGCCGGGACTCCAGCACATCAAGCCCAAAGCTACGACCAAAACGGTTGCATTGCGCGAGACGTCTTACTTGAGAGAGGATTGTGGCTGCAGCGGGCGCAAGCAACTGCTCCAATGGCGCTCTAGGTTCGGCAACACCGACGAAACCCCAGCTTCTATTGTGACAGGCGAAGCTGCTGACCGAAAATTGGAAACTGGGCGGTGATGGCACTGGGGCCATATCGTGCGGGAGTGGTTCAAGATGAATGTATTAAAGCAATAGTGTACTATTGCGCAGTTGGAAAAACCATGTGCCTTTCTACCACCTTGAACCAGCCCCGGTGTCCATGACTTTCTGGTTCACATTGAACCAGGCTGATAGTCATCAACCATTTGACCATTGAGCAAGCTGTTGAAAAAGGCAACATCAACTCCTTGGAACGCCCAATCAGCCGTATCCGCCATGATATCCGGCATTGGGAGGTCAAACATGTCTAACCCGTCGACTTGGGACTCTGGAACTTCGCTCAGCGACGGGAGAGGTTGCTGGTCGCCGATCAACAGATGGTGCGGCAGATGCATTACATGCAGCGATACATCATCTGACTGCGACGACGGCGTGTGAGATAGACCAGAAGCGTGCTCGGAAGACGTGGAAGATGATGGACCCGTGGCGAAGGCCGACGTCGAAAGCGTGTACGAGTTCGCTGTTTGACTCGCGCTCTGAGACATGCTGGGACCCAACGCAGGCAAGGAGATGTCAGGCGCCATCATGACTGTTCCAAAATATGGAATCCTGAGGCAGAGAGATTGCCTTTCCTGCCATGCATCGTGGCATACTTGACCCTCGTTGACAATGGCGCAGCTGTAGCTATCGCCTGTTTTGAGCGAATCCGTTTCGAGAACCAGCAGCTTCCTCACAAGATTGGCCGTCTCCCTAGTTAGCTCGTCGTGGTTCACCCGATTTAGCTCATCTAGGGTCTCGACAGTTTTTTCTATAAGCGCCCGATCGCCTGGACGTTGATGAGTGAGCAGCATTGTCGAATTCTGGTCCTGGCCGCTCAAGTGCGCCAGCAACAGGACCAACGAGGCTGTCAAGGCGCAAAAGTCGACAGGGCGGCAGCAAAAGACGACCTTGACGACAGACCGGAACGCAATGTACCTGTTCAGGACTTCGCGGCTCGCATACATACAAACCGTCTTGTTGTAGTCGTATCGATGGTCGGCGTTCTTGCGAAGCAGGAACGGCAAGTGAAGGACCGTGAGCAGGTTATAGTGAATGATTTGCATCTGCGCATTCACGACGAGGGCCATGACGTCGTCGGCTGTCATGCCAGGCCGGATTTCCATGGGCTTCCACCAGTTGGCCGGCATGCTGTTCGCTGCTCGGTTCATGGTCTCGTCGATAAGCTGGGTTGCTGCGAGGTCGTAGTCGCCACGCTGGTTCCTGTTGATGATTTGCTCACACAAATCGACCTGCATCTTCTCCAGCCACTCTGCATCCGATTCGCCGGCTCGCTTCTGGTCCGATGCAAACTTGGTATTGGTGATGGATGTCGACATGTCAAGAAGAAGCGACACGTAGCGCTCCAGGTACGCAATGTGCACCCAAGTCACGTCCCCTGAGACACGGGTCCCGGGGTCGTGCTGCTTCAGTCCGTTGGGTGTGTCTTTGCGGTGCATTCCCATGAACTGAGCCAAAGTCGAGGCGCGGCGGAGGGACACGAGCGCACGGCGGAGATTCCCGAAATTGACGAGATACACACCTTCGTATATGAGGCACTCTAGCCCTTCGAGAGAATCTAGAAGCTCGTCGTGGCACGTCACCATGCTTGAGGCCAGGGAGTGGTATTTCTGCATGGCTTGGTTCGCACTGCATCCTAAGTGGACGGACCCTTGGTCGAATGAAGGATCCAATTGTTGCAGACAAAGAGCCAGCTGCAGGAATTTACGTGCAATGAGGACTGGATGGGCGTGGACTGGAGGAAGGATGGAGAGCGCGCCAGATGGTAGAGAGCCTTCGCCGAATAACTGGCTGTAAGGGTTGCAGAGTGCTTGTAGATAGACGACGGCTCGGCCGGCCTCGAAGAGGACATCGGTATCTCGCTGAGACGGCAAAGCCGCGTGCAGGGTCCGACACGTGTCCTCGAACTCGGGTAGTGCATACAGGCTGGATCGAGTGGTTGAAGGTGTAGCGTCTTCGACCGAACTGCGAGAGGCTGTTTGTGCCGCAGCGGCGTCGGATTCTACCTAGAGACTGGGTTAGGTCCCATGCGAACATGCAAACCATCGTAGGGCCTGCCACTCACCAATGCCGCGCCGGTGGGTATGCCACGAATGGGGACGCGGCCGTTGTTTACGTCTCTCGAAGCTTGGCCTTCCGCCGAAGCTCCGGGAGCAAGGAACTGGGTGTTCTGAGACGTCTCGGGGGTATCTGCGAGGACCTTTGCTGTGAGCCCTTCAAGCATCTGCTCTATCCTCTTCAATCTCTCGGCAGTTGTCGCATCTTCAGCCTTGGGCACAGCAATGTCGACAAACTCTTGGCTCAGACAATGCGTTCCTCGACGCTGGCATCCTACGCAGATGACAGACGAAGCATGATCGAAGAAGCACCGCGTTTTTCGTCTCTTGCCTAGGGAATGTCAATTCTGCTCAATCCTAGCCTCTCGGTCTTCCACCCTACATTCAATGCAGCTGTGAGTACCCCTACGCAGGAGCCTCCTAGGAGCAAGCGATCCCACCGGCTCGGCGGCGCGCGCATCTTCTTGGTCCATGAGTTCGGGAGATGACAGCGAATGGCAGAGACGGGCTAGAAAGGTGCTGTGTCGATTTCGATGCTGGAGCGTGAATGAGTGAAGTTCGTCCGCCGCGCTCCGCCGAAGACGGCAAGCCGGCTCCTTCAGCCCGTGTCTGACTAAGACTCTAGCTCCGCGGCGTTTCCGCTTTGGGGGCTGACAACTGACAAGCATGTGGGAGTTGAATGAGGCAAAATTCAGCTGCTTCGGAGATATTGGACCAAGGCTCAAGTTGAGGAACGCCTTAGTTAGAGGTGGATGAGCCAGAGGTCGCCGATTGAGGGGTTTGTGCATTGGATTACTTCAACATGGATCAAACTTCATCAGCTTCGTCACCGACGAATAAAGGCTAAAACCCGGTCCCATCGGTCCCGATGACACTCGGTATCCCATCATCAACATCAGCCTCCGTGGAAGGGCTCCTCGGCCAGTAGTTAATGCTCCACAACATCCCCGTTGCGGACGGAGTACGATCTCGTCCGCCGGGCTAGATACGTGCAAACATGACTGTATATATAGGCCCTTCACTTCTGTATTGGTGAGATCAAAGCAGCCTTTTACAATTTCTCGCACCTCTCCAGAGCGTAACAATGTCTTCCCTTGGCAATAAACATGTCGAACTTCGCCTCCGTCCGAAGGATTGGGACGAAGGTCCAGAGTCCCAGAGATATCCTCTCTCCCTGATGGGCCATACCATGCCCAAGATATACGTCGCCGTGACAGAAGTGTTTGCCCTCCCGGAGGGCATCAACACTGAAGCAACCACCCAGAGCATGGCCGCGGGACTCGAGTTTGCGATATCACAGTTCCCCATCCTCGCCGGTGTCTTGGCCATGGACGCAGCCACTGGGCGAATGTGGGTGGTCAGGAAACGAGACTCGGCCATCACCCTCCATGTTAAGCATCTGCTGCGCGAAGGCGAGTTTCCTAGCTATGAAGAGCTGGAGGCAAAGGATGTACGATATGAAATCTCTCCGACTTGACTATTGTAGACAATGCTGATGCCATGATAGTTTCCGGCAAGCTCCCTCGCGGGCGGGCAACTTCTCCCCGAGTTTGTCACGGCCAAACAGCTTCACTCCCCTCTCGGCGACAACAACGAAGACGGCATCGCTGTTGCAGCCTTTCAACTGACCCTTATTCGAGGTGGTCTCATTGTGAGCCTGGCAATCCACCACTCCGTGTCCGACGGCCCAGGGTGCGACGGCTTTCTCACCACTTGGGCAGAGAACAGTTCTGCCGCGGCAAAGGGAGCACCCTTTATTCCTACGAACCACCATTTCAGCACACATGGAACTCGTTTGGACGTCGAAAGCCCGACAGCCGCTCGCATGCAGGAGCTCAACAAAACAATCACAGTTGTACGTGATGCCGGTGGCCCGATGCCACCGCCGCCAGCCGACTTCAAAATGCCGTCCTTCGTTCCACAGATGTGGCACTTTCCCAAAAGCAAGGCCGAGCTGCTCAAGAGCAAGGCGTCCGGGGAGGGGACCCATGGCTGGATATCCACCTACGACGCCATCATGGCTGCTCTCTGGGGCGGCATTACGCGGGCCAAGCTGCCCCTGCTCAACCCGGACCTGGAGTCCAGAGCAACTCTTGTTCACGCCATCGACACGCGAAAGATTTGGAATCCACCGCTGCCCGAGCGCTTCCTGGGCGTCGGGGCTGCTGCAGCACGCTGCGAGCCCATGACAGTCAAGGATGTCACTGCACCAGGGAATCTATCCAACCTGGCGAGGGCAGTGCGTGCATCGATCAATGCCACGACTCCCCAGTACCTCGAGGACCTGCTCCAGTGGATTTCCGGCCACGAGGACCGGCGGTGGCTCGAGACCAACGTCAACCCTTTTTTGGGGACTGACCTCGCAGCGTCTAGCTGGCAGGGCATGACGGCGTACGAGGCGCATAATTTCGGCTTTGGGCTGCCCAGCGCCCTCAGGTGGCCGAGTCCCGCGTTTGAAGGCTTTGTTTTCTTGTATCCTAGTCGAGCTTCGGCCAAGACTGCGGCCGACGATGAAGGCATCGAAGTGTGCGTCTGCTTGGAGGAGAGCTGCCAAAACAGATTGATGAAGGATGAAGTGCTCTTGGAATTTGCCCAGCCGAGGGGGTTGTAACTTGTCAATACTCTTTGTTTGAGTCGAGCCTTCATATTCAACGTTAGTTGTGCAGAACCCATCGTTCAATGTTGTCGTAGACGCAAAATTCCCTAGACTCGCACTTGCAAATGTATGACTCCGACTAGCACGAAGGCGATAGCCCCAATATCACGCCCAAACTCCCATATATCTCTCGCCAGTACCTCATTGCTACTTTTACCCAGACACTGAAATGTGCCCTCACCAGTCGAGCCCACTCATCCCTTAAGGGGGTCTACACTCGCAGCTCAACAACATCGATACACGAGGCAAACACTCCCCCCGACCAGCCCAACTGAGTCCTATGCATGAAAGTCTCAACTTAGTTATGTCAAACGGGATTCTACATCCTTATTCGAATTCTAGTTAGAAATCGACCCATACATACTCCGAAGCCTGGGTCGGCTATGCGATTTGATGAACTCGCAGGGGAGGTTTGGGTCGATTTCGACAATTAGGTAGAGCATCAATTTCTCTTAGGCTCTCCCGATACTTCGCTCAGCTGTACCTCGATGATGCTCTCAACCGACTGTAATCGTCTCCAGACTTGTAGGATTCGAAGTCCCGCCTTCTCTACCAACTCCCTCCACTCGCTTTCGGCTCTTTCTTTGGCCGATAGACAAGCCATCATGGTAATATCCGATGTTGTCACGCGAGCGTGCGGCTTGACACTATTAACCACACTCTCGTGGATGAGCAGTTTGGAATATCCCCGGGTCATCGCATCGGCGGTGTGACGGAGGATTATCAAGGCCTCGGGATCCTCCCAGTCGTGCAGCACGTTGTGCATGAAATACACACGCGCTCCCTTGACAGGTTGGGGAGTAAAGAAGTCATGGGGTTGTAGAGAAATACCCGAGGGCGGCGTGACATCCTTCAAAATCTCTGGTAGGTCTTGCAATATCAGCCCTCGAGCATCCGGATGTCGAGCGATGAACTTTCCAAGATCATGGCCCTTGCCACCTCCAACATCTACGACGAGAGCTCCATCATCCCTTCCGGTCGCAACGATGGTTTCAGTCGGATAAATGTCCACCCAGGGAGTGAGGTTGTACTTGGAGTGACACTCCATTGTGTCGTTGAACTCGCGCGTCACAATGGGGTTGGCGCCCACGAACTGGAAGAAAGTGGACTCAGGGCCGCGAAGATGTTGCCAGCTGCCATGCTTGGCATTGGTCGGGTTCTTGAAGCCCGTTTGTTTGAGGAATTCAGGCAGAGAATTGAACACGGGGTTGTTGATTTCGCTGTAAAAGGTGCCGTAGACGGATGTCAGAGGGGGGTCGCTAGCGAGGGCCCTGGCCCAGGGGGTTGGGGCAAATGTGTCTTCCCCGGTTTCTAAGACGAGGTATTGGCCGGAGAGATGCCTCATCATGCGTCCTAGATGGGGGATTATGTTATTTAGCAGTGATATGTCGTCGAAAGATAGCGTTCACTTACGAATAAGCACCTCGTCCGAGCCAGTCAGCTCAGAAAGTTCAATGCAAGTCTTGGGAGCACCTCCATCCTTGGCCCACCTATCAAAGAGACCAACGTCGATGAGCGTCTTGATGCAGGCATGTGTGGCACCGTTGACCCAGTTGTGCTGCCACACAATGTCCCACGGCGACTGGACCTTCATGAGGGCTTTGAAGAGAGCCTCTCTGGTTCGAATCCGGTCAAGTTCATTGGAGAAGGAGTTGACGTCGAGGTCCTCGAGACTGCTGACGAGGCCATCTGCAGACGCCATTGTTAGGTAGGGTCTCAGCGATCAAGACGATAAGGGGGGAAATTGTGAACTGGAAGTGGCCAAGAAAGGTTTGATATTGTTATGTGATAATAATGTTGAAATGAAGATGAAGCCATCAAATTTATTCTCTTCAACCGACCCACGAGAGCATGTCAGGCTGACTTGCCCAACTAAAGGGCGTGATTTAATTGAAACGCATGCACGGTCTTGAACCGTGGCGCGTTGCGCGCCATTCAGCCAGGAACAATCACTTCCTGTTGGTCCATGGGGGACGACTACGGTGTGAATCTATTCGAGTGCCTCAGACAGAACTGGATAGGACGGGTATGGCGGCATCGGGCATTGCCGATAGTGGAAACCTCCGCGCTGCGATCTGCACAAGGCGCTTCGGTAGTATGCAGTGAGATTGAGATGAGTAACTTATCTAGTTATCGTTGTCATTGATGGTATATATTTAGTAGCGAATCATGAGGAGTTCATTAAGTCTTCTTTATTGTTTCGGGGTGACAGCTGCATATCGTTTTCCAACAGTTGCGTTGCGTTGGTTATGAAGCAGGCATGTCCCACTTCGAAGGTAGTGGCCGATTGTGCTGCTAGTTGGCTTGCCGCGTTTGAGGAATGTTGCTTGGAAGTACACGTGCTTGAGCTCCGATTTTCGCTTTTCCCAGGATGCCTTCCTCCACCTGAGGACTAGGTTACAGCGTAAGTATTTCACCTCGTCGCGATGGCAATTCCGCTTGATAAGACAATTCACTGAGTGGGCAACACTGCGGCATGTAATCATGACGGATGCCAAGATTGCCTTCGTCCAAGCAAAGTGCGTGTTCTCGGAAAGCTTCTGGACTATCTCTCGCGGTTTAGGTGCACCACAGAAGCATTACAGGTTAATGTCAAGCCGGAGAGCACGTTGAGCCCTCACATCAATGGCTCCTAGATGCTTATTGAGGCGTACTACGCCTATAGTCGCGATTGGACCCTGGATGGACGGAAGGAGGGAGCATGCCTACCGAGACGAATGCCAAGTTTTGAGGCTAGCCGTTTCGTCTCATCTTTAGTGGCCTTCGACACGACTCCGGGAATGCTGCTGGGCTCATCAGTCTTGCAAAAAAGGTATACGAGTCCCTCGGGTACGATTCGAGTGAATCTCGTTCGCGCGGAACCCCAGCGCTCATGTACTCCGGCCCCTTACGCCCGAGCTGTGCATATAGTTATGTGCCATTGCTTCTGAGGCAGGGTTCCCAGCCATTTTTACCATGAGCAGCAGCCTTACCAGTAAGTCCGGGCATGACGGTGGGTAGTTGTGGCGCCTTTTGACTCGAGGGCTAACGCATGGTGCAGGCAGCTTCGGGGACCAGCCTGACGGGTTGAATAGCCCTAACATGGTCTTCAAACTCATTGAAGTTGCAGGGAGAAGCTCAGTCAAAATTGACGACAGGCATGAGCGGCCGTTTGGGGATCCAAAGCTTATCGCTCAACTGGCTCAAGACTCGATTGAGGAATGACGGACCACATTCAATTCATTGCATTAGGTAGCCGAACACACGAATGAGACTTCCACAATCGCCATCTCGGATAATAATATGAACCATCAACCACTGGGTTCCCTGCTAAATATCGGCGCCTTATCTCGCCTTCTGGAGAGCCTCCCAAACAACTTGACCAAGGGAAAGTGTGCGTTCCTCTTGTAAATTGACCAACAATCTGGACTCCCACCGAGGCACCGTCGTAGACATCGGGATCATCTAGGACAAGGAAGCGCTTACTTTATAACTGAGGGAATAGTCCATCTCTAATAAGCTTGCCAGTGTTCCCATAACATCATTTACCGGGCGGTAATTTGGATCAAACTGATCAATCGACTTGTCCGCCCTGGTGACTGGCATAGTGACGCTGGAATAGTCAAGTAGATTCATAATCTGGCTGTAAGGTAAAACAGATCTCAGTAAAAGTGATGAGAAGGGACTTAGCGATTACCATAATGGTAGTATTTCCCAGGAATCAGACCTAGATGGAGCGCCATGGGCATTATGATAGTGTCCAATGGCCAATCTATGATGTCTCTAGTCGCTTGCCTCATCAATGATCAAGAAGACTTGCCGGTACCAGTTTGGTGCTTTGTTTCCACTCAATATGATGCATATTGTGCGCGATAGTTTCGTAACTGGATACAGATCTTCTGGTATTCCAAAGTGGGAACTGGAGGAGAACGGTTGTCGCCAAGGTCTTCCTTTTTCTCTGGGATCAGAGGCTCCCCAGAGAGACCCAGTTAATTGAATATATGGACGCCATCATCGCTGTCAATAAATTGGCTCTAAGGCGGCGCCATCCTTGGTGAGCATGTTCTGTCAAGTCTGGTTCTCTACTCGGCAATGACTTATGTGCATGGTCACCCCCAGCATGACTTAGTGGTTCCCAGAAACGTCTGCCATGTCCTCGCCAAGAAATAGGGATGAGTGCTGGGTCGCGGAGCCAAGGGCTGGTGGACAGTTGGCTTGCATCATGAACGTTAGCGTCGGTAGAACCGAACTCATGACGCCTACAACGGACGGTACTTCTATCTATCCCGACATCTGGATCATAAATGCATCGGTTGGTTGGTCACGAGCAAATGGTCAACCGACAGGAAGTATAGATCTACTATGGGGATTAGGTAAACTGATCTGACAACATTGGCGACATTTCTGTACGAGAGCCAATATGTGCTTGGTTTAATGGCGAACGTCCCGTAGAAGCAGAAGGAATTCTCACGGAGCTGCCTATTGAAAATCAGCTTGGGCTCTTCAAACCAGATCAACAGCACGTACCGATGTCGATCCCAAACCCATCCGAGCTGCCTCCGAGAGATTGTAGAGCGGCTTCCCCGAAGCTTAGCATTTGTCGAACAAAGCTTGGCTGATGGGCGGCAGCGAGCAATATCTCCCGAGGAGCCTCCAAACGAAAGTGGTTGGTTGACGGGATGCATCATGTATCCGAAGATCTTGTTACGAGTTTCCCCGACCTAGCCGGGTCCGCGTGAGCAATGCACAACGTTCAACAACATGAACTCCTACAGTGATTCTTACCAGCAAGGTTCGAGGAAGACTTGTCTGTTCACGCCTAGTGTTAGCAAGTGATTGAACCATCTGGCGACATGGATATGAGTGTGCTCACCTTGCAGTAGAGGACAGAGGCTAGAGACAGAAGCTCCTAGGCCAAGTAGCTGTTCACATTCTGGTACTTGTCGGAACTCCTTTCCCCCCTTCGAACGTCCCGATCCAGCCGACCCAACCCATCGTCGTCTCGACGCCTTTTACATGAAATTGATCTTTGAGAGACGCTGGCAGGCCATGACGGAGCCGATGGTGCAGCCAGTTTCAGCGACGTGCTTATCCAACTGTTTGACCCGCTCGATTGATGATTCGAAGAAGATTTCATGAAGGCAGTTATTCTAGGCGCGACATCAGCGTAAGAAGTTGACGAACCGACTGAAGAGGACACGAACGTACAAGTTGATGGGCGAGAGCGGCCCTCTTACAACATGCTCGGGCAACGCTCTCAGCACAAAGCTACTTCGACGCCAGCTTCTCGACCCAACAAAGGGCTCGGCAGAGCGGTGATACGAGCCTCTTCTGCGGCTATGAGTTTGCCAATGGAATGATCCGCAATTTTGGCAAGGCCTGCAGCTTCTTTGATGACAGATTCTTAGAGCCTCTATTCGGCCGCGATGTTGGCCCAGTACGCTCGCGTTTGGCCCGGGCGACATCGTAGCAGTGCGGGATGATGGTTATGATGACGCTATGCCGAAGGAAAAAGAAAGGAGAGAAAGGAACCCGAGCGTAGTGATGAAGTGGAGTAGGCATTTTGGGATTCGTGATGCCTCACCGTGCGCCTCAGCTTTGTACGAAATGGACCACAACCTCTTCCTATGCTACTCGAAAGGGATGGCTGGGTCTTTCAAGTGCGAGAAAGGATAATAATTCTAACATTACTCAAACAGAAGGATGCAAGGAATCATCATCTCCGCGGAGGCTAGTGTTCAGCCGAAAGAGATTTTGCGTTATGCTGCAGGACTCACACTCCTGCCAGACGAAAAGTATCAGTCAAGGGACTTCGCCTAGAACAGTACTTGCCTCGGTTTGGAGATGTCCATACTGATCTTGACTAACATCCATAACCCGGGGCTATTAGGAGAAGCGCTCACGATCTGGATTAGCATGAACTGTTGACTAATTTCGGTCGTGTCCTCGAGTTCGATGGGCACGTCTTAGGAAAATGACCTACTTCAAGATCAAAGGTATAAACTCTCGCGGATGATTTCAGCGGTACGATAATGCTTGACACAGAATACTCGAGTATGAATAACAACCTAGAAGGCGTCACTTTCTTCGGATAGGTAGCTTGAGCTCTCATACGCACCTACAAATCGGCGGAGAGGAGGAAGCAGAGTGGGGAAGGAGACTCATGGAGAGCAAATGAGGAGCATCAGATTTCACATTTGCAACCCGAGATCGTCCGCTAGCATCCACTCGGCTGCCAACAAGGGGAAAACACCAATTTTACCCGGGCCTCGATCAAGCTCCAGGCTTAGGGCTGACTCGGCGAGGCCTAGCGGCTTCATTCTCACTTAGTATGAGCTTCATGCAGTCCGTCCCTTGCCTCACGCCTAGCAGTAATTTAGTGCTGGCTACTCCGTACTCTGTACTGTTATGGAGGATGCTGCTTTGCTCGAACGCGTGTCAAGTTGTCTGGATGTGGGTGTGCTCGGAACGCAGCATGACGAAAGTTCCGTCGTCTCCTGTCTCGGTTTGTTTGCCAAAGTAACGCTAGTGACGGCAAGCTGACGAGCTGTCAGCTTTTAGCCTTCAAGCGGGCAGCCCAGAGAGGCTATTGGCTGGCTTAGGTCCCACGCCTGCACATGTATTGAGATTGGTTTCGACTTTTTCAACGGCTCGTCTTGTTCTCTGAACTACCCTCACCTTCTCCCGTCAGTGCCGTCACCACTGGCAACCCCAACAGCAATGTCTTGGTTCGAGAGCAGCGGTTTGCTGCCCGTACAAGCAGTTGCGGGAGGAATCCTCCTCATAACAATCTTGCTCTACAGGTGTCGTAACTCGCTCTACCCTCGCCCCCTGGATCTCATCCCGTACAATGCCGAGGCCACGCAACGGCTCCTGGGCGACGTGCCCGATATCAAGGCCATGGGCAGCATGACCAACTGGCTCGCCTTGCAACCAGCCAAGCACCAGTCGCCCCTCTTTCAAGCCTTTGTCCGACCCTTTGGAAAGCCCTGGGTTGTGGTCGCAGACCACCACGAGGTGGCCGACATTTGCATGCGCCGTCTCAAGGAATTCGACCGCAGCGACGTCACCATTTCTGTCTTTTCTGGCATTATCCCAGGTGCTCACCTCACTCTCAAGAGCGCTGATGCCCAGTTCCGCAAGAACAAGGAACTTGTCAGGGATTTGATGACGCCGTCCTTCCTGACCGAGGTATGTCTTGGATGACGGTCCTTCTCCCATGATTGCTGCTCATCCAGCTAACCGACGTCAGATCTCGGCCCCTGAAATCTACGACAAGTTTGCTACGCTGCTTCGGCTCTGGGAGCGCAAGACCGCGCTCTCCAAGGGTCGCCCCTTTGCTGCATCCCGTGAGATTCACCATGCTGCCCTCGACATTATTGTCTGCGTCGCCTTTGGTCTCGAGCCCAGCCAAACGCAACTGGTGAGAGAGATCGAAGAGCTAGCCGTGGACCAAGACTGGGCGACGAATGCATCCGGCGGGCCCGACGAGGAATTCCGTTTCAAAGAGGCGAGCGTCGCGGAAGAGCTCGAGGCTTTTACCGTGCTGTCGAATAGCACGTCGTTGAGCATGAGATCGCTTTTCCCCCAGCTGTTCCATTTCTTCTATCGTAATTTTTCCCCCACCATGCGAAACGCCCTCCGTCTGGCCAAACGGCTGCAACGCCGCGAAATTGCCAACGGTCTGGAGAGACGGCGTACTGGAAAAGCCCAACGTTGTGCTGTGGATGAGATTCTTGCCCGCGAGGAAGCCATCGCGGCGAAGGAGGGCAGGAAGCCCGAGTATTACTCACAGGTAATCACGAGCGAGGTCAGTAAAAGTTCACGTTACTTGTCCGCACCAGATACGATGCTAAGATCCCCATCGTACAGCTTATGACATATCTCATCGGTGGGCACGAAACCACGTCTTCCGCCTTACGATGGGGAATAAGCTATCTCAGCAACGACCAACGTGTCCAAGCCCGTCTGCAAGAAGCCCTCGACCAGGCTCACGACCATGCCAGGGCCGAGAAGCGACTCCCCACGCTCGCCGAGATTACGCAAACACACATCCCATACCTGAACGCCGTTGTCGAAGAGGTGCTTCGCCACGCCCGTCCGCTTGCACTGTGCATGCGCGAGGCCCAGGTCGACACCCAGATTCTAGGTGCTCACGTGCCCAAGGGCACGACCGTCGTGTTCCTCGCCAACGGACCTGGCGTCCTGACGCCCAAGATTCCCTTTGACGAGTCCCGTCGCAGCGCGTGGGCCGCATCTCGAAACGAGAAGCATCCCATCAACGACGAGATTGACGTCACGGCGTTTTGCCCGGAACGATGGCTTCGAACCGAGCGGAATGCAGACGGCGCAGAAGAGACAGTCTTTGACGCCAACCTATTCCCGATCCAAGGGTTTGGGCTGGGTCCGAGGAGCTGTTTCGGCAAGAGGCTGGCGTACCGCGAGATGAAGATTTTCTTCACGCTCGTATTTTGGAAGTTTAGATTCCTTTCGTTGCCGGATGCGCTGGCTAATCCGGAGGAGTTTTATGCCTTGACACGAAACCCGAGGCAAGTCTACGTCAAGATACAAGAGAGGACTGAGGTATCCAAGTAGTTGTACTATTTACGTGTGAATGATAGTTAGAAGTGGTCCGCCTCTGTAGATATATCAATGGATTGAGAGGGACCTCGCAGGTGATAGTAGAAGTTTATGGGCATGTCTGATTAACGTAATTATATTCCATTGAGTTTTCCACATAAAACTATATGAAGTTGGACTAGTTACGTACGTGGATGCATGCAAATTTCAAGGTTTACTCATATACAACTCTTTTATGGACGGTGAGCTCAATGGTCTGGCCTGAACGGGCCCTTCATTGATCCTCTACGTTCTTGAGAGAGGCAGTGCTGTTGAAATTTTCGTAAACAAACTAATATCTTAAGTGTCCTAAGGTAGTCATCGTATAGGATAGTAATAACTTAGATAAATTTAACTGTTTATGGGTAGGACTCTACTACCTATCGGTAAAGTACCTGTAGGCATCTAATATTCCCGAAGCCCCTCTTTTGGGTACCTTCGGTAGCCTATATCGCGGGCACCTATAGGTATTCCGAGTCTTAGTCCAGGGGATTCCAGTCTGTCGTCTTGAGCGAGTAGACGTATGATTTATGCCCTGGAATTCGACAGTGCCCGAACCGAACAATAGTTTAGAGCCACTTCCCGAGTGTAGAGCTTGATATAATCCAGTTCTCCGGATTGAACGGGTCGGCGTCGGCTTGTGTCTGTAGTCTTGTATGATGGTAGGTGTCGTCCTGGAAATGCAAAGGATGGAAGTTGAGTACCTATAAGAGGAACAAGAAGGAAGAGGGAGAATCGGTATGACAAAGAAACAATCGAAAGCTGTGCGTTACAATAAAATAATAAATAAGTTAATTTATGTGCAGAAGAAATTTCTCTCTATACCTTGAGAGATGCTATATCAGTTCTTAACATCAAACCGATCCAGGTTCATGATCTTGTCCCACGCGGCGACAAAATCCTTCACAAACTTCTCCTTCGCATCCGCGCTACCATACACTTCCGAGATGGCACGTAACTCAGCGTGAGATCCAAAGACAAGGTCCGCGCGACTGGCGGTCCACTTGTGCGAGTTGGTCTTTCGATCCGTTCCAATCCACGTCTCGCCGCTGCTGTCCTTCTTGGTCCACTTGGTACCGGCGTCGAGAAGGTTGACAAAGAAGTCATTGGTCAATTTACCCTTGTTCTCTGTGAGGATTCCCAGCGAGGAGCCGTCGTAGTTGGCGTTGAGGGCACGGAGTCCACCGACGAGGACAGTCATCTCCGGGGGAGTAAGTGTGAGCAAGCCGGCCTTGTCGACGAGAAGCTCCTCGGTACGGGCACGGGCTGTGCTGCGACCGTAATTCCGGAATCCATCGGCAACGGGTTCCAAATATTGGAAGCCTGTAATGTCTGTCTGGTTTTGCGTAGCATCCACACGGCCAGGTGTGAAGGGAACGTCAACTTCGAAGCCTGCATCGCGAGCGGCCTTCTCAACCGCGGCCACGCCGCCGAGAACGATGAGGTCGGCCAGGGAAACACTCTTGTAGCTAGAGTTGAACTTGGCCTGGATCTTCTTCAGGGCCTTCAACACCTGGTCAAGCTGCTTGGGATTGTTGCTGACCCAGTCGCGTTGAGGCTTAAGAGCAATTCGAGCGCCGTTCGAGCCGCCGCGCTTGTCCGAGTTGCGAAATGTCGAGGCGGCGTTCCAGGCCGTGGACACCAGCTTGGAAACATCGAGCCCCTTGGCAGCGAGCAGCTGCGACTTGAGCTCGGTAATGTCGGCATCGTCGAGGAGCTTGTCCTTGCGCTCGGGCAAGGGATCTTGCCACGAGAAGCGCTCGGCGGGGATCTCGGGACCAAGGTATCGAGAGACGGGGCCGAGGTCGCGATGGAGCAGCTTGAACCACGCGCGAGCGAAGGCTTTGCGCGTCTCTTCGGGGTGGTCGAGCCAGCGTTTGCAGATCTTGAGGTAAATGGGGTCGTGGATGAGAGCAAGGTCACTGGTCAGCATGGTAGCCCTCCGGAACTTGGTCTTATCAAAAGGATCGGGGTAGTCGCGAGTCCCGTTGACGGCTTCCCACTGCTTTCCACCAGCCGGGCTCTCAACAAGTGTCCAGTTGTTGGTCAGAAGGCTGGTCAGGAAACCGTTGCTCCATCTATCTCCGGTTAGTCACTTGGTCCAAACGATGATGGCATTGAGGCAGGCAATAACTTACTTTGTGGGGGTTTTGCTCCAGATGACCTCGAGTCCACTCGTCATTTGGTTGGGGCCGTTCCCATCACCCACATTATTGTGCCAGCCAAGGCCCATCTCGCCCAGGTCGGCGGCTTCGGGTTCGGGTCCGATGTGCGCTGCGACAAGCCGAGTCAGCTTCCACCAAAGACTTGCGCATTGCAGTTAACACTTACACGAAGACACGGCGCCGTGCGTCTTGCCAAATGTATGACCACCAATGATCAGGGCAGCCGTTTCTTCATCATTCATTCCCATGCGACCAAAGGCCTCCCTGATATCCAGAGCGGAGGCGGCCGGATCGGAGCTTCCGTCAGGTCCCTCGGGGTTCACATAGATGAGGCCGAAATGCGTAGCGCCCAGGGGCTTCTCGAGTTTGTCGGCTCTTTCGTAGATGTCGGTGCTGCCGTTGTATCGGACGTCGTTGCCCTTGGGAACAAAGGTGGTCTCGCCTCCCCAGTAGACGGATTCGTCCGACTGCCAGGTATCGGGGCGGCCTGCACCGAAGCCGAGGGGCTCAAAGTCCATGGACTCGAGAGCAACGTTGCCAGCAAGAAGGATCAGATCGGCCCACGAGATCTTGCTACCATACTTTTGCTTAATCGGCCCTGCAAAAAGTCAGCTGACATCATCTTTCACCGTCTCAGAGTAGAAAGACTGACAAAGGAGCCGGCGTGCCTTGTCTAGGTTCTGATTGTCGGGCCAGCTGTTGAGAGGGGCGAAGCGTTGTTGACCCTGATGGTGGTTAGAATGGTCCCAACCAATGATTGCATCTGATTCATACCATTCCACCTCCGCCGCGACCATCAATGGCACGGTAGGTTCCGGCGCTGTGCCAGGCCATGCGGATGAAGAGTCCACCATAGTGGCCAAAATCGGCTGGCCACCAATCCTGCGAGTCGGTAATGAGGTTGTGCAGATCCTTCTTCAGGGCGTCGTCTAGTCAAAGCAAATTAGACCATTTACATCGCCAATCAGCTGCCGCAAACTTACAGTCCAGAGTATTGAAGGCCTTGATGTAGTCGAAATCCTCGCCTAGGGGGTTGATCTGGGGCAAGAATTGGCGTAGCACATCGAGCCGCAGCTGGCACGGCCAAAAATCCCTGCTCCTCGTGCCGGCCCCGGCGGCATTTCCCACGACTTTGCATCGCCCAAAGTCTTCGGCAATCTCCCTTGGGGGAAACGAGTCGGCGTCATAGGCCCTCTTTGCGAATGGGCAACCGTCGCCAGCCACCAGGGGAGCGAGCCCGGCGGCTAGCAACAGCCAAGCAGACGAGATAGCATGCATAATGAGACTTAGTGCTGGAAGCTCAAGGGATTCAACAAGCAAGAAGGACAAGCCTATCCGGTCAAGGACTCGCTCGGAGAGGAGGGGGGCGAGAATATTGGCCACGCGGATTCATTTGTAGTCGTCCACTCGGGAACCTACAGTTGGTCACGACGGCGGGCTCCTGGGCGCCAAGTGCGCAGTGACCTGGACCATGATGATGTGGCACTCGAAAACCCTGATTTGAAATGAGCATTCTGTGACTGACTGCTTCTGACGGGGCTTGGCTGGAGCATGCTAAGCATGGCAGTGTGCATCCAACCACGCATATCACTTCGGCCGAGCGCTCTCAGCACTAAACGCATTTGCTATTTCTAGGAACGGCCACCCGCAGTAAACAATTCCCGACATGGTGATAGGCGGCAGACGGGGTCTGGGCCTCCGGGGGGCATGCTCGGTCACCAACGCAAGTGGAGAAAGGGAAGCTTCCACAAGACGTTGGTGGATCTACAATAACAATTGCTGCATGGAAGCAACTACCGACAAGGATAATTAGGAATCGTCGACGATGAAATAGGCTTCCCGGGCGTCCAGGGGGAGGCGAGGAGAGGCCTGAAAGGAGAAGGTGGTGGCTCAACCCAATATAAACTCAATTGCTCCATCCTGGACAAGGTTGGATGACGAATTGGGACGTCGGCTAAAAGAAGAGCACCGGCAGCTGCATTGGAGGCTTCAAAACGCCGAGGGGTCGCCCATCATGGGAGTCTATCCGGTACGCACGTCGGACTGACTTAGATTGGGGCAATATTCCCGCCAAGTTGTGCCATGCTCGGCAATGGTCTGATTACCCACCTCTGCAGGGAAACCCCAGAGCCTAATCGCTGCTCGGTGAAACAGATTGGCTGGGTTGCATTGAATGTTGTTTTCGCGCACAACGAAAAGCTCCCGGCCGGAGTATTTGCCCGTCCCTCGCCCGCGTTTCCGGTGCAAATGCCGTGTGACTGAGCGGGGTTTACTACGTAGTAGTAAGGTAGTCTAGGTAGGCCACCAGGGTCAGCTGAGCTCAGACCGGCCACGACGTGCTGCGACTTGCAGGAGGACGCAGTGTTACATGGTGCGTTTGCGTGAGTAAATTGCACTCTGCATTGGGCCGCGAGATGCTACGCCTCGCTGACGGTCAGCTATACGAGACGAACGCGCCTTTGTTCATCAACGCGACCAATTCTGACCATTCTGAGGTCCTCATTGGACTCGCCTGCATTGGGCTAACCGTTTCGATTCTGTGACACTCGACTCACGACGCGGCGCAGATCTAGCGGGGCCACGCCCGACGAGGCGGGCAGAGATTCACGCCCATTTTGTCATCCGTCGTCAGAACAACTATATGCTTCGAGGACCCGAAATGTGAGCATCCCGATAGGTGGAACATCGGGCAACGCGTGCCTGTTCGCTGCCGTATACTTTTCTTCTCTCAATACGACGGAGCCGTGTCCCAAAGTGGATTCGTGAAACCTAGTCGGTAATGTTATTCATCCTTTGTGCGCCGTCTAAATGCCAAGAGCCATCATGAATGATTCCAAAGGGTGTCCATTAATTAACTTAGCTAATAGTCCACAATTGGGATAGGATTGCTAAGCATGTCGATTGATTACATATGCACCTAGAGTGCATACCCACTCGGGAACTCAAAGCCGACGCCTAGTTGGTGTGTAAATAACTACGAGGAGCTTCATCCACAGAGATATTAAGAATCTTTATGTTTAGTACTAACTCTGCTCGACCTAAATTTTATAATCGAATGAGAGAAAGGGCTCTGAGGGAAGCATTTCTTATTTCTCTGCGCCGCTCAAGGAATAATATTCTCACCGAAACCGTGGTGTAGCCCGTTCGTTGCCATGGCATACTAAGACTACCTATTTCAGGCGACAACGGAGAAAAACATATGCATTCTATAGAACCTTGAACAATCATAGAATGAGGTTGGGAAGCTCATTTCTCTGGCTCGACCCCTCGATAACACTGGCTTGCGGGTCCCGGGTATCCTGACCGATTTTGATGACGAGATTGTCGACAAATGACTACCTTTTCAGTAGATCGGGAATTTATCCGCGTACATACATGCGTTTGGTCGGGCCAGCAGCGGGTGGCAGTACCATCGAGCATCAGACTACGGAACGCCTTGCCTAGCCTCGTTGCCATTGCCGAGCGATGTCGGGTATCGAGGCCGGTCCGATAGGCGGAGAAGAACACCCACCCTAGAGTTGGGCGCCGCCACATGGCACCGCTATATAAGAAAAGAGAATAGCAATTCAGCATCCCAATTTATCATCCACATGCATTAAGATACATAGTTGACACACAGTCAAGACTGCTTCTCAGCTAGTCGGTCTCCACGGTTCGACAGTTCTCGTTTCCCCAGTCCCGATTCCCGAATCCCAATTCAAAATGGCCTTGCCAGAGCCCATTCTCTATTACATAAAACCGACCCCGCTGATCCCCAACTCTCCAAAACCTCTCCTCCTCTACAAAGGGGTATTCTTCAACAACGGCAAGGTCGACATCACCAGCGCCTACGACACATTTAGGAGCCACGGCTGGGACGTGCAATGGGTGACTCGATACGGCCGCCACCAAAAATCGCACTACCACAGCGCTTCCCACGAAGTCATGGTTATAGTGTCGGGGCCAGGCAAGATACGATGGGGAGCCGCGGATCTGAGTGACGATGGGCAGGAACATACTTATGGGAGCGCGTTCGAGGATGGCAGCCTGGAGCTTGAGGTGAATGTCGGCGACGTCTTTGTCATCCCCGCCGGCATCGCGCACAAGTCATTTGATCCTCGGGCGGCAGAGGCTGAGTTTGGATGCTTGACTGGTTCTGCTCGTGGTGTCGAGTCCGAGGACCCGAGAAAGGCGGTGGGAGAGCTGCCTTTGACTGGCTTCATGATGATGGGGGCATATCCCCAGGGCTTCACTTGGGATTGGGGGGAGGGAGGTGATCATGTTGGTCGGTTTGAGACAGTATGGAGCACTAGTAACCCAGATATGGATCCTGTTCTCGGTGATAAAGGCGGCGTTGGAAAATACTGGAAGACACAGCATTGAGGATCGAGCCCGGGGGCCGCTATACATTAAGGCAATAGACATCAATTGCAGCCGCTTTGAGTGGGACGACTCAAGCTACCTCAGATCAATTCACCCATCTCTGACGTGCATACAAATTTCTACACCAACTAACTAGGTAACAATATAGTAGTCGATAAACTCAGGAAGCTAGACGCAGGAGTTCTCCGGTTCTATCGACAGAGGATTTCATCACCGGTGATAGAAAAAGACAAGCCTTATGGCCAACAAGAAGACAGAAACATGACGATTTCACTAATTTTAACGCTTAATAATTCAATTTCTCAGAAAAAAGTCCAACAATGTCTACGCAGGTGTCGGGCCAACTGTCACGACGACATTCTTCGTGACTGTGACCACTGTCTTATCTGCGGAATCTCGCTTGGCCCCATACACCGTACTAGGACAGATTGTAGTGTAGACATCAACAATCTGAGTGACTATGACCGTCTCAGCTGCATTCATATCGCAGCTAGAAACAGAAGCGGCACAGCGAGTAGCCGTGTAAATGCTCGTGGAGCGGACCGTGGTCGTTGGCACGCCGGGCTCGGTCATGGCTGTCTCCTTTCTCGTTGTCTGAAGAGTTGTGCTAGACTGCTCGTCATCACAGTCATCAGACTCAGATACAGTCGTGGGATGGACGGTAGTCGTTGGCACGTCAGGTTCGGTGATGGCTGTCTCTTTTCTCGTCAATGGAACAGTTGTACTAGACTGCTCGTCGCAGTCGTCAGACTCGGATGCAGCCGTAGAGCTGACGGTAGTCTTTGGAACGCCAGGCCCGGTCGTGATTGTCTCCTTTTTCGTCAACGTCCGAAGAGTTGTGCTAGACTGCTCGTCGTCGCAGTCGTCAGACTCGGATGCAGCCGTAGAGCTGACGGTAGTCTTTGGAACGCTAGGCTCGGTCGTGATTGTCTCCTTTTTCGTCAACGTCCGAAGAGTTGTGCTAGACTGCTCGTCGTCACAGTCATCAGACTCGGATGCGGTGCGGGTCGCGTAGTCCTCAGGCGTAGACGAAGCAAGCGTCCCAGGAAGCCCCGTGGCCGAAGCAGTGGCGGTGGTAATCGTATCAGATGCCTGATCCAAGCACTGGGTCCCAATGGTTCCCTCCACGAAAGTTGTCGTCCATTCCGGGGAAACGCCAACTGTGATGCTGCTGTCGCCAACATCGACGCCGGCGTAGATACCGGCGTTGATATTCCAGGACTCTGATACCTCGAGAGTGCAAGTTGCGTCATTTTTATCATTCTCTAGCAAGAAAATGACTTCAATGATGTTGAGATACACGCCAGCCGCCAAATCCGCGGATATATCGACCAAAGGGGTGTCGGCAGTCACTCCAACCTCGGTACGCAGACGGATAGATGCCTTGAGGGTGGTCGAAGTGCTTGACACTTGCCAAGGAATCATGCTGCTCTCCGAGCCATCGCTAAGAAATGGTTAGCCATACAAGTAATGGATGACCAAACTCGAACTCACAAGTTTGCATCAACAATGTCCCCTTCCAAGCTCGCCGTGATCCAAGAGCCCTCGGGAATGGTAAAATTGAACCCTCCAGTTGCTTCCAGCTCACCACTAAGGGTGACCACTAATTCAAGATAAAGACCGACGCCAAGGGTTGTTGAAGAGCTCTGCTCACGGCATTAGCAGGTATCGCGGCATCATGCCCAGGGCCTCAGACTCACTCCCAGGCTCACGCCTCCAAGACTCCACAACGGGATGACTTGCTGTTCGCCAGTGCCCGCTACCACATTGAGGTCGAAAGAACCTTTGATCTCCGTGAAGGACAACTTAAAGTTTGATGACCAGATGTCAGGTAGTTCCTCGTCGTAGGTGGCAGTGACACTTCCTGTAAGTTCACATTCAATGCAGTCAAGCTTGAATTTGTTTTCCTCCAACTCACTAAACTCAAGCGGTCAGTCTTTTACTCTGAATGCGGAGATGGAAAACATACATGTCAACAATATTCTCAGAGTACTTGGAATATTGGAAGCTCTCCGTTTGCTCTGAGTCTCTCTGTACGAGGTGTCTTCGGTCCGTCGAGGCGATCGTTCTCTCGGGCGACTGAGGATACCTGGCAACTCCAGCAAAGGCTGAAGAAGCCGAATTCGCCAAGAGAGTAACGAAGAGAAGGGAGTACATCTTGAAACAGATACAATCGATGTTCGGCCTGTGCCAGTGGTGTAGCATGAGCAAGGCGGCAAAACGATGAGAATAAGCCTGACATGGTCTTTTCTTGAGGTCGAGAGACGGGTAGTTATAAAGACAAGTACCGTTCATCAACTCACATAGGATCAATAAACTGGCCTCATATTCCTTCCAGCCGCTCTCCCAAGAAGTCATCTGCACGACTCTGCTCAAAACTCAGACTCTGGTTAGTTATCCCACCAACAAAGGAGCAGTGTGCATAATGCATCCAGCATGCGTAGCGCCAGGGATTGCATCAACCCCCAGCCTTCGACTATTCTTAGCGCGAGATGGCACTTCCTATTCGCACGAACAATGCCATTCCTGCATGTTGGTCGCTCTGAAACAACCAAACCCCACAGCCCCAGACGTCCCTCATTTGGTCCAATGTCTAATAGGGCTGAAAATGTGAATGGTCTGTTGGTCGAGGGCCATGAAATCCTTCCATGTAACAATGGGCGATGAATAGGCGGCCACCACCACGCTGGCAGGTAGACCTTGACGGCGGCCCGGAGCCTAGAGGATCCAAATTGTCAGATTTGATCATCTACGAAGAATCATATGTGCCTCAGGATGGACTTTGTTTGGGGGAAAGCATTTAAGAAATGGCCCCCAAGGCCGTCTAATAAGCCGAGGAGGCGCAGCCAAACCCGCGCCCTGTAACTAGAGTGTGCCATTTGAGGGGCAGGGGGCCATAGCCACGCACCGAAACCACCGACGAGATTCGGTTAGAGGAGATTCACCGCTAATTCTAATGAGCCCTTATGGCTATGTAGTCGGCGTGAGACGTCGGGTCCAGAAGAGAGGTTGGCGGCTATTTTGATTGCAGCCACTAGGAGCCAGTCGAGACGAGAACTGGTCGCGTGTGATGCAACTAAATGCTGCATGTATTCGAGATGCGCCCGCGAGGAAGCCTTTTGTGTGGGGAGTGTTGAGCAATATAATCACAATTCTGGCGGGTAGTCTGGGAACGTGATTGCACCGCTCGCTCTTCTCTTGCTTAAGATTTTCTTAGACTCTTATATATGCCACTCTAGCACTGCAGTTAAAGTGCACGTCATGCAGATAATCACAATAAGATTCTCATCCGAACCCCCCACTTCGACTCCTTCTGCCACATCTGTCTTATCCGGACATAAACCTACCCATCAGGTAGACACACGCGCACAACCCCACGCCTCCGGCGGTTGCTCTGGTGGGACGCATGCAGCAGTCTCCTCGCCTTCGTCTCGATTCGCCAACTCAATCCAATGCCCCGAAGTCCCTTTAGCTCGGTCATGGTAACGCAGTGGTGGGATTCAGCGGCAAGCCGAAGCAGGATGTTGGTGAACTCGAGACGGGCACCAACATTATACAAAGCATGCCCACGTCCACAGCAAGCAACACGTCAGATGACATGGGTACCACCATCTGAATATGTAATGACTGCCAACAGATGATGTGATAAATGGTAAAACATTAAGAAATAAAGATTAGACTTTTTTAAACCTGTCTTGTAAACCCCAATCTACGGCGTCACCTTGTCTCCAACACCATGCCCAGACGCCATCAGCCCTGCAACTCAGCCCTAAACTCATAAAGCCGATCCCCCGAGCGCTCATCCACGGGGAAGCACCTGACCTGGGTCTTCCTCTTCTCGTTCTCGTCGACGCTGACTCGCTTCGTCGCCCCTGCAATAGTAGAGAATGTCATCTCGCGTTGAGTATAGGTCCCGTCGCTCGACATGGCAGAGATGCCGTGGTACACGCCGATGGCAGCAATGATGAACGACACGCAATACACCGCAACGAGAGCTGGCCAATCGTATTCGAAGAAGGCGGCTGTTCGTCGGCGCACGCACGCATACGCCGTATCATCACCGCCGATACCTACTCCAGAGCGCTGGGATGGGTCGGCTGCCCACGATACAGCGAGTAGTTGAGGATCTGAGAGCAGAGAAATGATCAGGTCTTCGTAAGTGCGGCGCACCTCTTGTTGAAAGTTGGGAACAGCGAAACTCTCGTGTCGGTCGAGAAGACGTGTGGATCGGATGGCACCGTCTGCAAAAAACGACTCGTTGGCCTGGACGTAGCCAGAAAGGTTCTCGCGTAGCCTCAACCCGAGACTATGATATGCAGCAATCCGGCGATATCTCCCATAGTCTTTGCGGGGGCTGACGTAATTAACTTCCGGCTCGGCAGTGTTTCCGTCTGCGGTCCCGTCTGTAGACTCATTCGTCGAACTGGTCCAAGTGGTGTCGATGATCTTTCGTTTCGGATCACGGTCGGTAATATTGTACGTCTGAAAGCCTGCCGTGTAGTTGAATGTGACTGTGTAGTTAACCTCCCAGTGATCGCAGGCGAAGATAATCGGCGTGTACTCGTCGTTCCAACCGTCGGCATCGGTAGTATTAGCATGCTTCTTGTTGTAGTCCTCCACGGTAGCGTAGCCAATCCAGATCATCGGCTCGGTTCTGAATACACCAAGATGTGCAGGATATGGCGACTTGGTCGAGGGTATACCGTGTTGTTTCAAATTGTCCATCTGCTCTGGCGCATACTCTCCGAGGTGATTCTCCTCATAATAGGTCCAATTTGAGGCGGGGACGAGATGGCTCAGGTTGAAGGGAGTTTTGGCGCTTCCAAAGTGTTTCATCTCAGACCCAACTCCGTTGGCCAATTCCTTGCATTGGTACCCGGGCCCGACAAAGTGGACTGTAGTTGAGCAGTCCCAGCCCTGTCCGCAGATATCTGCGGACACATTGTCTCTCTGAATCGGCTTTCCACTTGAGAAGACGCCACCGACAATGCGATCAAGGGCAGGTGAAGGTGAGGTGTAGTACTCAAAGATGTTGTCATCTTTATCGGCTTTATCCCCTAAATTTCCATCTTTGGCGGTCTGGTTGTAAAACGAAAGCGAGAGACCAGAGAGAGAATTCCCCGCCGGCGTCGCCGTGGCATGGCTCTTCTTTGCTTCGTTGCTAAAGTTGAGGGTCCGAACTGAGTTGCAGAAAGAAGATTCTACCTTGTTACGCGGGACTACGTCGAGCGTCGCCGACGTGAAGATAACGACAAAAGGACTAAGCCACATATACAGGGCAAGAAACATGACAAACCAGGACTTGACCCAAGCTTCTCTGTTGAACAGTTCCATGACGTTATGGGCAGACCCAAAGAGGGAGTCGACGGCTTCGACGGAGAAACCTTTCTGGCCGACTGCGCGCCAAGCCACCTGTTGGTGAGCCATCATGGCGGCGACAACAAAGTTGGCCTTGGCGATGAAGGAGATGAGTTGGCCCAGACGGAGCCACCACTGCTGGTTTGTGGCCTCGCGGCCGTCGAGATGGCTATAGAGGATGTGATGACCAACCGCGCCAGCAACCCCAATCACGAGGCATACAATCATGGACCATTTGCTTTTGAGAATCCTCAACCACAAAGGTCCTGACTTGGGAAGGGTGGTGGTGGTAGAGCGACGATTGACACCAACGTCGGGGATCCTGGGGCTGGTTACATCGACGAGATTGTTGCCCATGAGGCTTCTCTGGTTGTCATTGTCGTGTGCGAAGCCAGGGGAGTCTCGGAGGTGAGGGCTCGCCGGGTCGGTCCACGGGGCATGTTGTTGCGAGAAGGACGCAATCGGCTTGGGGGCACCAATCGGCGGCGACGACAGCGGGCTTGCCTGAGGCGATATGGTCTGTGGCGGGAAGGCTCCGTTGGAGGATGGCTGCGGCGAGACCAATTGCTGCGAGAATGGTCGTTGGGACACCGACTGCTGCGGGTAGGCTTGAGGCTGGTACGTCTGCTGAGAGAAGTCGTGCTGTGGGAAGGCTAGCGACTGGTAGGCTTGCTGGTGATGGTCTTTCGTCGAGTAGTCCTGGGTCGGGCAGTCTTGGGTCGGGTAGTCTTGGGTCGGGTAGTCTTGGGTTGGGTACTCTTGGGTCGCGTAGGCTTGCTGGAGGTATGCTTGTGTAGGAACCGCCTGAAGAGGATACTCGTGCTCTTGTCGGTCGGTCGGAGGGCCGCTCATCATGGACTGATGTTGAGATGTTAGTCGTCTGCTTGGTTGCCTACTGGCCGTCTACCGGTCGATGCTCGGGTCGAGGATGTCAGGAGAAGATGCAGGCTCCAACAAGAATTCTCCAAAACTCGGTCATTGCCCAACCTCAGCGGCTTCAAACTATCGCACGTGATTGTGTGAAACAAGACGAGGCGGCTCTGCTCCGTTTCCAACCATATTGAGGGGGCCCTAGGTTTTCAGCTGCTGCAGCTAAGAGGCAAGCCTAGTGTTGGACGATTCAGCTCCCCCAGACTACCAAGAATACCCACAAGTCTCACCGCCAGCAACCCCCTCCAGCTGGCCAGTTTCTGCCGATCAAACTCCATTCTCGTGACTGAGCTCACTTGGTGGTGGCTACTCAATGATGGTACATTCGTGTTTGCAGTATCACGCACCACTTCCAGTGGGCTAGACTCCCGCTGCTGTTGTTTACTGCAAGCTAAGTGAGGCAGTGAGCAGCCACTTTTGCTAATATTTGCTCAAGACCCCCGCACTCGGGAAATGACGGCCTTGGCGACACCGCAAAGGTGAGACAGAGCCGTAGAGGAACCAATCTTCACCTTTTGCCAAACGAAACGAGCAAGAATTCGTCTGCGCTACTGAAGTGGTGCTGACACACGTCAGAAGCGCATGCTTGCAAAGGCGGAGGCCGGGAAATTGCCCAGCACAAGGCAGACACGGGTGGGCGAGCAGAGCCGCAGAGCTAAGAGGTGAATGAAGTGGGGGCGAGACAGGCGAAAAGAACGAATGCAAAGGCTTCGAACGTAATGAGAAGAGGGAAGAAAAGGTAAACTATCGAAATGAAGACTCAAAAGAGTCTGCCGGACGGTCCAAACCTGGCCATGACACTAAAACCGGGCTCGCGTGGACCGCGGTTTTTGCAAAGCATAAAAATAACCTTAATATTAAGCCAGTTTCCGACGCGACTGATGTGACAGTATAGGTTATGTGGCTGACTTTAAGCGCGACCCGTGTGGACTGAATTCACAGGGACAATTTGTAGCCGTAACTATTCAGAGAATAGTTAGTAATTTTTCCCGTACGGTTAACTAGCCATTACAACATACTCAAGAGATTGAAATGGGAGACCTGAGGTTCTTGAAGTTCGTCTTTGGCTGTGATGGCCAGCCCTCTCAGCTTTTTAGGACGAAATCTCCAACTTGCCTCGCTAAGCAAAGAGTACCACCAAGTATGCCAGGACAGTGAGTTGTGTTTCCAACTTGACAGTCTGTCCGTCGTTGTGACCCCGACTTTTGCAACACGGAGGATCCCAAGTCAGCCGATCATTTGCGTTAGATCCTATCGTCAGGCTCCAAACTTGTTCGTCACATGGAGCGTTAGGTCGTTGATTTCTGCAATGGTTCCCAGCTAAGTCTTAGGGCCGGTTTAAAATTTGGGGGAACCTTATGTGGGAATGAAAATGTGCGAAGGAAGAACTGCTTCTGCTATAGTTGGCAAGTTCCCCTGGGGCGGTGGAAAACCATGGGTTTGGCAGTCTTCTTTTACCGTTTTCCACGGATCTCCGTCCTTGTCCCAAACTGGTACGCGAATAAGGCGCTCGAGGGGAAAAGCAATTATTTTAATAGCTCCAGCAAGGAGAGTCGAGTGCAGCAGCATAAGAATCGAGTTCTTACCAGAGCTACTATAGAAGGCCAATAATTAGTAATACTTGGAGGGATCTTTGTTACCTTGTTCGGGACTTTTCAAAAATCCCTTCGGATTGAATCATATTCTGCATCGCAGGTCCACGCGTCTCGCGATGTTATCGTCAGTTGAGACACGCACAGAAGAATGGCATCGGAAAGTTGAGATCCGACTACGGCCCGAGACCTGCCAAGCCATCTCGAGGGTCATGCCACCGCTCGCTTTGACGCGGAGAAGACTGAAGCTCAGGTCCGATCTCATTTCCGCGACACGGGGAATTTTGAAATGCCGAAGATCCACGGGCCATTCCCGACATGCCGAACCAATCGTGATACACAATCTTTCATTTCGAGAAGCCAGGGTCTCATTGTTGCGGGGGCCGTGATTAATCCAAGTGCGTGTTAAAACACGACTTCCCTGTCTAATTAAAAATAGGCGCGCAACTGCGATTGTTAACAAGTTTCATGCTGCCGCAAGGGTTGTTACACCTCACGAAATGTGTCTACGCATGAGAATAGGAAAACAAAAGCCAAGAAATGTGTTATAAGTCTGGTTTCGAACAGGTTCTGGTTGACTTTTCATCTTCAACGCGACGTAGTGGGCTGGATCTCATTACATCTTTGACTGCTTTCAGTGCTTTCACTACTGTTCATTCTCTTCACATTCTTTCATTCGCGAATGTATTTGTTTATTTGACCTCTTTTCTCCTCCCTATCATCGGTAGATCCGATCTCGTCTCGCCTGCCGGCTGCTAGTTTCTTACTCTCGATCCAATCCCCCGCCTTCGACACGCAACAATCCTTGAGCATCCATCTCAGCAACCATGGATTCACAAGAATCAGGAAAGCCACAATGTGGAAGCGGAGAAGGCGGCCCTGAGGCCTACAACCTCGGCCTGCACGTCGCTGGACTATGTATGAATCTCAAATCTGGAGCACTTGAACATGGCTGATGAAGAGAAACCTAGTCATGGTGCTGATCGCTTCTTGTCTCGGTAAGAATAAACCTCAGAATTCCCTGGATGGGCGGCATAATTTAATGACCTTATCACAGGAGCTGGATTTCCGGTTGCCGCCAAGAAGATACCCAAGCTCAAGATCCCCCCCAGAGTCTTCTTCGCGTGCAAGCATTTCGGCACTGGCGTTCTAATTGCTACTGCCTTCGTTCATGTGAGTATTCCCTCCAAGCCATAATTTAGATGAGAACTGACTGTATCAGCTGCTTCCTACCGCCTTCGGAAGTCTCATGGACCCCTGTTTGCCGGACTTGTTCACTGACCAATACCCCGCAATGCCTGGAGTCATCATGATGGCATCAATGCTGCTTCTCTTCATTGTCGAGTTGTACATCAACGCCAAGACTGGTGGTCACTCCCATGGAGGTCCCACTGGCACGACAGTACATCCTCCCCATGACCATGTATCGACTAATATTGCGAAGCAATCTCGGAAAGACCCGAAACATGGCCGCACGCTCGAAAGTATTGACGAAGTAGCCTTCGAAAAGTCCATGGCCCAAAAAGTGCACGAGAAGAGAGAGAACGAGAATGTCTTTGTTCCTAACGAGGACGAGGACGAAGAACACTCGACAATGCCCGCATGGTTCATCGTGTTTTACGAGCAGTACATTCGTCAGCGGACAGAGATGATCGACATGATTCAGGAGACACGAAGCATTTCGCTCCCGGATTACGACGAGAAAACAGTAACGGAAGCCAACCCGGAGCATTTCGACGCCGAAGGCCAGATGGTCGATCCGCAAACTTACCGAAAAATGTCGGCCAACATCACGCTTCTCGAAGGCGGTATCCTGTTTCACTCCATTTTCGTCGGCATGACCATTGCAATGACCACGGATGGCCTCGTCGTTCTCCTCACCGCCATCTTGTTCCACCAGATGTTTGAAGGTCTTGGTCTGGGATCGCGTATTGCCGCCGTGCCCTATCCCCGCGGTAGCCTTCGGCCTTGGCTGTTGGTGTTTGCCTTTGGAACTACGGCACCCATCGGTCAAGCCATCGGTATCCTTAGCCGCAACTCTTTCGATCCTGCGAGCGAGTACGGCCTGATCATGATTGGTGTTTTCAATGCAATGTTAGTGTTGGACCCCAACTAGCGGTTCATTTCGACTAACTTTCTTAGTTCCTCGGGATTGTTGATCTACGCTGCCTTGGTCAATCTATTGGTTGAAGACTTCCTCTCAGAAGAAGCCACCATGTTAATGTCAAAGAAAGACAAGATTGCAGCCTTGATTTGGGTCTTTGTCGGAGGTATGTAGCTCCAACCGTCTTTGTCTTCAAACACTAACTTGGATAGCCATGGGCATGTCTATTGTAGGCGCCTTCGCCTAGATGCCGGAGATGGTCGGGTGTCATCTCACCTTTTCTGCTAGCCAGGAGGTTTTATCATGAGACAGGTCGCTTATCACGGTTCACGCCACCAGAGGTGGAATGGGGCAGTGCTGGAAACCGGAAGACTCTCACGGTAGATGTTACGGGGGAAGAGTGACGGAAATATGAGATACGAGTCCTTGGCAGCCAGGAGCTTTAACGAGGAAAATGTTTTTGGGCAACGGTTAAACGAGAAATCAATGTAAATGTCAAAATAGAGTATGCCCACAGATTGCCAAGCAAGGGAAGAGCAGATATGAATATAAATTAATTTTAATTAATTCAGCCTTCGGCAATGGCCTTGGGCCGTCCTATTGAGACACGGCAAGCTTCCAACCGAAACTTGTCAACTTTGGACTCGTTGGGATCTGGCTCTGTTGATCATCGTTGTCTTGGCAGTTTGAAGGAGAGATGCACGATGACGCATCAAACCCCCTTCACACAGCGGGCCTAGAAGGCCCCAGTTGGACGTTGCGACTTTGAGAGTGAACAGAAACCGCCAAGAGATTTTGGCCGCTCTTGGCACTGATCCGACTCACCGACTAGTTTCAAGCCTCGATGTTTGCAATGGAGGATGTGGTCGGAGCCAAGGCAACTTTGCATATTGGACCAAGAGATTACGTTGTCGGGCGATGGACTACCCATTGCCATTTTTTTAACAAGATGAACATCACCCTCTTGAGACTCTTCGCTTGCGCTTAGACTTGTAATAGCGAGTCAAGGCCGTCGTCCTTCGAACTGTCAACCCATGGTGTGACTGTCCGTTAAGGACTGAGTACCAAGGAAACGGACCTCACGCTTCAAAGAGGGAATTTGTAA
Source organism: Thelonectria discophora (assembly GCA_911649645.1). Classification (NCBI taxonomy): domain Eukaryota; kingdom Fungi; phylum Ascomycota; class Sordariomycetes; order Hypocreales; family Nectriaceae; genus Thelonectria; species Thelonectria discophora. The sequence continues at coordinate 857,638 of CAJVRK010000002.1, read as the reverse complement.
TGATGGATAAGACTGACGGCGGACCAGTCTTTCGAAGGGAGGGAACAAATTAATTCTCGGGTGAAACCATGGATTTCGAAATTACGCGATATTATTTTGTCATGTTATGGCGCCTCTGCAGCGAACATCTTGCATTCAGCTTCGTCCTTGCAAGTATTTCCATGCGCAACAATGGAGAATCGCAGTTATGAGAGGGTCTGTATGTGATTACATTATTCGGAGACCCTGATGAAGCCTGATACCAGTGGACAAATAATTCTTATTTCCGCCATGACCCTTCAGATATTGACCTCTCCTCCCAAGTGTGTCTTTCAGGTTCAACTCTGTAAGGTTGACATTTTAAAAGACAGAAAACTTTCCGTAGAACTCTCTATATTAAAGTCTAATAGAAAGGGGGCGCCGGCCGACAGCCATGACCCATGGGAGCTCAGTCCTTCAGCATGCTCGAGTCTGTTGCACAACATGATGTGATCCTACGGAATAGCTGCAGCTGTGTCTTCATGTTGGCTCAGCGCCTGCAGCTTCCAATATGGTCCCGAACAGGAATGACTCACCCCCAATTTAGGCTAAACTCAAGACGGCGATCTCAATTCGACTCATCATGATGAAGACAAAGTCTCCAGTTTTCATCTTCTTCAGAAATGCTCATACGGACGACAAAAACCCGAAGTTGTCGATAAACAAATAACAGCACATTCACACATTCAAGATTTATCACCCTAGCTCTTCCGATATGGACAACACCACCACCACAATGGACACCGCCGCCAACTTGGATGTGAAGCTGGACATCCTCGGCCAACAACCTCTGCTAAGGATCTACACCCAAATCAGTCTGTGCTTCCCCGTCCCCGATTCCTCAGCTCAGAGCGCCACCATCACCACCTTGCAAAAAGGCCTTGAGCGCTTGTCCGAGGCATTACCTTGGGTTGCCGGCCAAGTCGTCAAAGAGCCAGGACCCGAGGGCAGCTCTGGCGTTTTCAAGATCAAGCACCTCGACAGCACGCCCCGGCTCGTCATCAACGACCTGCGAAATGACCCGTCCACGCCAACCATGGAGGATCTTCGCAGAGCGGGGTTTCCCATGAGCATGTTTGACGAAGACGTCGTTGCTCCCAGGAGGACCCTCCCGGGAGGTCCAGGCTATGATCCAGCCGGGCCGGAGCCGGTCCTTCTGTTGCAAGTCAATTGGATCGAGGGGGGTCTTGTGCTCACCGTCAACGGCCAGCACGCCGCCATGGACATGACGGGCCAAGGCGAGGTTATCAGACTTCTTTCAAAGGCTTGCAAAGGTGAACCTTTTACGGCGGAGGAAGTGGCAACCCAAAACCTCGCCCGAGATACGATTGTCCCTCTGCTAGATGACTCGTACGAGCCGGGCGACGAACTTGATGAACAAGTCGTTCCGCAGCAGCCTCTCCACACGCAGCCGGCTACTTTGGAAGATCCATCAACTCAGCCAAAGGTCCAATGGGTGTACTTTTCTTTCAATTCGAAATCCCTCTCCGAGCTTAAGGCGGAAGCAGACCGATCGCGCGATGGATCAACGCCTTTCATCTCGACGGATGATGCCCTGACCGCCCTCATCTGGCAAGCAATCACCAAGGCACGTCTCTCTCGGCTAAAGCCAGACCAGAAAATCAAGCTTTCACGCGCGGTCGATGCCCGATCTTTCGTCGGAGTCTCAAAAGGCTATCCAGGCCTCCTCCAGACCATGACGTACAACAACGAGACGCCACAACAACTGATTGCTTTTCCACTGGGCATCATCGCATCAAGACTGCGATCCGAGCTGGACGCCGAAAAAGTGCGTTTCCGTGTCCAGGGGCTCGCCACAGCCATGAGCCGCCTTGCCGACAAGTCAGGATTTTCCTTTACGGCCTTGTCGAATCCCAACACAGACATTATGCTCAGCTCGTGGGCCAAGGTCGGTTGCTGGGATCTCGACTTTGGCCTTGGGCTGGGGAAGCCGGAGTGTGTCAGGCGACCGATGTTTACGCCGTGCGAGGGCTTGATGTATTTGATGCCTAGGTCGCTAGATGGAGAGATTAGCTTGGGTGTTTCTCTCAGGAAAGATGACATTGAAAGGTTGAAGGCTGATGAAGGTTTCATCAAGTACGGCAAGTATATTGGGTGAAGAATAACCCGTATTATACCACATATACATAGGGATGTAGCATTCAATCAGATGAAATCGCCTTTGTGCGAGAAGTTTACCGTACCTGGAGAGAGGTCCAAGGACAAACCATTCGGCACAGGACTCAATTTGATAGCGACATAAGAGAGACCCCCCCTCACAATTGGGTTTCTTTTATCCTAGCATCCCTAATAGACCCAGTCTTCCCATGTTGTCCTCGGCCTTGCATCACCGTGCAGTCCGACTCCCTCTCATCCCTACCTCCTCGCGACGACTCCTTCGCCGATGAGGTTTCATTTACGAGGTCATCCCAATAGATATAATTTTGGAACCCGATCCTCGGATTCTGGAATTGCTCAGCCATGGCCTGGAGACCTCCTCGTCTTCCTCTGTCATGGCCATATAGGCCAGACCAGCCCTCTTCTGTAGAGCCCAACCCGGATCCGTTTCATAGGCTCTGACCTAGACAGGGTTTCGCCTTTTGCGTAGCTCGTCCTCAACACCTTCGAACCACAGGTAGAATATCCAGGTCATCGAGATGTAGTTGCAGCTTGATAGGGGGAAGTGTCCACATACGTCAGTCAGAACATCTCTGGATGAGTTGGAGTAGGTGAATGTGGGAAATGTTGACTTGCGAATCCCTCTCGAAAGGGGTCGCCCCAGGAGCTTCGTTCTTAAGATGAAAGGGTGGCCTGACCGTGAACCCCTCAGGTACCTTCATGTGGCGAGCGACTGAGAGGAGCTTTTCCTTGTCTTCGTTTTGGATCATCGCCATAGCCGACGATAGTCTCATCAACTCCTCTTCACGCGCCCCCTCCTTCTTCGCTCGCTCGATCAGGTCCGTCTCCTCGAAGCGTATCCTCCCCGTCACAGGGTCCAAGAACTTCCTTTTCTGGGCGATGCGGGCCAATGCGAGGAATGAATCCGTGCGAATCTCACTGTCCGGAATGCGCTCAGGGTTCCAGTACGCCTGTCGGTAGAGCAACAAGTTCGACTTGGTTCTGAAATATTTGTTTCTATCCATCCCAGCAGGCTTGTAGACGTCTTTTGATTACCCAGCCTCCTTCAACTCTCGAGAAACCTGGAGTTTGAACGACCTACTCGTCGGTTCGGGGAGTCTCCCCTTGAGGGCTTAGAGGAATCGTAAGGTTAGAGCCTCCCCGTTGACGAAGAAGTCGCGGGCCAATAGAGTCTGCAAGACTTTCTGAACCAACATGTTGCACAAGTGCACGCACAAGTGTGGTTCCGGGATGCGATCCCACATAGACAGGCTGCTGCCGTAGGCAAGTTCGAGGCCCTCCATGAGCCCGACTCCACACAAGAACGGGCAATACTCCCAGAGCCCGTTAGCGTTGGAGTCGGTGAATCGAGAAGGCGCGATCTCGGTCAGTCTGTACATATACTTGGATTCGCCGAGCTAGTAGAGAAACTCCTTTTGAATCCCCTTGAGACGTTCAAAATCGTTCTTGTGTCGATTCGGATCGCCGTGAAGTTGTGAATCCCTCTCAAGTGCCTGCCCCAATACATCCACTCCCTGAAGATATCCACGGCTAGGATTTAGTCTTTGACAGTCGAGAAACAAGTCGACGTCCCGCCTCGGTCGAAATCCTCGTGGGGGTGGTTGAAGCACGTGGCCGTCCTCCACGCTCATATGCCAACCACGAGATACCGTAAGAGAGTCCACGATGCACTGCAAGTGGAAAACGTGGTGGGGGAGGATTCGACTGCGGACATCGGCGTTGGGCTTTTGCATGACCAGCGAGGTGATCTCACCAGCAAATTCGTTCAGACCGAACAGTCGACGATGCAGATCCATGGTCCTCTTGGGGACCCATTTACCTCCTGGTAGCGCCAATTCTGCCCCTTCATCTTATTTCGTTAGACGACAATGTACGAAAAGAGATTGACGAGGTCGTACAGCCAGTTGAAGGTGAAGGACCGACGCCAGGCAAGTCGCTGGGCCTCTGTTGCTTTATGAAGATCAAACAATGGGTCCCAGTTGCGTATTTCCTTTATCATTGCACGAGTCGGCACACCACTCCGTGTCTTCTGGAAGTCGATGACAAAGTCAAGCAGTGCTCGGTAGGTGTGAATGAGCAAGTTCTCCTTCACATCCAATACCGTTACACGCCACCCTGATAAGTCCGGCTACCCACTCGGATCTATCGGAACCTTCTTCAGCTTTAACCTGCCCTGGAGCTTGTCAGGATCGCCTCGAGTTATGGTGTTCATGACTGTTTCATAGGATTCGTGATCTGGGAAGTCTAGGAACATGGCGAACTCTGCGCGCTGAATCATTGCGATGTCCAACTGCGAGACGGTACCGGCAACGACGCTGTTCACGCCATCATAGGCGACTTCTCTACAGAGCCCTTGGAGGTGCTGGCGAAGTTTGATCCATTCCTCTGCCAGGGACCAGACCGTGAGAAGATAGTCGGTAAACATGCCCTTGGTCCCTTCAATGATCTTGAAGCTGGACAGCGCCCGGGAGGATTATTGAGAGAATTTGAGAGAATTGAAATGTGGTAAGTGACGTAAGTCGAGCACGTCTTGGTAACTACCGAGGGTAGCACAACGTCTCAAATTCAATTGGGATTTGGGACTGCTGGGCAATCGGATAATTGCCGGCCCGTGCCGCTCATTCGCGGGGATATTTGGGCGGAGAGCCTCAGAAAATGGACTCCTCGCACTTCGAGTCTACACCCCGAATAGGGACTCCGAAGTGTGAGGAATTCAATGAAGGAAACCGGTCAATCAGAGAAAGAGGTCTCATCGCGTTGGTTTGCGCCGACCAAGATCCGAGACATCCGGCCCATCACGCCATTAGATGACTAGCTGCGAGCTCAAATGTAGCCACGGCCGTTTTTGGAACTGTTAATTTTCCCTTCGTACTTCGTATCCGCACTCAATCTCATGATTGTTATCCATCCTTCACAAGCCCTTTCATCAACTGATTTCTACATCCAACACAATGGTCGCATACAGTGAGATACAAGCCTCGAACACCCTCATCAACGATGCCACGGCCCCGAGCATTGCCGTCTTCGCCGGCGGCACGTCCGGAATCGGCAAGTTTACCATCAGAGAGTTCGTTGCTACCGGTGCCAGCGTGAGAATCTACTTGATCGGTCGCAAGAGCGCCGAAGAGACCTCGCGCTCTTTTATCCAGGAGTTATCCGTCATCAACCCCAAGGCGGAGGTGATTTGGACCGAAGGCGACATCTCGCTCCTCGCAGAAGTAAAGAGACTGTGTCAGATCATCAAGACCAAGGAATCGCATCTCGACTTGCTATTCCTCACTGCTGGTTATGCACCATTCGGCACACGCAAGGAGACTACCGAGGGCGTGGAAATCGCCCAGAGCCTAGAGTATTACTCTCGAATCTTGTTCACCCTTCACCTCCTCCCCCTCCTCCATGAAGCCGAAGCCCCAAGAGTTGTCAGCGTTCTGTCTGGTGGACTGGAAAGAGGGACCATCAATTTGGACGACATCGACCTGAAGAAGCCTGGCAACTTTAGCGGCATCAAGGCCCAAGTCCAATACGGCGCCATGAACACGACTACTCTGGAGAAGCTGGCCAACGACAATCCCGATGTCACCTTTATTCACTCTTGGCCTGGAGCCGTCAGCACCGGCAACGTACGAAGGGGCCGGGACCCGAATTCAATCCTCGCCTGGGTCATCTGGCTCATCGTGGAGCCTCTGATTGGCCTCATTGGATTCAGTGACGAGGAGAGCGGGCAGAGACACTTGTTCGAGAGTACTAGCGCTGCTTTCGGCGGTCGCGGTGTGCCGTGGACGGGGAAGGCGGGCATCAACTCGTTTTTCAAGGAGGAGAACGGGCTATTTTTGGTCAGCAATAAGTGCGAGTGCACTCCAAATGCGAAGGTTCTGCCCCAGCTCCGAGAGCAAGCCCAAGAGAAGGTTTGGGAGCATACACAGGAAGTACTCCAGCCATATCTGTAGGCAAGACTTTCCTCGCCGCTCTGTGATATAAATTGTTGTTTCTTAGGTAGTTGATACGTATGTTTAGGCGAAACATAGAAGTGAGGTATGCCCTCTTCTTTAACTCTTGTTCTTTAGTGTATCAAAGAGGTGCGATCTATTGAACGACCTAGCATCGATAAACTCCCTCGCTACGGAAGATGGACGCATCTTCGCTATAAGTCCTGGAGACGACAGGAAATAGCCAAAGGGCCCCAATACGGCGGAATGTCGGCTGTTGGAAACTGAAGATTAAACGCATGAGGCTATAATGCGGGTTAAGTCCTTTGATGTTCGGACAGACCTTCACTCTACTCTATAACCGACTGTTAGATCAATCGAGATTGATGAATACAATGGATAATGGAGATATCGTATCACAAGAAGGAATGCGAGCTTTTTGAAAGTAATTGTTTTATGTGAGCTAAAGACTCGCAGGCGAATGACAGCGTCAAACCGTCGCGGAGCCCAAGGTATGAAAGAATCCCCCATGAACCACTCCCCAACTCAACTCTCCCCCTTCATGGTCCATCATCACGAACCTCCAGCCATCTAGTAAAGACCGACAACAATATCACCCTTGACGCGGGCAGTGAGGTGGACCTCGGCCTCGAGGTCGAGCTTGACGCCGACGAGGAGAGCTGCGGTCTTGAGGTGGCCCTTGTCGTCGGTGGCGCCCTTCAGGAGCTGACCTGCGGGGGTTGTTAGATGTCTCTTGGTGGTGAATAGTGTGGTGAGGCGATCACTTACCAGCGGGCTGGTTCAGGCTGGTGGAGGTGGGCAGGGGGACGACGTACTGAGTGTCGGAGTGGTGAGCACTGTGAAGGAGTGTTAGTTGATTCGAATGAGAAAGGCGCCATTTCAAAGTTGAAGAGGCGAGGATTGTTGGGTTGGAAGTCTTACGGGGCAGACATGTTGAAGTTTGGGGGTTGGTTGAAAGTGGAAGGTGGAAGGTTGTTGTAGTTGTGAGTGAAGATGAGAGTGATGAGGAGAAAGTAAGAGCCTATGACGGGAGAGGCCAAGTCTTATATAGAGATGATCATGGCGATTCTTGATTCTGAAGGCCCGAGACACGTAGGTTGCCTCGCCCGGCGGCAACAGCAGTACCCGACTTCAGACTCGCATTATCGTGAGCTGCCAGCGACGCCACATTTCTTGCATATTCGAGAATATCGTCAGATGTTCAGACCCGCTGCGATCGGAGATTAAGCCACCCGCGCATTGACAGCGAAATGCGCCGATGAGATGTGCCCATTAATTGCGGCACGAATCGGAACTCGTCGACGGGAAATGGATCCGACATGGAGCCTTTCTTTCTTTGTTGTAGCTGGAGACACGCATACGGCAATTGCGGAGTTGTGGCAATCGATGCATGTTGGACGCAACTTGGAAATAGGTCGGTTTTAGAAACCAAGTCTTAGTTATGAACAGCCTGGGCACAGCTAGCGGTCCAAGGCGATAGATGGTACCTATGATCTATCAACGTCCTGTCATTTTTTTACGCTTGTCAATGGCGAATAACTCTTTTTCACCACGTTGAGTCGACGGTTATTTTGCCACTCAAACCCCATTGTCCATGTCTTCCCATCCAGCTTCATCCCTGCACCATCTCATTTCGAAGCCATGCCGGCAGCTGGGCGTCAAGAAGAAGCAAACCTCGACGTTCCGAGCCGGCCGTCCGGGGGTGACCAATTCACGGCAGCTCCGCTGAGACCGTGACAGGTGTCAATCTGTTTTCGCGACACGGGACTATTGATGTCAAAAAGAAACGAAATAGATCAATGATGTGAGTTGTCCTGTTAATGCAGTGGCTGGGCAGGCAGGACTCTGCATTGGATTTCACCCAACCAGACATGGCGTCTGTGCATGAATCGGAAATGGAAGGGTTTGAAAATCTGTTGAGTAGGTTGCTATTGTATCTATTCGTCACGACAACAGTCTGTCAGTTGCTCTGTAAGTAATTCGAACACAAAGGCTTCACGACTGATCATTTGACCAGCAGAGTCATCAGTCTCGTTTGTTTAATACGAAATTGCATCCTTTGAGCCAATGTGTAGATCTCTATATTGGTAGTTATCTACAGTCCTTATTGCGCCACGTATGTCTTTCTTTGCTGCAATATCCTATTAGTTGAGAATTGCCAGACTCGCAATGATGTATCCGTCATATAGTATAGGGTAGCCTACTGTCGGATATCTCGCGAGTTCGTTGTCGCGGTCCGAGTTAAAGGGAGGGAAAAGTCGCGAACTGAAGCTTTCAAATAGTCTATTATGATTATGTTGATGTGCTCAATGGAGGGAGGTCGAAAAATGCGAACTGATTGATGTGTATGTAGGTGTAGGTGTGTCTTCGTCTTGTTGCTTGTGTTCTGTTGTGCGGGGATTCCTTCATGTGTTCAAAAGCACGTGACGGCCGGGCCGACCTCCCGGTCGGTCCGACACCTACACTGAAGGGATGCCAACTTGCGAAGGGGACTTAATAATGCTGCAGATTAAAGTCTAAACAGTTTCTAGTCCGAGTTGAAAATGCGAAGAAAGATAAGAAACTCAATAATAATCTCGACTCAAAGTGTTGTGATGGATCGGATTGCCCAACCTAGCACAACTCACAAGCTATTTAATGGGCCTACATGGGGACACTGATGGCATTGATGAAGCACCGCAATCTTGAGCGAAGGTCGCGAAAGACAAATTAGGTTACATGGTCTAAAGAGAACAAAATGAGGCCTCTCATTCACCACCACATCCATGATACTGTCCTCACCTAAGCACCGCCAAATATCAGCAGACTCTGGACGCTGACCCCCCCAAAGCCACGACGGTGCAACAGCTCCCGACCACGATGAAAAGGAAACTCTGCCACGACCAGGACGGCAATGTCCTCAACACCGATTCCTGCTTCGCCCAGCAGCTGCAGAACCGCAAACAATGTCTGCCCCGTGGCAAGCACATCGTCCACCACCACCACCGATGAGCCTTTGGGAATCAAATTGCGCTGCATCTCAATCCTCTCCTCTGTCGAACCATCGCACGATGGAGACGACACATGTGACGGTGATTTGGTGGCTGAAATGGTGGGCGGCGGCAACTTGCCAGCGGCGCGTACGAGCGCCAGCGGGACTTCGACCTCTTTGCCCAAAGCCGACGCGAATATGAAGCCGCCGGACTGGCAACAAACCAGACGACTAATGTTGGCCCAATCACCCAGGAAGCGATCTCGTAGCAGAGTCATACACAGAGCCAGCCCGCTCGGTTCCTGCGAAATGTTGAGGACATGGCGGAACTGGATGCCTGAGCGCGGAAAGTCGGGCGTAAGAGGTACCATGCTCGCCAGTCGGTCAAGGTCCTCGTGCACAAAGGGAAGCAAGTGGCGTTTGGCGAAGGACTTTACCGCTTCGTCGTCGGACCCGTCATTGTCAAATATGAGGCTTGGGCGGTAGTCCAGAGCTGTGGGTGACTTGTCGTGATCACTGACATCGCCGCATCTGGCCCCTCGGAAAAGTCTCGTCTCTTCGCTCGCCGTGACGCGAACCTCAAGCAACTTGCTCTCGGGCACCAAATGCGAAAAGGCCGCCACGGGCGCCTCGTCTCTGATGCCGGTAATCAGCAGCACGTCCACGTCTGCCCCGCCGCGTACCACATTGAGAAAATGCTCCTCTCCCAGCCGAGGCCGTCGCTGCACCTGATCTTGCCAAAACGCGGTCAGCGCTGGGCGGTGCTGCTCCTTGTAGGCGCGGTCATGCAGTAGGCGGTTCAAGTCGGCGCCGACGTGCTGGGCATACTCGCGCTTCGTCTCGTCGCTGATGCTCACCGTACGCGCTGTGAGTTTGGGGGTCGATAAGGTGAATGCAGTTTCCCAGACGCGGGCGCAATGGTCCTTGCCTGCACCACTTTCGCCCGTGACGAGAACGATGAGACCCAGAGGCGCTACTCCAAGCGGGCACCCGTAAGCCAGGACATTGCACGGGTCCCAGGCGCGTTTGAGGCGCGCGAGGCGCTTCCGGTTCGGCCCAAAAGCGCGGACGGCTAGTCCGGCGTCTCGAGGGTCTGGCCCGAGATCGGCGCCGTACGCTCCGCTGCTGAAAGGCAACAAGCCCGTGACGACCTCGTACACCCACCGCTTGGCAGCTTCGGCGGCCTTGGTTCCGTCTAGGTCGCGGGGCCAGACGCCGGTGACGACGCAGGCAAAGGCCCAGTCTCGGCAGCCAAAGGCGCTGGTGTTGCTGGCAATGTCCGCGACTGCTCCGCCGCCGTGCAGTAGATGGAGATAGCAGAGGGGTGATGGACGAGTCTCGACGGCCTTGACTAAGAGGTCGGCTATGTTTGCCGTCCCGATGTCTTTGAGGAATACACACCGCTTGAACGCGGAAGTCTTGCCGCCTCCGTGGCCGCCGTGCATGGTTGACATGTACATCTCGGCGTCGAACAACCGGATCGCATCAGCCGTCTCGGAACCGCCATCCGGCCCCAGAAGCTCACTGACAGGAGGAACGGGTCCTTCAGAAATGAAGCCAGTCGTGCATTCGAACATGGTAACGCCAAGACGCAACTGGCCACTGTCCCAATGCAAGTACGCATCGATGGAGCAGTCCTGAGGGAGTTGTCCGGCGATTTTGCTGACATCGCCGAGCTTGAGTTTCGCCTCCTGGCCGTCGCCCAGCGGCACCACCCAGTTGCGAAGCGAAAACGTCGGCACCTCGTAAGCCCGGAACGTAACGCTGAGCACAACGCCAAAGTTGGACCCCGCGCCCTTAATCGCGCACAGCAGATCGACGTCGTTCTGCGGACGCACCGCCCCGACCGGTCGATGCTGGCTCGGCACGCGGCCGACGTAGAGGACCTGGCTGGAAGCGACGCTGACCAAGACGGCGCCGACTATGGCGTCGCAGGAAAGCCCGTGAAGCCGAGCCAGGTGTCCGATGCCGCCTTGGAGCCACAGCCCGGAGCCGACGCTTGGGCGGGCTCCGAGGGGGACGATCAGGCCGGCTGCTGTGGTCGTTTGGACAATGTCCTCCGTCCTGCAGCCGGATCCAGCGACGACCAGGGGGCCAGAGTTGGAAGTGGACATTCCTTTCTCCTCGCAGGTGGCAATGTGTACTTGGTCAAAGGCGCCCATGTTGATCGCAACCACGCCGGGCCAGAGACAGTGGCCGCTGTGGCCTCCGCCAACAACAGTCAGGCCAACTCCATGCTGCAGAGCCCATTGAACGCATTTCTGGACGTGCTGAACCTCTGTCGGCTTCATGATTGCGGCGGCATGGCGTAGGCGGGCCTCTCGATTCTTGACTGTCTCGTGCTCACTCGCCACTGGCACCTGCGCCTTCAGCTTCGACAGCGCTGTCGCATGTTGATTGAAGGCGACCATGACGTTTGGCGCACTGAACAGTAGTTGGCCTGGATGGGATCCGTCGACGCGGCCCAAGTTGCGGCATACTTTGCGCCATTCGACTCGGATGGCCTCGTGGATGCTCGCGTCCTCCATGACGAAGCCGGCAGCGAACGGAGCAAAATTGTCCAGCTCGTCGTCGTCGTCCGCCACGCCAACGAATCCTGTAGGGAAGGAAGCCGTGCGATGGCATACCAGGTCGCCGAGGTGCAGGGTATCATCGCGATGGAAGATTACCACCATTTCATCCTTGGACCGCTTATAAAGCATCTCGAGTGCCCGTTCGATGAATTTGTAGTTGGGATCCATGCCGTGCATGCTGTGACAGAACAGGATGACATCGAACTTCTCGTCAACACCCATGCTGGCGTCGGTGCCGAGAACGAATGCAGTTCGATGAATGCTGGGCGGGCTCCCTAGACAAGGCAACGGAAGTTCTCCATCCGCCAGAGAGCAAAGCTGTTCTTCCAGGCTGGTGGCGTACAGGTCCTTGGGCTCAATGGCAACATATCTTGCGACTTTTCGCCGCAGATGACTGGGGAGATGTCTAAGAACCGTCTTTGGTCCTGGTCCAATCTCCAGCACCGAGATGGAAGCCCGTGAGTTGCAGAGCAGGAGCAGCAGTTGGGAGAGCTGAGGGATGATGAAGTCTTGGTATATCAGCCATCCCGAGCCCTGCACGAATTTTTCGAATCCGGCGCTGTACTGGGTGTCGGACAATGGGCGCGATGGGGAGGACGTCTGTTCTCTGGCTTTTTGCTTGAGGGCTCGTTTGAGGGAGTTGAGAGTCGTCATACTGCTTCGGTCGCAGTATGTGTTGGCGTGAGGCGTTTGACTTTGCGGATTGGGAGCTTCGGGGCGATGTTGGTAGGTGACTTGGCACGTTATTGATGAAGTATTAATCGTCGCACTGGAATACGGCAAGCCGGTAGAACTGTGCGAGAGGTCTTGGGTTGATGCAGGGGCGGGAGGGCTTGTATCACCAATGGGGCACACAAGAGTAACTGTTTGTTAGTATCTGTCACCGCACGAACGCACCCAAATTCTGGAACAATCATTTGAGTTTTCAATGGTTATCATTGTGCTTTAATTGAAAAAGTCAAGACTGCATTGCCAATCTAGTAGGAAGGGAGTTGTACTCGGGGTTGACTGGGAAAATCATGCAGCAACCAACCACCACACCAATCGTCCAAGTTTGGAGTCCTTCTCGCCATAGCTACTATCACCAGCCATTTCCCACTGTGTTGGTACCGAAGCGTCTGCCACAGGGACTTTCGGCTCTCATTGTGAACCACCGCTTGGCGTTCATTGATGTTAGCCTGTGAAATTCCAAGTTCGTTTGGTCTCCGTTGGTATCGGGCATTGAGGTTTCTCAAATTAATTGATACGAAAAATGCGGCAAACAAGCAAATACAAGAAGAGCGACGAAGTCTACACGTTCCATATGGCATACAAACTGAAAAGACAGTTATTTACATATCGGCTCTGACATGACACCATACACACAAACAATAGCCCTCCAATCTACGCACTTGAGATTTTGCTGCAACATGAACCGTTAGCCAAAGTTGTGAATCCAGTGTCGGAAAAACTCACTCAAAAGCCCCCCCGTTGTCATATGTTGTTCCGAGGCCGCACTGGAGATTGTCGACACTAAAGGCAGACGAGTATCTGGATGGAGTCAACATTGCATGCCCTTATGTACTTCACTAATACAGAGAGAAGCTTACTTCTGACAAATGTAATAAGAGCTGCTGAGCCGGACCAAGTACACGGCCTGGCACGACGAGTCCTCTGAGCAAGGTTAGCACCGATAAGCGCCTGAACAGTCGAAAGAACTTACCCCCGCATCTTCCAGTACACCAGCTCTGAGGATCCCCGGTATACCCGTCATCGTTATAGCTGACCAGGGTCGAGTAGTAGTTGAAGCTGTTGCACTGGGTGTGCGTGCTATCGGCTGCTGCATTCTCGATGAAGACGAGACTGAACGTGTCGGTGCTTGTGTACGTCCAAGTCGGGACAGCACTCTTGCTGGTTGTTGTGGAAGTTGTGGTCGGGGTGCTGGGCGTCTGTGGCGTGAGAGCCGGAGTAGTCGTGTTCCACGTAACCGGCGTCACTGGTGTCACTGGTGTCACTGGCTTGGTAACCGTAGTCAGTGTCTGCGGAACGACTGGCGTGAGCGGTGTGGGCGTCGGCGTGTTGGTGATCCCTGGAGTTGGCGTTGGCGTTGCACCTGGCGTTGTCGTGGCATTCTGACCGGTGACCCACGGAACCTCGACGTCATCCGAGTCAAGAAGGATATCCATAAAGACGAAGCCATCCGCATCAGGCGTCGGCCCTTCCTCCTCTTCCGTCGTCGGCGTAGACGAGCACGCGTCCGTCGTCGTCGGAGTTGAGTCTTCATTCTCCGTTGTCGTCGGCTCTTCCGGGTCGGATTTCTCCTTTTCCTCGAGCTTGTACTCTCCGTTGGACATTGTAACCGTAGCAGTCGTGCCCGCGGCAATCGACAGCAACGCGCCGGAGGGAACTTGCACGAGACCCCCGCCCGCTCCAGCGGTGATTATCGCTCCAAGACCAGCAATCACTGTGTTTCCGTCGCTCACGGAGAGGACTTGTGGCGTCTGTGTCGTCGTCGCAGGAGTCGTGGTAGGCGTGGTCGTCACGACTGTGGTGGTGCTCAACGTGGTGCTGTTGAGCAGCGGGAACTGTCGTGGAAGCATCGGGAGCAGCGGGCGGTGGACGTTGGAGACGTCCCGGCGCTGTTTGCTCGGGACGCACGACCATCCCCAAGAGTTGGTGCGGCCTCGCTCGGGATGAGCAGTAATGTCCAGAGCGAAGAGGGCCATGTTTTGGGCGTTCTTGATCTTTGCATCGTCGGGAATACTGGTGCAACTACGCCATGTCAGAATCGCCCTTTCAATCTGTGGCAGAGTACTCACCATTTAACATCGTAGCAGCCGTAGCCCTTGGCATAAGTCTTGCTGAGTTCCACTTGATCGTCGCAGTACCTGTCCTCGCCCGTCGTCAAAACCACATGCTGCATCTCGTGGACGAGGGTGAGAGCTGACGTCAGGACCAGCTGCGGGTTGTCCTGGTCCAGCTTGGCAATGACTTCGTCAAGCTTCGGGAGCTGGAAGAACAAGGGGCACGTGGCTACAAAGGTTCCCCCAAAGTTCATCTTGAAGAATTCGTGGTAACCCGGCGCAATCGTTCCGGCAATGTATCCCCGCTGGCAGTGCTCCTCCATGTCGTACCAGCAAGCAAAGGTCAGGCCGGTTGGGTCTAGATCTGCTGGAGTCTTCCAGACTAAGGTTCCGTCCGGGGCGTGGAGATCGTTGAGGAGCGCTTCGTAGTTGTACGTCTTGATCTTGATTCTAGTCGCAGCGTTCGCGTTGGCTTATCTGTCATTAGCGGATGCAATACGGCGCGGGCAGAAGGAAGACTCACCTTTTCCGAACCATTTCCTGTAGGCAACCGAGTTTTCGGCACCCTCCTTGCTCAGAACATCAATGGCGTTCTGGACCATGGTGCGGAACTCGGCAATGATGTCCTGGATTTCCAAGATTCGATCGGCATTGCACGCCCAGGCACCGCCACCACCTGCTATTTTGACGGATGAAAGGGTTCTTTGGGATAGCCCGGATGAATGAGCATTGCCACGGCCAAGGTGCGGAAACAGGTGGCCGAGAGCTGTAGTCACAAGAACTGCAAAAAGGAGGATGGCCTGCATCCTGCACGAAGAAGATATGAGGGAAATAGGACAAAATGGTTATAATGGAAGGTATGAAATCCAAGCTGGCGAAGTTGGCATGGAGGTTTAGAGCTGTTGTTGCCATTAACTATGTGATTTATAGACAGTTATGAGAGTCCTCAAGATCTATCGTCCACTCTAGCCGGGCGATTATTCTTTGAGTTCTTCTCGAACTTGGTTTATTAAAGGATTCGAAGGTATTGAATATTTACCTCGTAGACGTCTAAGCCACGATACAGGCAGCTTTCTGATAACTGGTGATCCAGTTTATGACCCAGAGGAGTTTCACTGCTCAGTTTAAAGTTAGACTTTCATCCGTATTCTTACCATGCGCTCAGATGTTTGGCTTCTCCGGGACCGCCTGTGGTCAAACATCAATTTTAACCGAGATACCGGGGCGTTGGGAGAGCGAATATTGTTTGTGAACGTACAGGGACTATTCGGTGAATAGCTTGTCCAATCAAGTTACAGTAGTGCCTAGTTATTCTTTCTTATTGATTTGACATTGAACTGGATCAAGACGACAAAGCCATATTTCTACAAATCCGGGTGAAGAAGCGCAAAAGACAAGCACGCAACACCCCTGGGCTCGTTTCCATCATCCTTGGTACCCATGTCCCGTTCAAGATTAAACTTCTTCCCGCGTGCCTGGCTCGGTTTCTGGAATCGAGAAGCTTCAGCAATGCCTTGGAAGCGGTTCTCTTTTATGGTAGGGGTCGGGCTGCCGGGCCACTTTCGAGCCACTTGAATCTGAATCCCACGAATCAACAACCAAGACCACCGCACTCTGAAACTCGTCGTCCGGCCGCTGTTCCGCTGATAAAGGCCGCTCCAGCAGCGCCGAGGTGCCACGCTTTCTGGGCTCGAGTGGGAGAAGAACCGGAATCACCGGGTGTGCTATTACAGCAAATCGGTTCAACCCCTGTCCGAAATCCCAACCTTGTGACGACATAGTGCTTCCTTCCTTCGGTCTCGGCATGAAGGCTCACCATAGTGTTCACAACCAGGCGGTACCGAGTCGTCCGGACTCCAGAGAATCTGATAAAGTGAAACAAGTAATTTCTCTTGGCACTCCTGTCGTATTCACAACCACCTGAAATGGACGGTCTTTTACGCCATCCGCGTAACCGTCTATACGAGCCAACCCAACCGACAACAGCCATTTACAGGTCATATCCCTCCTCCCAAAGCTTTGCACTCTCCTCTCCCATCCAGCGCTCGCTCTCATTGCAATAGTCGATCTGTTCCCGATAGTATATTTCGCCCTGCGAGCATTCAGCGACCTTTCCGACCAACGTTGCATCGGTGGCAAAGTTGTCAAATGCTCGAATCAATGTGGACATGGGAGTGATGTGCTCCTTGGGCATTGCCTCGAGGAGCGATTTAGGTGCCAAGTTGGTCGGCACAAAGGCTGGACAAACACAATTGACTCGAATATGTTCCTTCTCGAAAACGGGCGCGACAGATCGAACGAGGCCAACGATCTGAAATAGATTAGCAAAGAAAACCCATGGATCGGCGGTGAAATGCATACGCCGTGCTTCGAAGCCGCATATTGCGGATTGGTAGGAAACTTGTACAAGCCAGCATTCGAGCTCGTAAACACAACCGTGCCGCCCGGTTCCTTGTTCCGGCGAAAATAATGCGCCGCGAGCCACAAGCAGTAGATTTGGCCGTTGAGGTTGATGTCGATGGTCTTCAAGTTTGGCTTCTCGGGCGCTCCGTCGTGCTTTTCGTACAGGCTCTGAAAGTCTGCCACGCCAGCGTTCGCAGCGACATAGTCGACGCCGCCAAATCTCTCGACGGTCTTCTTGAACAACGATGCAACGTCGTCCCAGTCTGAGACGTCTGTCTTGTGGAAGAAGGCTTGTTCACCTAGTTCTTCGGCGACACGCGTTCCCTCCTCGACGTTGACGTCTGCGAGCACGACGGCCCAGCCCTCGCTGCTGAAATGGCGACAGAGAGCGAGACCGATGCCCGAGGCGGCGCCGGTGATGATGGCCACTGGCATGTCTATCGCAGAATTTTCGATCAGAATACTTAAATCAAGCGCACAGCGTCTGCGACGAGAAACCTGAAGTGAGCGACTTTCGCTACCTAGTATGGAACGATGGTTGCGACGACACACCCCGCTCATCGCAACCGATTCAATTGCCGAGCCGAAGCTACCACTGGCCTCGGACTTAATCATTTTGATACAATGACCCCAATCTTGGTAACATACGAAGAGTACAAACCGCTTTGGCTCTGGAAATTCAGGACTCCTCAGGCTGCTCCGAGCTCACTACTCACCGTAACCAGGCAGTCTATGCGTGGAAGGTGTAACACTTGGGAGACACCACCGCCTCATCTTCATCGCCAGCCCCTACATGCTCATCTTCTTCCTCGTCTTCCTCCTCTGCCTCCTCTGCCTCCTCTGCCACGGCCTCCTCCCATGCTTCCTTAATCTCCCGTGTATGCCGCTCTGAAGGCCGGTCGGACCAAGGGCCCAAGTATGAGGCGTTCTTGACGGCCCAATCAAGGTATCCCCAAATCCGGTTGACGCTCACGTCCGACAGCATCTGCTCCGCCGTTCTGTGCGACGCACACGACCGACGCGCATCAACCTCCAGCATGTCCTCAATCTCGTCCTCCGAGTCCCGCGCCGCGCATGCGCGCGCGTCGTTGAGCAAATCGAGAACCCCTTCCGTCTCCCACCATGCGGCGTACGAGTATTGCATCGCAAGGGCCATTTCTTCCCAGGAGCCTGGTGTATATGAGTAAGGGTTGTCGCAGAGTGCTTTGTCTGGGTCGAAGAGAAAGAACATGAAGTTATTGTTGGCTGTGGTCAGGCTCGCGCCGAGCTTGCGGGTCTGATTCAAGAGCATCGTCTCTGTTTTGGCGAGGGAGTCGGGGGGTTGTGTCCGGAGCTTGGCGGAAAGAGGGCTCCGGACCACGGCTGCCTCGATCGGCGCCGAAAGGTCGAAGGGGAGGCGGCGTGAGGCGATAATCTTGCGTGTGATCTTGATGTTGCGAATGTCAACAAGCAGCTTGAGTTTCAGCAGTAGAATAGCAACAGACTCGTTGAGCGCGAAACCTTGGCCCCAAGCATCTGGATCCTCAAAGACATCCGCCCCGTGAATGTTGAGGTGTGGCAGTGTCATATTGCCCCAGTCGTATCGCCCATCTGGGTCACACGTCGCCCACCACTTCACAAAATCGTAGCACTCCTGGTCGAGATCCAGTCGCAGCATCATGGTTGGCACCATGTCCCGTAGGCCCATGTTGTCGGTCCGGCACAGTCTCACCATGTCCTACATATGGTCGAGAGCTTCTTGGACGCTGTCAAGGGTGCCTAACGGAAGCAAATGTTCAACTGCCACAGTGAATCTCGCGCGCATGTAATCGCGGGTGCTGACGATGCCCCAAAAGCGGCCGGCGTGGGTGTCAAAAGCGTTGGCGGGGGTCATGAAGTCGGCCGCGGCGTTGCGGACGCTGTCGTCTTCGCTGGCGAGCCTGGTGCGTGCCTTCTTCAACTTGGAGCAAGCTGACTTGTGCTTGGGACGGTGGGCGATCTGGTGCTCGCGGTTGCAGTAGCGGACGGCGCGACAGCCGCCGCATCGGAGGAGTCCGGTGCCTGTTGCTGAGCATTGCGAGCAGCGATGGCGCAAGGGCCCAACGGGACCTTTGAAAGTGGTTGCTGATGTCTTTGAAACGCCCCGCATGTTACCTGCAGGTCTTGATGAAGGATATGGCGCCACAGCGGTCGATACGACCGGATGCGGATGGTTGAGGATGGATGCTTTAATGCACGCCGGCTTCGATTGGGAAGCGGTAAATTGAGAGGTTGTTGTTATTGTTGGCGCCTGAGGTTGTGAGGTGCCTCAGACGCTGTGGTGCCTGAGGCGTATGGTCTAGACCCACTTAATCCGCAGGGCAGGTGCAAGTGAAATTCGGCCACTTCAACTTCAATTCACGATGACCATTCGACTGATGGGGAAGTGGCCGAATTTGAGACCCAAATCATGGGACCTCGGGTTGAGCATGTCGGAATTAGAGGCTTTCATTCGTACCTATTGCTCCAGGCCCACGACAGACAGGAGCTCGGCTCTGCATTGAATACTTCATTCGGTGGTTAGTCACAACTTGCGAATACAGTACAGCATTTCCCACGGCATCAGGTAGCTGATCCAAACGTACCAGTGTATTGGACTCCCTAACAGGCTCCAGAAATACTGGAATACTCTTCAATCGACCCCGCACTAATACCGTCCATTGGTGGCCAGTTCAATCACAATGTGCCCCAGCAACCTGAGATCTCACATCGGAACCATCGATCCGAACACTATACATCCGACCCGGCTGCACAGGGTCCCTGCCTGTTGTGCGGTCTGTGTTACCGCTCTCAGTCGGTTACTCGGATGTCTGACGACGCAGGTTGCATTTCTAGACCTTCAATGAGGGGAAATGCGTTGGAGCATGGAAGCCTTTTCCGTGCCCTGATCTGCTAGAGTTTTGCCAGACGCAACTTCTACTTCATCCTCGCCTTTGCATCAATGCCACAAGTTGAAAACTAGAGGCTTGAGTGCCAAAAGTCAAGGTAAACATCATGTTCCGGGGTATAGAGCCGCGCTCGGTCGACGAGCCACGCACAGTCAAGGTCATTGTTGTTGGAGCCGGAATCTCGGGCATCATTGCCGGCATTCGATTCCCTCAACGCATTCCCAACCTCGAACTCGTCATCTACGACAAGAACGAAGACATCGGCGGGACCTGGTTTGAGAACAGATATCCAGGCGTTGCGTGCGGTATGTCAATTTGTGTCGCAACACTTCAGAAACTACTGACATCACAGACATCCCGGCCCATTCGTACCAGCTATCCTTCGAACCGAACCCCCGATGGCCCGAGTTCTATGCTGCCGGAAGAGACATTCATCAGTATTGGAAAGGAGTTGCAACCAAGTACGGAGTCCAAAAGTACGTGCGCCTTGGCCATGAAGTAGTTGAATGCAGGTGGGACGAATCACTGTCGGTATGGCACGTCAAGATCCGCAAGACATCGACAGGTGAAATCATCCAAGACAGCGCCCACATCCTATACAACTGCATTGGGGCTCTCAATGATTGGAAATGGCCGGATATCGATGGCCTCCACAGCTTCAACGGAGACCTCCTACACAGCGCGAACTGGGACGACAACTGGGATCCTGTTGTGAGTGCGCTGATGTCGTCCGGGTTCTTTGCTAAACGCTCTCGAATAGGGCAAATCTGTAGCCGTTATCGGTTCCGGATCTAGTGCCATCCAGATTGTGCCCTCATTGCAACCAAAGGTGGCAAGACTCGACAACTACGTCCGTGGCCAGACTTGGATCAGCCCACCATTTGCGCGCGAGGAGGTAGAGAAGCACACCTCCAAAGAAGCAAACTGTGAGATCCCAATGCAATGAATGAAGTAATACTGACTGTTCTTAGTCAAGTTCAATGAGGATGAGATCCAACAGTTCATCGACGACCCAGAGTTCTACCTCCAGTACCGCAAGAGTAGGTGTGCTTGGGCTTTGTTGAACCGGACTGACGAGAGGCAGAGATCGAACAGGAATTGCAATTAGCCCATCCCGCCACGATTAGAGGACCTGCTTCAGATCAAGTTGCCAAAGACTTCCGGGCACACATGGCTGCGAAGTTGGCTGCCAAGCCGGAAATTCTCAATAAGCTTGTGCCCGACTTCCCGCCTTGTTGCAGACGGCTCACGCCTGGCCCCGGCTATCTGACAGCCTTGACCAAGGACAATGTTTCTTTCATCAAAACACCCATTTCTCGCATTGACGAACATGGTATCGTGGCCGAAGACGGGACCAGTCGTACAGTAGATGCCATAATCTGCGCAACCGGCTTCAACACGACCTGGACTCGTCGATTTCCCATCTACGGTCGCACTAACCGTCTCCTCTCGGAGAAATGGGCCGAATATCCCAGGAGCTATCTTGGAATTGCAACGGACGAGTTCCCCAACATGTTCATGTCTCTTGGTCCATCCTCGGCGTTTGGTGCTGGCAGCTTGACCATCGTCTTGGAACGGATCGGGGACTACGTCTGCTCTGCCATACTAAAGATGCAGCGAGAGACAATCAAGACGATTGAGGTGAAGCCAAGGGCCGTCGAGATGTTCTATGAGTTTACCGAGACTTACTTCGCCAATACCGTCTACTCCATGGAGTGCAGTTCTTGGTACAAGGGCGGGACGAAAGACGGCAAGGTCTCGGCACTTTGGCCCGGTAACGTCGCTGGCATTCTGACGATGAGCCGACTGCTAACGCATGGCAGGATCCTCCTTGCATTGCTGCAAGGTCATGAGCCACCCACGGTGGGAAGACTACGATTACACCCTGGAGAACGACAACGGCAGCGCTTGGCTGGGAGACGGCTGGACGGTTGCGGAGAGGAATGAAGGTGCCGACTTGGCCTATTATCTTGACCCGGAGAACATCGACTTTCCTCCGACGGCAGTGGCCTTGAACGGCCAGAATGGGCGATCGCTTGGTTCATGCGCATAGTGCCCAAATCCAATCGATGTGGTATGATGCGACAATTGGAGAAATTGACCTTCTATATGCCAAATTTGCGGAGGCAAGCAAAACTCACTGCTAATTCTACTTGTTCATTGTAAAGATTTTGGCTCAAGCCGTGATTACAAAAGGGTTGAAGCCGGGGCCGCTTAAGTCCGCCCGCGGGCTTTCTCGGTGCTGACAACGCTTGATATGCCGAACCGGTGTATTCTGCGCTTACAAACAAACCTCCTACGGACCTCCGTGAGGGATCATCTTCCAGAACCAGGAAAATGGTGCGCTTTTGCTGTCTCCTCTGTCGACTTCCCGACCAGCGTTGTCAGATTTTTCGGCTATTTACTAATCCTAAGAACGGACTCAACGGAGTCCGTATCGCATTACAAACACCGAGCTTTCCAAAGTATTTATATGTGGTCGGGATAAACAAAATCCTACATTAAGACGACAACTCATTCTCTCCTTCATTGCGCCATCATGACTTATACGACTTCCCTCGTCTACACGGATCTCCCTGCTCGGATGCGGCCAATTCTCGAGTTGGCGCCAGCACCCGACCAGGTAGCCAAGCGTCTCCAAGAACTCGGGCCCGTGAAGTCTCGAGCCGGAGATGTTGACGGGTCTGTCGAGACCATTCGCGGCGCCTGGTTCATGCACCATTTTGTCGAAGCACCCGGAGACCACGAAACGGTGTCGTTTCACTACGTGAGCTGTGGCGAGGAGCACCGGGACGTCGGGAAAGCCCCCGTTGTGCTGCTCCACGGCATGCCCGATTCGTGGTTTCAATGGCATCGACACATGGCGGCTCTCGCGGATGACGGATATTTGTCCATTGCGCCCGACCTCAAGGGATACGGACAGTCCAGCAAGGAGCCGGGTGACTTTCGCCACGAGGGTGCGGCGGTGCAGCTTGCTGCCATGTTGCTCAAGGAGAAGATTGAGAAATTCTAGTACACACCGTCTCAGAAAACACTCCGAGCTGGAATAAACTGACAAGGTCATAGCCTTATCACCCACGATCGCGGAACAGTCCAGGGCGACTACCTGGCCGCTCTATTCCCTGAACGCGTGCTTGGCTACATTCGCGGCGAGCAGCACCTCGTCCACTACAACCCAGCTCTGTCGTCTCAAAACGACCTGTTCAGAGATGCGCCGTACAACGGCGTCATGGACAATCCGCAGCGCCTCGCCGTCTCAGCCTACATGTGGCTCACGACTCGAGAGATTCCGGACGAGCGCGAGACCCTGGAGCGTCTATCCCAAGAGCTCGGGTACGAGGGCATCAACAGGGCTGTTCCCCGATACTACGGTGCAAGCACCTTTCGTCAGGAATGGCTGGACCGTCGGAGACGGCTCATGGGTTTATGGCGATGCCCGATCGTAATTCTGCAGGGCCACGACAGCCCAACCCAGCCTCGTGAATGGTTCCAGCTGGAGGAGATCCGGGAGCTGGTCCCCGACGCTAATGTCTTGGACGTCAAGTTCGTCCCTGGTGGTCATTTCTGGCCCTTGGAAAGCCCAGACGAGACGACGGAAGCTATTCGCGAGGCGCTTGGTGCTTTTGGACGACAGGATGAGTAGTTATCAGTGGCCATGGCAATATCTCGATGCTGGCTGTGCGGCACTTGAAGAGCAGTAGGAATGGAATTTAATCATTCGTATTTAATCGCTCCTTGATGCGATATGCAGCAATACATGTACCATAGCCTTTGATAGACGGGGTAGAGCTTCGCAACATGAAGTCAAAAGCGGATGAGATCCTAATGTGATCCTGAAATGGGAACGCGCATTCCCGAGGGATCAAATGCCAGCGCTAAGAAACATTACATTGAATTTTACTCAGACCTCTGTATATCTTGATATTTCCACGCAATCTCGTGCACCATCTTCCTCAACTTTGCCGCCGCCGAAAACTTGCCACTCAACGTGTCAAACAGCTCTATCGCAAGCTCCAGATCCTGTGTGGCCTTGGTCTCCCTCAACACCGTCGACAGATTATCCGGCTGAGCCGTGATGGCGTAGACAAGCGACAACGTCGAAGTAAATATCGCCAGCAAGTTCAGCCAGTTGTAGGCCAGGCTCTGTTGCCTGTGCATGTTTGTCGCCTGACGAAGGGACATGGAAGCGGCGTCCGCCAGGGTCTTGATTCGTCGAGGATCCAGGGTTGGTAGCAGAGGAGTCGGCCTATAGAGCATTGCCAGGTGGGTGTAGTAATTGAAATCGTACCAGTTGCTGTTCAAGTGCGGTACGTGTGAGTCCACGTCGGGGAGGGGGAATGGCATGTTGCGACGCCAGTCGATGAGCTCCTTGTGGAGGGAGCTGATGATGTCCTCTCGCTCCTCCATCGTCAGGCTCGCGGTTCGTGGATTTGAGTAGACGCGTTGGGCTATCTTGCTCGCAATCTTGCGAAGTCTGAGGATGTGGAGGGGAACTGCCATGAGGCTTGGCTGAAGGGTGTTCCTGGGCCGTATGCCGTCGGACGTGATGTCTTCCTCATCCGCATCGGAAAATGGCTGCAGTGAGGATCCGGTGTTAGTTATCAGTCCAGTTCCCTTGTTTGCTGATTCAGGACCTACCGATACGTCAATGTCATCGTCGTGCAAGGCAAAAGGTCGACCCAGTGCCGTCGACACCACCCTATCAGCGATTTGATGAGCGACAAGAAGAGATGATTAAGGTTGTAGAAATTGGACGCTTAGACATACCG
This sequence comes from Thelonectria discophora, assembly GCA_911649645.1. NCBI lineage: Eukaryota > Fungi > Ascomycota > Sordariomycetes > Hypocreales > Nectriaceae > Thelonectria > Thelonectria discophora. The sequence goes on along the minus strand of CAJVRK010000002.1, from coordinate 833,129 downwards.
ATCCATCATATAGACGGAGAAGAAGAGCCGTTTCCTCCTCTCTGCAACATCGGTGGGCAGACTTTCGTATGACGAAGCTGCGTGAAGCCCCATACCTACAGCCAACCGAGCAGCCAGGCCGACCAGGAACCAGGTATCTAAAGTCTCAGCAGGGGCACGCTGAGCTAAGAGGAAGAAACTTACTTGGGCCAAGTTGGTTAAAGAAAGAATAAGAGACTTGCAGCATAATGACTTCCAACGCTGCCTAATATCAAGCGGATTAGTCACAGTTTCTTTAATGAACAACGCAAACATACCATATCTCCATAGGCAAGAGATGCCTCGAAGTACACTAGCGCCTTATTATAGTACATGGTAGACTCTGATTCTTCGGCGAGTGAAACAGAACAATACGCTGTGGATCCAATGGCCAAGACCATCCAGATCCGAAACAATGACAGCGGTGACTGGGCAGATGAAGCTTGTGGATTCTCACGGACGACGCGGAGAGTTTCGATAAAGTCGGTCCGCTGGACGATGGGATACAGCGTGTGGGAGTGGGCAAAGTAAAAGTCCACCAACCGATCAACCTTGGAATCATCCGACGGGATGAAGAGGTGCGAAAGGTCGTCACCTGAGCCTGCGATATCTGGGAGGAGGAAATCGCCAAACAGGATCGGATTGCACGACATGGAATTCCCAAAGTTGAGCAAGGTCGGATAGTTGAAGAGGTTCGACGACGGGTCCAAGGCGTGTTGGTGTGTGTCGTCGGATTCAGCGCTGCCAAAGACGAAATCGGCCTTGTCGGGACTGAGACGCCGGAGGACGGTTTGGGTCAGTTTCGCAAACGACAGTCCAGAAGAGGAACCGAGGTGCCGCTCTGCCGTAGCTTCCAGGGAAAGGTTCTTGAGTTCGCTGTCGAGGGAATCCTGCGTCCTGGGTCGCGGATCAGGACACAGAGGAGAATCTCCCGAGACGGCACCCAGAACCGTCCAGTCGATGTCGCTGGCGTTGAAATGGCAATCTGATTCCATCTGGCTCAGCATGGAGACATCCTCTCGCACCAGACCCGTCTCAACGCCGGCATCGTCAAAGATGTGTTCCTCGTTGACCGGAGGGGTCGGCCCCCTCGAGGTTGCGGCCAAGTCCTTTTCCAGATGCCTGATTCTTTCTTCCAAACCACGCACATAGCTTTAAAAGCTTGTTAGAAAATCAGACAAGTCCACGTGAGGCGATGGACACTTACGCGATGGAAAAAGACGCGGTTTGGCGATCATCCGTCGCGAAGCTACAAGCGATATTGGCCCGCCGGCAGTTGTCGCATTGCGGCAAGACTCGATCGCATCGCTTCTTCCTGCGATGGCATCGAGTACACGACGCCCGGGCTTGCCCATTCGCTGCTTGAGGTGACATGTGGCCTTGGTAAGAGACGCTGATGGAAGGCCGCCCAGCCGAAAGGTCGAAACTCGAACAATCACCACGAGTCACAGATAAGAGGTTCCTCCTGTTGGCCAAGGCAAACCCCGCATGTCCAGCTCCCCACAAGACCCATGTGCTCTTCGGGGTACCTTGAGATTGCCTGATAAGCGCCGATATCAGAGTGTTCTCAATGGAGAGCTTGGTAATGCTAGGTAGCACCGGGTGGGATCAAAGATGGCCTGCGTCGGCATTACAATGATGCTGCTCGACCCTTTTGAGACGTGAATCCGTTGTCTGGATATCTATTTCCGACGATCCAATCACAGTGCACGTATTTGAGGAGGGATGAGATGTCGTGCAGAATCAGAAGGCCAGAAGATAACGGGAAATTTTTATCAAACGCTTCAGGTACAGAGCGATTGATCCAGGCTTGAGTTGGTATTTAAATCTGCTAGACCGGGACCACGGCCGTAACCTTGACTTCGACAATCAATCTTGGATCCGGCAACTCCTTCACGCCAATCGTCGCCCGCGCTGGTGCGCTTTCTCGATCCGCAAAGACTTTATTCCATTCCTCATTCATGCCCCCATACTGCGTCTTCATATCCAGTATGTACACTACCGCATCAATCACGTTGAGAATCCCACCCTTGCCGGCCGAAGCCCCCTTGATGATGTTGTCAATGTTCCTCAGCACAGCGGCGGTCTGCTCTCGTATGTCTAGCTCAAAGGTGCCGTCGGGATTCTCCTTGACTCCCTCAAAAGTGCCGTCTGGCAGGACGCTTGCGATTCCCGACACGTAGATTGTTTGATGGGCGCTGGTCGGGGCGATGCGTGCGTGAGGGTAGCGTGTCGGTCCGGCCGGTGCATCGGGGTTGAGAAGAAAAGCCTTTCCATTGGGAGACATGTTGATGAGGAGCGATGTTGATGTAGGAAGTAATGAGGTTGAAGATATTCTAGAGTGTAGTAATTCGGTAGGTAAGTCAAGATGCGCACCTCTCTCCAGACCTCATATCAGTGTCCTCTTATATGTTTTCATCACTTCAGCAGCTGCATCTTACACTGGCAATTCCTACAACGTGAGGCGTGAATTGTGCATCTCTTTCAACCCACTATCGGAGTAGCTGCGGCCCTGTAACTACAGACTATGCTATCTAGGGCGGGGTGACGAAGCGTCGGGTTTGTCGGTGTCTTTCGGCTCGTCCGACGCAAAGCGGACCGATAGATCCAGAGCTCCGACATTCAAGCGGATGCACACGAATAGTTAATACCTACGTAGGTAATGGAATTACATGAACAGTCTTTCAACTAAAAATCACTGGCTCACAGCAATCATCATCATGGCGCCGTCGGTCCAACCCGACATCAAGCGGTACACTCTACCCAACTTCACCTTCGTCGACGGAACAACTGTTCCCGAGGCCCAAATAGCCTATTTGGACTTGAACCCCGATGCTTCGAAAGTAGCCGTAGTTCTGACATGTTTTCGCGGAAGGCTGCTTTCGACTCTCACTTATGCCAATGGAGCGTTGCAAAACCACAGAATAATCGTGGTGGCTCTTTTTGGCAACGGGGAATCATCGAGTCCGTCAAACACTAACGGTTTCCCCAAGTCGATCGACTATCGAGACTGCGTTCATGCCCAGCGTCGATTGCTGTGTGAGCATCTGGGCCTCGAAACAGTCGACGTTCTAGTTGGCTTCTCCATGGGCGGGCAGTGCGTCTATCACTGGCTCGTCATGCACCCAGAATTCGCCCAGACCGCCGTCATCGTCTGTTCATCTGCTCGAACAAGCAGGCACAACTACCAGTTCTTGGAGGGGCCAAGCGCGGCTCTCGAGAACTCCATCGACTATGCCGACAATGTCCGTCGCCTCAGGAGAAAGAACTCTCCTTGTGGCGTAAAAGCCTTTGGAAAGGCGTATTCGGCCTGGCTGACGAGCGTTGAATGGTTCGACGAGGAGCTATATCGAGAGCTGGGGTATGAGACGCTGAGCGACTGGGACGAGGCGACAACCGGGCGAAATTATAGTGGATGGGCTCCGGACGACCTGTTGGCCATGTTACGGATGTGGCAGAGGGGAGATGTGACTTTATGCGGTTCTGGTCGCGACTCCTTTGATCAAGCATTGCGACGGATTCAGGCGCGTGTGTTGTTGATGCCATGCCAAACCGATCAGTATTTCAGCTGGAAGGCCAGCGAAAGAGAAGCTCGGCTCATTCAAAATGCTGTCTTGAGGATGATTCCATCGGTATGGGGTCACTTAGCCGGTTCTGGTGCCAGTCGGAAGGATGTGGCTTGGATGAACCAGGAGATTGAGGGGTTTTTAAGCATGGAGGTGAAATGAGGATGACTTGGAGACAAGGATATTGGCATCAAAATATCAGGAATCTTATAAAGTCCTTTTGCTCTAGTCTAGGTCATCAACGCGCTTCCGTCGACATGTCACGGGCTCATCGTCGTCTTCCCTCTTCGAACAAGGCCGCCGCCAGGATAACGGCTTCGTCGTCCCACCGCTTTCCAATTATCTGCATACCTACCGGAAGTCTCACCTGCTCGTTTCCCGGGGCTGGAAGAACACCACACGGCACACTCATCGCCGGATGCCCTGTAACGTTGAACGGGCACGTGTTGTTCGTCAACCCGACTGCGACTTTGAGCCTCTCCAAGACAGTGGATCTCTCGCCCTTGCTGTTTGTTGAAGGCGGATGAGGCATTGCAACGGTCGGGGCGCAGGGTGTGATAAGAATATCGACATCTTCAAAGGCTCGGTCGTATGCGGCTCTCAGCTCCAGAACTTTTCGGTGCGCCTTGGCTTCGACCGCCGGCCCTGATATCTCACTAGCGCACTTCCCGCTAAGTAGAATATTGACGATTGCAGGATTGCTCGAGTTGAGCAGCTCGAAAGTCTTCTGGGTGGGAGGCCACTTTGGTCGAAGATGGGGTGGTAGACACGAAAGGTAACCCGAGGGTTTGCCTTGACATAGCCACTCCGACATGGATGGTCGAGTTGATACAGTCCAGATTGAGGGGCCATCGAGGTGCATTGGTATAGAAATCTCAATGACTTCTGCCCCAGCGGCCCTGAAGTGAGTTGTTGCGGCCTGGTAGACTGTGTTCCGGACACTGGCACAAACGCCAGCAACATCGAAGGACTCCTTCAACAAGCCGACTTTTATTCTCCCGATATTTCCATCTTCCGCCGACATTTGTCTTCGAAAATCAGCCAGAATTTGCGGGTAGTCCTTGACCCGATCCCTGAGAGGGGACTCGGGAGTCATCCTCGAGTCCAAGCCATCGTAACCGGCCATGACCTTGAGCAAGGCGGCAACATCTTCAAGATTCGACGCAATGGGGCCCAAATGATCAATCATGGGTGACATGGAAGCCGCGCCCGTGTAGGGAACCAGGCCAAAAGTGGGCTTCAGGCCGTAAATGCCAGTAAAGCAGGCGGGGATGCGCACCGATCCGGCTTGGTCGCTGCCGATGCCGAGCTGGCAGGTTTCCCCCAGAGACGCGCGAATTGTAAGAGGCAATGTGTTGGCGGCGACGAGTGCACAGCATCCGCTGCTGCTCCCGCCAGACGTGTACCCGTGGAGGAGAGGGTGGTGCACCGGTCCTGTGGCTGAAGTGAAGGACAGTGGCGATGCGCAGAAGCTTTCGCACGTGGCCGTTCCTTTGATGGTAGCTCCGGCCGCCAAAACTCGGGACACGACTGACGCATCTATGGGAGAGAGGGGGAAGGTCGCGTCGTCAGAGAGCAGTTCCGGGGATGTGCCTAGGGTGGTCGGCAAACTGCCAACGGAGATATTGTCTTTAATGGCGACTGTCTTCCCATGGAGCAGGTTACTGGAGCAATCACTTGCTTGCAGATGACATCGATGGCTCCAGGCATTGAGCGGATTTTCTTTGGTTTCGAGTTTCCAGTAGGTGCGACTTTCTGTCACAGGATACGGTTTCAAGGCTGGATCAAGGTAGTCCGGACACTCTTTGATGGACTCGATGACTGCCTCCAAGGATCTCAACAAGAGAAGGTAGTCTTCGGCGTTTCGGGTGTCGGCGAATTCGAAGCCCAGTTCTTTTGCCCATCTTCGCAAGTCAGTCGCTTCAATTGAAGACCTGACAGTTTGTTAGCGAGGAAGAATAAGCGATCCAGTGTGCGGCGTTGACTTACGGTGCGTTATTTGCCAAGGACACGATCGACATGATGAATTTGTGTCCAAAGTTCTGCCTTGTCAATTAGAGTGTTTCGAGTGACTTCAATGTATGTCGATATTCGTTTGTCATCCTTGTTTGTTCACCATCACCGACCACACCCGGATGCTTTATGCTGAAGGACTGGAATCTGATGCATCCGAGCGTGGGTCGGTCGGAAGGGCCGACAAGCATTCCTAACCTAAACCGCAGAGGAGCAGCTCGTATGGGCGCCACTTGCGGCTGCCCGACAGCCCAAGCCGGGAAACACATGCTGCGGGTTCGATAAGACACCGATATGTGCTTGGTATTACATAGGTATGAGGTTAAAGGCTGCTGCGGTAGGGACGGGGATGGGAAGGAGAACGCGAGACGCACCTGGATCCAATGTTGCTGGCTTCATCGATATCAGGCCAAGGTCATCGATAAGAAAGTCCTGGAAACTGAAATTAGTTTTCCTTTCTGCTCCCGAAAAAGCATACGGCTTTGAGACTTACATGGACGGAAAATAGACCAACAACCTTTGAGCTAGCTGGTTGGACAACTTGCCAATCCAAGTCGGTTGCGTCAGGGTATTGAGGAGTGGTGACTTCTCGGTCAAAATTCGTCCGGATCTAAATAGCGTGCTACCAGTATTAGCATCAGTTAAACACGAGGCGCAGGGCCGGCGAGGACTGGCTTCATATCTTCAGCTGTACGATGTTTGTCACGCTCCTGTATCTCGATACCTGTTACCTCCTCGCATCCGGGGCCGTCAATTAGAAAGGGAGTGCGATGGTCTTGCGAGTCCCCCAACTCCTCCCAGCCCTTTGGTACGGGGTAGTCATCACCAAAGGGGCAGATGTGGCCCAAACGCTGATTTTGTGACGTATCAATGCAGTGAAACTGCGGCGATGTCGAAAGTCCAAATGACGATTTCTACTAGGCTTGATAACGGCGGCCGTCTGGTCCGCCGAAGAAAATGGTCTTAACTGGGCGGTTAAATATCTCCCGTGGTTCGTCGCCTTCACTTCCGTTGAACATCATCCCCTCGGGAAGCACACTAGGATACCACAAACAGCTATTTCGCCATTGTATTTGGCCTGAAGCCACAGACGAGCTATTTCAAAGCCTAGAAAGAGTCAGCATATACTAGTTCTAAGAGTGAATAGGGAAGGGAAATCAAGGTCAAATTCTGCCTTGACTGCAGAAATGCCCTCGGCCTCAACCAAGTGCCATCTTAAAGTGATCTCCGTCTTGGTGGAAGTTGCCGCTGCAATGAGGCTGGAATGCATCATTATGCAGGGGAAAGGCGTGCTTGATAGCACTCGGAAGACCGGGCACATGGAAAGGATCTGATCGGAAGGCTTGAGGTATTAACGCTGGGTCAGAGAAGCGGCTGATTAGAGGGGAATTTGGCGGCACCTCCGGCGAACCACCGCTCGTCCGTAGTCGTGTCCCCAATCCATGATGCCGTCAATGTCTGTCGGCATAGAGAGGCAGGCTTCGAAAAGAAGGCGGAGGTTTACTGTGAAGTCTACATTGAGACACTGCCAGCAGGATGAATGAAATCCATAGCCCCAAAGAGGGTCTGGTTCAAACCGGGTGGTCCCAGGATAACCAGGTGCCTTAGTCGGGGTATACTCAATGCCGCTTTACTTAGAGAGTCTGGATCGAGGCGGTCATTTTAGTGCTTGCGAGGATCACGCGAAGAGCTGCCGGTAAAAGTGTCGTCGTATTCATCACGCATCCGACTCCAGATAGCTTGACATCGTCCTAGTTGTCGTCCTCGATCCAAACTGGGCACTCAGTCAGTACTGTCATGACTCATGCATTCGCCATCGGGTAATGGGAATGCCGAACAAAATGCAGCACCTCATGGTTACTGAGGGAACTCTCGTGCTAGCGATGGAGAGTAGCTGGAAAGGCGTTACGTTGGAGAAGGAGAGAGGAAGTTGCATTGTGTTCCCGAAATCTAAACTTGGCCATTCACACCTAAATTCTCAGGCACTGACCACGCTAACCGGGAACGAGAGCTAGGACTCTCTTAATGATCCCATGTTTCGGCTGCCGCGCATCGATCCGCGGTTTGGTGTTATATTGTCCCCAACCACCCTCTAGTCGCTATCTCACTACTTTGATTCTTCCATCAACGCCATGTGTCAACGAGCTTGCCCCAATCTTCCCCCGCAGAAGTCCATCACAGGGACAGTAAGTTGCCACACTGCTAATCCCATCATCCTATTGTCTGATGTCTCGTAGTACTTGGATGAGGAACCCTACTCGCCCATTAGCTTTGACGTGGACGCAATCACCGCTCATTCTCTCAAGTTAGAAGTTAGGATCGCCAGGTAGAGTATCCTCAACACAGTCTTCACCGGCCAAGAGGGCTACAGCTTTCATCATGAGCCCGAGGCCAGCACGGGGCGCATGGACATACGGGTGTCCCGTGTGGTGAATCGTCATCGAACTAGCTTCCTCGTCCTGGAAGTCAAGTGCGCATCCTATGCGAACTCGAACAACGGTCTACCAAGAGCTGAAGATCAGTTGATTAACTATTTGAATGCCTTAGTGGGATCTTCACGCATTCAAGTCAACCAGCTTTGGGGTGCGCTTTGCATTGGGAAAAGTGTGCAGTTCTACGGTGTGAAGAAGGTCGGGGATGTGCTTGAGATGTTACGCATTGATCGCCAGCCTGAGACAGTTGTAGGTTATCCGCAGTATATTAAGTCTAGTGCAACATAAGTGAGGAATCTTGGTATTGCTTTAGCCTAGACAGGTTTTAATATTGAGTTGATTAAATCTCGTAGTTACCGGGAGGAGACACTGAGCAGCGAAGAAATAGCCGCATTCACTCTTGTCCATTTGCCAGCAAGACCCGTCCACCATCAACACACAACGATATTCCATCCACATAAGACTGTTGGAAATTGTCAGCGGGTTAATTTATAGAGACGAAAAAGTATACTGCATCAAGCAAAGGGAGACATACCCCAGCTCGACTGGCCAAATACAGAATCGCGCTTGCAATGTCTTCTTCGTTGCCGGCTCTCTTGGCCGGAACCTTGTCAAAGAGCGAGCTGAACATGTTCCCGGACTCGCCGATGGGATTCATCTTGCTTGGCACGACTGAAACGTCAGTTCTGATGGAGATTGGAGAGGTCTGGTGAACTCACACCCAGGATTGATCCCCGTCACTCGCACGTAGAATCGACTAAACTTTGCCGCCAGCAGTCGCACCAGATGGTCTGTAGCAGCCTTGCTACTCGCATAGCTCGTCAAATCAACATTAGTAACATTGTGCATACTGGCACAGGAGCTGGTGATGACGACGACGCCACGGCCATCGTCTCGGCCTTGTCTCCCGTTGCCGAGGTCGAGCTGCGATGCCGCAGACAAAAGAGGCAGAAATGCAACCGACAGGAAGTAGTGGGCGGTCGTGTTGATGCAGAACGTGTCCGCCCAGTCTGAGTGTCTCGAGGACCACATTGATGACTGGAGTTCCGAAAGAGACGCCGTGAGAACATTGCAAAGCTCGGGGGGGTCACGTCGAATACCCGCATTGGAGACGAGTATGTCGAGATGCTTCTCATGCTGGCTTATATGGGCAGCTAGGTCGGCAATGGCTTCCTTGGAAGACACGTCGGAGGGAAGTCTGGGATATTAGCTATGTGTGCCGAACAGCCAGGTCGTGCCGTAAACGTACCCAATCGCCACCCCACCGTGAGCACGCCCCAGCTCGTTCAGTTCATTGACTCTTTCGTCGATCGGTTCGCTGGGTAGAGAAACGAGGTAGACTTTTGCGCCGTTGGTCACAAGACCCTGTAGTAATATTACCAATACTGAGCTTGAACTTACTGGACAAGTCGAATTATTGCATGAGAGCCGCCTAGAACTCACCTTGCAGATCATGAAACCAAGGCCGCTGCTGCCCCCTGTGACAAGTGCCACGTAACCACGCACACCAAATAACTGAGAGACATCAAGAGAAGACATGACTATAGGGTTTCATAGGGCTCTTCGGTGGTGCTAAAATGAAGACATTTATCAGTCTAGGGAGGTGCGGCACTTCTCTCCAGGGCCCATCCGGCACATCGGGGCGACTTGCACTGGTTCGGCTTTGGAGGAGACCCGGGTCGGACGTGCCGACGAGGGGAGAAGTGCTTCGGCAAGACGGATAAGCTTTGTGTTTTTACGACCCAAATCACCGTTGCATTTTTTGTTGCTACTTGACTACTAAGCTAACCTAGCTGTTCAGTGGTACTTGGCGCTGAAACTTGCGTCTCTATGTAATCTCATTCACGACTGCCCACGACTGTCCATCACTTATCCACGTCCGGAAAGCGAACCACCTCAATCCATCCATCATCGAAGTATTCGGTTCACCGCAACACATGACACATTACTCCTTGTAGTGATCCTTGGTCCTCTCCTCAGCAGCCGCCAGGCATTCATTCGTGGCCATCGAGTCCCGCGGAACGAGCTTCACCTTGAAATCCCTCGGGATAGCCACCAAGGCGGTCTTGAACTGGTTGTAGTCGACGTAGTCAGTGTTTGGAGGCTCCGCCTCGCTGGCAACAACCTTGTACGTCGTCAAGAGACGTATCATGGCGGCGTACAGAAGCCGGGACGCAATGTATTGTCCTGAGCAGGCGCGAGAGCCTGTTCCAAAGCTAAGGTGGGCAAGGCCAACGGCCTCCCTTTCTGCGGGAGGGTCGAGCGACTTGAGCCACCTCTCGGGATCGAATTTCCCCGCGTCGCCGCCGAAATGATCGACATCTGTGGTTGTTAGATTTACCAATCTGGTTGTTGTATGTGCACCAGTGACGTACCGTGGTTCCCGGCCTGCGCGTTGATCAAGATCATGGTCTTGGGGGGAATGATGGCCCCGTTCCAATTGACTTCGGTGACCGTCTTTCGAGGGAGACTCATGGCGCTCACAGTGTAGTAGCGACCTGCCTCTTTGATGATCGCATTGACATAAGGGACTTTTTCTTCCACGAAGCAGCTTGTCCACGCATCCTGCACGTTGGGGTAATACCGTTTGATGTCCTCATACGCCCGATCCTGCCAGACCTGGCCTTCGGGGGTCGATAGCGATCCAATCGCAGACGTGAGCGTGCCGGGAATCGTCTCAAAGCCTCCAGAAACCAATGATAGACAGATTGATGAGACCTCCACCCCCGTCAACTTAGATTCCTCATCTTTGAGAATGGCTGCCGAGATGCAAGGTCTGTCGGTACCATTCTTGATCATCGCGCGAACCTTGTCAAGAAGAAGATTGAGGTAGTTGTCCCGTCTGTCGCGCAGCTCTTTGGAAAGGCGGTTCTTCTCACTAGGCACGTATCGCAACATAGGGACATAGTCTTGGAGGTTTTCCGAAGCGCTGCGCAAGAGCGAGATAGCAGAGCCAACGTGAAGAATCTCGCGAAGCAGTTCATCGTAGACGGCGTCCATGCGAATTCCGTAACAAAGCGTCAAGGTGGTGTTGAGGGCATACCGTTGAATAAAGGGACGAACATTCAACTCGACCTCGCCGTTGCGGCTGTCCTTGCGCAAGTCTCTGATGATGCAGTAGCTCTCCAAGTCGAACATGGGATAGTAGTTTCTGAGCGCGGGCCTGCCAAGCGTCGTGCCAGCAGCCTTGCGCTTCTTCTTGCAGGATTCGTCCCAGGGGGAAGATCCGATGGTGAAGCCCTGGGTGCTGCTGATGATGCCGTGGAACGTGTACAGCTTGGGTCGGTCGATAACTGCGTTTTGGTGTCCGAGTAGCATCTTCTTGCAGTCGTCAAATGAGTTGACAACGACGGCCCGGGTATTGCCAAGCTTGATCTGGAACACGGAATGGTTGTACTGTCGCCACCATTTCTCGCAGACGCTGGCGTGATCTTCGCCGAGCTTAAGGAGATGCCCAAAGACGGGCACGGCCCCTGGTATCTCGGGCAGGCCCTTGATGTGAGGGATGTCTGTTCCGAAAGCAATCTGGGGGCTTGTTAGCATGGGCTCGGCAGATGCTGAAGCCTGGGTAGGGGAGCTTGGGGACTGACATTGTACAGGGCGTAAGATATGACGACGACAAAGAAGGCGGTGGCTACAGGGATCAGGCTCGTGAGAGTGATGAGCTCGTCCTTCACCCAGGGGGGCATGGTTGGGTCGTATCTTAGTGACATTTTGGCAGGTGGTGTTTGTTGTTCTGAATCTGGTTGGGTGCCTCTAAGCACGCGAGCGAGTCGTATTAAGTACAACTAGCACATCAATAGTATAAAATTTCCGATTCATGACGGTCGAAATATTCCGACCTGAGCGAGGAAGATCCGCTCACCAAGAGGTAGGCTACAGGTATCACCACCTTGGCTCAACCCTGCGTGTCGGACAGGCCGACGATGAGGGGTCACCCACGCAATCGAGCGATAAGCTGCTTGGTCAAACGAAAATCGATTACCTAGAAGATGCGGATTGCGGGGATGCAGCTATCTGCATTGGGGTGATTTGGCTCCGGCATGAAGCCATACGCGTCATTCGCTCTAGATGAGCTGCAGCCTATGACTACGCTCGAGTGACAACCAAGCACCAGTCGCACGTTGAGAGCATGGCCCGACACTAAGTGCACCAGAAATCCTCCGGCCTTGTGTATTAATCAAATCAATGCCGAGCTAAAATCCCAATCAGCGGACGAGTAGGATCAGGAACACCTTAAAGTCCAGCGAATAATCTATTCAAGGACAAGTGTTAGTACACGTAGCAAAGATGTAGAGTCCAGAACGGCGTTATCCTCTGGGGAGGACAGCAAGTTATATGTCCAAGGTTGAACATTCACAATAACACTAAAGTTATCCGAAAACTCAGCTACCTAGATATTGTGCGACAGGTGATCAGATATTTCTATGCAGCAGTTGATGAACATTCCCAAAAGCAAACTCTGAAATGTTTATGGAAACCAAATAGGTGTTTCGCTCGATGGGTAGAAGTTAAACTTGAGCCCACCTACTTCAAAGCAGGCCAAACCCCAGAACCGTCTTGCCTTCTTCCGAGATATCATCAAAACCCTTGTACCCCTTCAACTTGGTCTCGTCATTCATCACACCAGGACAGTCTGGGGGATCTCGCCCCGCCAGCGCGGCTTCCAACTGCCTCTTCACATACTCCTTGTTCCGAGCCGTGGTCGGACACGCAGCTACATAGACTACACTTGCATCTCCCTCGCCACGGTGCTCAGGGTCAACGGCATGGCACATCTACATCACATTAGCTTCACAAGTCGCGCCAAGATCGATCCGTCTCTTACATCTGTATGCCACCAGACGGTGTCACCCGGGCTCATCTCCGGGATATACATGAGACAATCCTGCAAGCGGAGGTGAGGATGAGACGTCGTGCTGAGTCGCTGGCTCTGCTCCATGATGGTTCCAGGAAACCAGTTCGACTGAGAGTCAAATGCCCACTTGTCTGCATCCATCACATCTTCTTCTTTGGCCGGTGGTGCAAAGAACGGTCTCAGCATGAGGTAGGCAGCGACGGTCTTGACCTCTGGATACAGCAGCAGGGTGCCACACGTCTCCGAAGTGGGCGTCAATGCCGTCCAGCCTTGAAAGGCGCGAAACACGACAGAGTGCGCTTTGGCTTCAAACATGAATTGATCGGCATCTTTGCGAACGCTGAGGTCGTAGGGATCGTGCAGCTCTGGATGGCCAGAGAGGATCTGGTCGTAGACTCTGCGATATTGCGGATCTGCCCATCGGCATAGACTACCGGCATCGATGTGCGGCCCGAGACCAAGGAAATGCTGCCCTGATGGGCGAATGCGAGCAGCATCGGTGTAGCTGAGGGGATCTGGAGATGTCTCGCCTGAAGCATCGTGATATAGCGAGTTGAGGGCCTTCTGCAACAGTATCTGGTTGGGATGGGTCCGGATTGCGACTTGGGTCGGGGAGTTGTAGAGATTGATCATGACGCGAGAGTCCGACGGCCAGCCAGGAATGGCGCCTTCATTCTGGGCCAAGAAGTCTTTGAGATCGTGAAACTTTGAGGTTGCCTCTTCGGTGGTGAGGACATTTCGAACGATGCAACACCCCCTCTCCTTCAGTTCTAATTTTCTCTCGTCCGACAAACCGCCGTCGAGGATCTCGGCCATTTGGATGACGGGAATGGCTGCGTTCCCAAGCTTGGCCAGCTTCTCGGTGACGAGCTCGAGATCTTTGCAGACTCTCAACCAACCCTGGCGGAGGGCCTCTTCTCCGTACTGCGAGATGGTTTCGGCCTTGGCCTTTGTAGAAGAGGTGAATGTGTCTTGCGAGACGTCCCCCGGTGGGCTCAAGAACTCTGCCCAGGCTGGCCAATTGCCGATTTTACCGGGCATCGTGAAGTCTTGTCTGGGGGGATATGTTATTTCTGAACCGGGTATGGTCTGAAGATGTAGAGTGCAAAGACAATTGTACTTGATGACAGTTGCAACGGCACACTATCCTCTTTCCGCAAGCCGCATATAAAGATCTATGTCGAGAAGCCGTGTCGACTACTCCGGACATACCCCGCATCTGATCGGCGGAATAGAGACAGGGGATAGGGCGGACGCTCCGATGGTCTTGGCAAAGAGTTTCAAGCTTATCGGAGCCGGGGAGACATCGGGCGGACAAGCCGACGGCCAGGCTCTAGCTTTCAACGGGCGCTCACCGTTCACCGCGATAAGATATACTCTGGCTCTTCGAACCAACATATGCAAATCAGCAACATGTCTCCCCATGTTTGACTATTCTTGACTTGATCAAGTCCCTGTATGATGGATTGGACTGACTCGTTGTATCTTCTCCCCGTATGTTGATTAGACTTCCCTGTATGTTAATTGGACTTCCCCGTATCTTGGTTGGACTACTCCCTGTATTTTGATACGGACCAAGTCTATGTAGCATCCTCGCATGGACTTCTCAATGCGCGGGACAACTATAAATACCAATCTGAGCAGCCTGGTCTCCATTCCTCCGCATGAAAAAGCAAAGAACTCTCGCCAGTCTTCGAACCCATCGCACAGCCACAAAGCAGCCAACATGTTCGCCATCAGCAAGATGATGTTGCTGGTCTGCCTGGTCGCAGCTCTCAACTGCGCGACCATTGGCTATGACGCCAGCATGATGTCTTCCCTCAACATCTTGGTTGGTCTCCTATACGCATTCTTCAAGTCCTCATGCTAACCATCATACAGTCAGAGTTTCAGACGCAGTTCGGAATCAATACAAACCTCAAAGGCCTCCTGACGGCAGCGCAAAACCTCGGCTCCATCGTCGCCGGCCTCTTTGTCGGCAGCATCGTCGACAAGTTTGGCCGCAAAGGCGGAATTCTCACCTCCTCGTGCATCGTGCTCGTCTCGTGCATCCTGCACTCCACCGCCACGACAAAGGCGCAACTTTTTGTTGGTCGAATCCTCCTGGGCATCGCAAAGTCGGTCGACATTGCCGCCGTTCCGGCCTACCTCGTGGAACTCGCGCCTCCTTCACGACGCGGCTTCGTCGCGGGCCTTTACTGGGCCTGCTGGCTGCTCGGTGCCATCATCTCCGCGGCCGTCGGCTACGGGGCACGAAGCATTTCGGGGTCCTGGTCGTGGCGGCTCATCTGCGTCTGCATGGCCGGCCCGGCCTTGTCGTGCATCATCTCCCTGTTCTTCATCCCGGAGTCCCCGCGATGGCTCATCGCTCAGGGTCGCGAGCGTGAGGGCCTCGCCGTGCTGGCCAGGTATCACGGGAACGGAGACGAGTCGGCGCCACTGGTGGTCGCCGAATACAGGGAGATTCGGGAGACTTTGGCCTATGAGCACGAGAACCGGTTCGACTCGTTCCGAGCCTGGTGGAAGGCCTTTGTGGGTGCCAAGGCGAACCGCTATCGGGGCTTTATCCTGATGAGTCTCGGCGTCTTTGAGCAGACAATTGGCTCCAGCATCATCACGTTCTACCTCAGCAGCGTGCTCGACCTAGCTGGAATCACGTCGGAAAAGGAACAGTTTGCCATTAATGTCAGCCAGAACTGCGTAGCCTTTGTCGCGGCCCTCGCCGGCATTTGCTTCATCGACCGAGTCGGTCGAGTTCCAATGTTGGTTGCCGGCACGACCTTTTGCGCCGCGGTTCTTGCAACGACGGCTGGCCTCACGGCGGCGCAGACGGGCAATTCCGACGGAAGGAACGGAATCATCGCCATGGTCTTCCTCTTCCAAATTGGATACTCGTCCACCTGGACTCCTCTGTCCTTTTCGTACTGCGCTGAGATTCTCAACTTCACCATCCGCGCCCGAGGAATGGCGTACGCAATCCCATTCTCCCCTCGCATGTCTACTCAGTTCTGACACATTCGATAGGTTTTACAGCATCTTTACCTCGGCTGCTGGCTTCTTCAACCAATACGTGATCCCCATCGGTCTGGAAGGGATCGGATGGAGGTCAGTACATCGAAAGGCATCTTGGTGGCTTCGCCAGAAACTAACAGAGTCAAGGTTCTACATTGTTGGTGTCGTCTGGAATATTTTCGTCGCCGCCATCATCTACTTCACCTACCTCGAGACAAGCGGCCTCACCCTTGAGCAGATCGACCAACGCTTCAACGGCGTACCGCGCGACCAGCTGGTGGATATTACAGAGATATTTGACGGAATGAAGCCGATTTCAGAGGGCGAAATCAACGACAACGCCGAGTGTAGTCACAAGGCGGGTGAGACGACCAAGGTTTAGGGGGTGGATTGAGACATATCCCAAAGTTCAGCGAATCAACCTCTACATAAACTCATTAATTTACCGAGTTATTATGTCATTGAATTAATTCTAGTTCTACAGAAGTCAAAGAAATCACAGTGTGCATCATTCATGCAAAACGGTATTTCAGGTACGGGATCCAGTTCCTGACAAAGTTGACCGTTCCAGAGTCGTAGAAGCACGCGCTGTAGACCGGATACGTGAACTCCTCGGTCCACTGACCATCAGTGAAGTGATCAGTCACCCACTGCACGCAGGGGTAGTCAAAGTCCCACGTGTTAAAGCGGTCGTAGCCAACGGCGCCATGCGACAGCTGCAGCTTCCCGGCCCGGACCTGCAGCTTGCTCAGGTCGGTGTTGAGGGCGCTGATGGCCTTGACCAGCTTGTCTACGGGGTCCTTGAGGTCCTTCTTGACGATGCCCTGGATCTGGATGAAGCCGTCGCGGACCTGGCGGCCGGCCTTGGTCTTGGCCAGCTCCTTATTGTCCTTAAACTTGGGGGCCAGGACCGTCTTGATCTGGGAGGCGGCCTTCTTGGCTCCTGTCGAGCGCTTGGTCAGTAGCACTAGATGCGTGATGTCGTTCTTGAGCTGGTTGGCGGCCGCGGGCAGGTCTTGGATGAGGCGGCCGAAGCCCTTCATGATGGACTTGAAGGACTTGATCTCGCCCTTTTCGAACTGCGTCTGCCAGTGGCTGGCGCTGGGCATCACCTTGAAGGCGTTGTTGGCGTCCTTGGCGCGGGCGGCCATCTTGGGGATCATGTTTGCGGCCTTGTCAGCTCCCGAGGGGATGGTCTCGAGGTCCTTGGTGGTCTTCAGAGTCGTGGCAACTGGTCCACGTCAGTGGGAGATACGTATAAAAGGGAAACAAGAGCGACTCACCATTGCCAAGGAAGGTGGAAGCACTCTTTCCCTTCAGTCCCTTGCACGCGTTCTTTGCGCAAATCTTCTTCTGAACGGCAGCGACCTTGGTGGCAGTCGACTTACGCCGGGTTGCCACGAGCTTTGCGGCGCTCTTCACGTCAGCGATGCGCTTCTTGAGGGTAGTAACGACGCCGGGCCAGCTCGCGACCATGCGCGCGAGGTCGCTATCACGGATGAGGTCTGCATCGTCAACCCATCCGACGAACCAATCGCGGACGGGAGCCCAGTCGCAAGGAGGGTCGTCCTCGGTGCGGTCCACGCAAGGGTTCAGCACCTCGACTAGGCTTCTGTACTTGGGAATGTTGATCTAGGGACTGGTCAGTGGCGTCTCGTAAAACCGTTGGCGGAATGCACATACCTCGGGTGCTTGGAGTGCCTTCCAACCGTCCTTGGGTTGGAATGTGGTTCCGATGGCAGCCTTCTTGTTGTTCTTTAAAGTGAAGCCGGCATTTGTGAGGCACTGTGACATGCCGTTAGCTAGTTGTCTTCACACCAAGTTGCCTAAACGGAGGCAGGCTTGTCCCAACTTACCCCTTCCTTGTAGTACGCGTGATCTAGCTTCCAAGGATACGCTGCCGCCTGCAGGCTACCGTCCTGCCACACATCCTTCAAGTCCGAGTCTGCAATGGCATCGGCCAGGCAGTTGCAAAAGGTGAAGGCATTTTGGGTAAACTCGGTGTTCGGGAGCACATCGTTGATGGCAGTGCACATGTTGACATCCTTCGTCAAGACCGTGATTCCACATTGGGTACTGCCGCCTAGGGGTGGTTAGCATGCTTTGTTTGAGGAAAGGGAATTTTCCCGCAAGGCATACAAAACTTGGGCGTCTGGCCAGTGGGAAGCTGAATATTCTCGCAGTCAATGACGCCTCGGACATCCCAGCAAATATCGTCCAGCTGTCCGGCGAGGACGGAACGGGCAGCCGCCCAGGCAAGGAGCGTGAAAGAGAAATGCATCGTGGATCGAAAACACATACAAGGCACCAACAGATTCCCGGTACCGAACACACGTCTTCGACGCGACCACGGAGGGGACCACGAGGTTTAAGTAGCTCAATTACGGACCCGAATAGGGGGATCCATCGCATTGCTCTCTTCTTTCAGCCGAGCTGAGATGCATTTTCCCCCTTGGCCATCCGACGCCTCGACCGCACTAACTCGCAGCCACAGTCTCCCTTCTGACCAAAGACCATTCCGCCCTTGCCTCAAAGTCGCTTGAGGAGCCTGCAAACGGGTTAGCACGGCCTGAACCGCGCCTCTTGGCAACTTGCTGGCGCTGGTAGGGCTGACCCGAAGCATCTCGCCAAGGGGCTCAGCTGTCCCTGCTAGCCAAAGCCACATTTGAGTTTTAATTTATGCTTATTGGGCGGCTGGCGCTGTCTCTTCAACTCGAGCTCCAGACTATCGATTGTATCGGCCTTGGCACATTCTCGGCTTCGGGCTCTGTTGATTCCGGGGCGGACTCCAGCTGGGCAAAGCCCGCTGCCAAGAGCCCCGATTCCCCGAGAAATCCAAGGAAGCAAATGCGCCTTGGTCCATAGTGAGACCAATTGCTCGGCAGGCATTCCAGACCGGCGATTTGATTCTCGATGGATTAATGCAGGCGTTTCTGGGGCATACCCGCCGCAGCCGGTTGCCGGGAGCCGATAGTCAATAGAGACGACCGGCCGTTGAGGCTAAGGGGTCTCGATCATTTTTGCCTTGCCCCTGACTGGCCGAATGACCAAAAACTCCACCCGTCGGACTGATGAAGGGGAACGCTCAGTGGCAAGCCGTTCCCTTTTAATTCTCCTTTCAGCCTTCACATGATGTTTCACGATGCCGCCACAAGAGACCAGAATCCATTAGCCCATTGTGGCCGCTCCTGTTCCGCACAGGACGGCTCCTTGCGTATCTCGCTCACATTGCGTGGTGTTAATATTCCCTGATCCATGAATGTCACTACCAATGCCGCGATGCCCCAGGAGCGCGTCGGCAGGGCGGAGACTAGTTTGCCAGCTCATTTAAAGGGAGACTGTCGAGCTAATTTCGAGATCCAATCCCAAAGCACCATGGTCAACTGTTTGTCCTCTGAAAAAATATTTATTGCCCGTATTCCCCCTTGCCAAGATGTAAGCGTGAGCGAAGCCTGGTCCCTCCCATCACTATTGTGAATAGTTTTTGATCTTCATATCCGTACTCGGTTCACTCATGGCTACCGATCCTACACATTCCTTCTTTGATCGTCCCTCTAATTTACCATGTTCCATTTCCTCCCCCTGCCTCCTTTTGACCCTCCTCTTCCATGTGTTTTTGCGCAGATACACGATATTTCGTCCATCTGCCGAGACCTCAAACATGTACGAATACTCTAGTTACGCGTAAGAAACCGCATGGGATTTTGTTCCCAGCCTAACCGAGGTTTGGCTGAGCAGAGGTTAGGGTGCATCTCAAAGATCTTCCTCTTTGTGCAGCAACTCAAGTCAATTGTATGTTAGGTAGCATCGGTGCGTGATAAACGGATGCTTTCAGCGCCCCAAAAGTAATTCCTCATAGTTCTCCCCCAGACTCTGGCTTCTGACCAGATACAGTCACACTGAAACTCGTTAGCATGATCCAAACAGAGGCGTAAAAGAACTCACATCCGCCAATATCCATGAATATTCCTATTCTTCAAATCCTTCCTCACATCTACCAGAAATACCTCGACATCCTCCCTCGTCCACCCCAGCACCCTCGTAAACAGCGCCAAGCTC
Organism: Thelonectria discophora; assembly: GCA_911649645.1. NCBI lineage: Eukaryota > Fungi > Ascomycota > Sordariomycetes > Hypocreales > Nectriaceae > Thelonectria > Thelonectria discophora. The sequence goes on along the minus strand of CAJVRK010000002.1, from coordinate 813,171 downwards.
AACGCCGACAAGCCACTCAGTACATTCTCCACACACCACGTCCCTAGCTCCTTGAATTTTTGCTCCTTGGGCCACGCATTCATCGGCCACCGATAGTGCCTCTCCTCGACATTCACGAACCCCTTCTCCACCATCTTCCGCTTCAGCTCCAGGGTAGTATCCAGGCTCAGCCCGGCCTTTGCGGCGCCCTCGCGCATGAGCTCGCTCCACTTGAAGACGGCCTGCTCCGGGTTGACCGACTCGTCGTCGCAGGCCAGCGGGTAGACGGCGTCGGCGGTTTCGATCCAGCCGCCGGGGGAGAGGTTGGACAGGGATTGGGAGAGGAGCTTGTCCCAGTTGCGGAGGGAGCCGACGAGGAAGCGGAGGTAGATGAAGTCGAAGGGTTGGTGGTAGGCCCAGTCGGCTTCGAGGTCGTCGATCAAGAAGGATGTGTTTGGGGGGACGCTACATATACCGATTAGTACTGTGGGCAGTAAGGCGTTGTGCACGGCACTTACAGAGACGGTTGGATAGGGCTCAAATCCACGCCAATGACCTGACTGGTTAGATTTCTTCTTCAGAGCTCAAGGAGTCATACCTCAGCCTCGGGATGTTCATCCGCTGACGAGAATTAGTGAAGATTCACAAGTGAGCAGCTTGACCTACCAAAGTCCATTGCCCAAGCGCCCGTTCCGCAGCCTGCATCCAAAACACGCTTCAATGGATTACCTGCTCCGGCAGGACACGTGTAGAGTTTATTTTCAAACGTCAAGAAGCACAGATGATGTTGGAGATCTGGTCTTGTTAAATGTTGCGTGCGATTAAAGGTCACGTTGAGCTCACCGAGTCGATCATTTTCTGTATCGTCATTGGGCAATAGATAAGCTGCAGGTGGTCAGCTACGATACCAAGCATTTTGTATCTTGACGCACATCCTTCCTTGTAGGCGTGGTACGTCCGCCCATTTTCAACGCGGTACTTGGCAATGCTCGACGCCAGGGAGGTAGTCGCGCTGCCGACCGAGGCCTCGAAAAGCATTAGAAGGGCAGAAATAAATGCAGTTATAGACCTACTGCATCATAGGCGGAATCTCCATCGCTTAGGTCGGCGGCCTGCTCGCAAGTCAACCCTCAATTCTCACCGACTTTAACATGACGCGGCCTACATCGGGTTCAATAACCGGGAGTCCATCCCTCGGAGGGCTCGCTCTCGATCTAGGAGAGCTTTTCCCACTGCTGGGGCTCTTGGTGTCGGTCTGTTCTTCTGCCATTTGAGTCGCTGCTGTCGGTTCGTGATGGGTGACGTGTTGTGTCGCGTGCGAACCGGAAATACGAGGGAATCACTTCACCTTAAGTATAAACCCGAGACAAGGGTATTCGTACATGTGTGCAGTGTCAAGGATCAGGGTGTGGTATCATGCCCAGTACACTGCATGCAAGCATATGCATGCAGTCGACGATAATTACCAGGATAACCTAACCGAGGTGTGTTGGTTGTGAGTGGTTCGCGTGGCCTGATGGAGAGATGCTTGGCATTGGCGAGCGAGTTCAGCCTGTTTATGTTTGAATTCATGACCACGATACTACCTGAAGTCTTCCATCGTTTCTTTTCTTTATGCGGAGAAGTGGTGGATCGGGAACCAGGAACATTCCTCTCCCAGACGCCGCTCTTTACGCAAAATGACCAGACTCTAGGTGCAAGAACGTCTGTTGACCAATAACGACAAGTCGATAAACGCTCATGCACGAGGGTGTTCTTTGCCAAGTCAAATGAGGGGCAGAAGATCCCGGTATGCGTCGTTTGTTTGCCTATGAAAGCAACCAACTTGCATTACGGTGTGACAGCCACTGTACATTGTATCGAAGGGCACTGCCTGTGTCAGCAAATAATCCTCGCGAAGTCAGACAAACCAGACAGACGACGTGGGAGTTCCCGCTGTGGAAGCTTCTGAGCTCATGATAACCCCGGCACCCTAGCGAGAGTTTGTTCCTGCACCCGACCTGGAGGTTGTTGCATGTGTCATCTACTATGTCGTTGGGTTAATCTATTCATCGACATATGTAGTGCGACTAACAAGATCAATTGGATGTCGACTACGCCTCTGATTATCACTGTCGCGTGAGAATTGAAGCGGCATAGTTGAGGCCAGTTGCAGCTCGAAACTAACCCGTTGAAGTGCAAGCTCTACCGCCTCAAGGACAAGCGGTCTTCTCGAGTACCGTACTATTCCAGGACGGACATGGAATAGCAACTGGATTCCTACTGAGTATTTGACGCTGAATGAAGCGCGAATTGATTGACGTAAGCCACCGCTCTCTCACATTACTTCTCGTAGGCAAGCTCTTCCGTGCGCAGATTGAAGAAAACGTCAAGGAAATGCACCAAAAGAGCATCTTCGCCGTCTTCGGGTCTGACTTGATGAATATATGTGGGAAATCTTGGACGGTGGCACAGGAATAGGCATGTGTATTCCCAATGAAAGAGGACGGGACTGCCATCTCAAGGTGTCTTGGCAATATACATAGGATGTAACCCCCCATGCCTGCAAAAGTATACTCTAACACCCTCATTCATAACGGCTACCTCTTCGATGCCATCTAGGACTGGTCCGCTCTCTTTAAGCAAGCTAATTGCTTCTGTCGTCTCGGTCGCTACATGCAGTCTTGAGACTAATGTAGAAATTTAAATTGATGACAGGACGACGGAGGAAATGAGTCCGTCGAGATTGTGGAAGATGTTGTATGTGATGGGGACGCCGTTTTATATGCAGAGGGGGGTGGAGATGATGCTGGAGGCTTGGTTTACTGATATCACGACCGTGGATAATAAGACATGTCTGGAGGTGTCTGAGGTTTGCTGAGCGCTGACTTCCCGTTTGTGTGGCTGCCCGTGGTTGGTTGACCGAACGATCCTCAGCTCGCCGAGGTTGGTCGGTATGTCATCCTGATATCGGATAATGATATCAAAGAGACGAATGATGGTGCGATATGTATGGTCAGAAAGAAAAGAGATATGAGCCTTTTGTAAAAATTTAAAGAGGGATTAAATTGGCACTTCTATCGTAAAGAAGGTGTGTTCGTCTGCGATTGTCGTGATACCAGTGTTAAAGATCTCGTAACTTAGTCCTGATGATAAACAGGTAACTAAGAGGGCACACAACATGAAAATAGTCAACACCACAATACAGCACCAAGGGAACTTGGGCGGTGAAAGTAAGAATAATAAAATAATAACTATGCCAAAGATTATACCAAGCTAAACCCCATGCCATATCTAATACTCAACCCGCAGCGCTACTCCTAAGTATACTTCACCCGCACCTTGTACTTTCCCCCAACCTTACTCACAAGCCTCACCGTGATCCCCCACCCCGGAACCACAAACTCGCTCTTCCCCCTAGTCAACGACAGCGTCCCATCGTTCAGCTCGCCATTCTCCCCACCGCACCCGCCCGTCCCCGGGTTCGCATCCAGCACCCTAACCGGCCCTTCACCAGACGGAACCCCCGTGTCCACCGTGTACATGAGCACCCCCGGGGCGCACACCCGGTGGTCGATGTTTGCCGTGGTGCGCACCTCGAGGACCAGTGCCGTCGTCTTGCTCTTGGCCACCACGACGGCCTTCACGCCGCCCTTTGTTTCCAGCGGCGTCAGGATGTGGTCGCTCGTCCCCCGCGAGGACACGCAGTCGACACTCGCGTCCGACAGCCAGCCGAGACGGTACTTGTCCCAGGCAAAAAAGTCGCGCCCGGGACCGCCAATGTCGCCCATCAGGCTCCATCCGCCGACGTACTCCTGCGTGGTCAGACCGGCCGCGTAAGGGTAGTAATCGGGCAGGCACATGGTGTGGCCCGTCTCGTGGTTCAGTGCGCCGTAGCCCCAGGTGTAGAAGGGGTCGACGCCGAAAGTGACGGCCTTGCGGGAGACGGTCTTGCCCTGCGGCGTGATGACCCGTCCGGCAAACTCCATGGACCGGGTCATATAGGCGTTGGCGGCGCGCGTGGGAACAACGTAGAGCACCTCCGTCTCCGGCGGCGGGGGTCTCACGCCGTTGCCCGTGTAGGCCGCGAGCGCGTCCTGGATGTACGCCTCGTGCTGCTCGTACGTCAACCCGTTGTCCCATCCGTACGAGGCGGCGGGCTTGGGCATGCGGTAGTACTTCTTGACGTCTGACGTGACGTTAAGGTGCAGCTGGCCGTAGCTGGCGTGCTCGTACCAAGTCTTGGCGTCGGGGAGGAAGACGTCGCGGAGGTTCTTGGGGGGATCGTTCTTCGGGGCGGGCGCGTCGGAGAAGTCGACAAAGATCATGTAGCCGCGGAGGGTGCCCGTGGAGGGGACGCAGTCGCCCTGGTAGTTGAAGCCGACGCTGAGGTAGACGTCGTTTTGGGCAGGGAGGCGACAGGCCTTGTTGTTGTGCTTGGGGAGGTTGGCGGCGGCGGGTTTGGGGGCTGGCTTCGGGGCGTCGCAGGGGAATGCGAGGGCCGCCGAGGCCAGGAGGAGGAGGGAAGCTATGCTCTTCATGGTGGAGTGATGGCGATGGTGATGAGGGTGGTGATGGAGTCGAGAGTCGGACTGTGCTTGTTATAACTCCATGGCGTTCCTCTTCTCAATGTCTCAGCTTCCATTTTCCTCCTTACCCCCAACAACCCAGCCGCCACTATTTACAGCGCACATCCCCGAAGGTCACCGCCCCGGTCCCCGATCTCCGCTTACGCCTCCGGCAGTGCAAAACTGTTCGCTGGTGACTGCGCCTCAAGGCGTTCTTAGCTCCCTTTGGCGCATCTATTTCCAACCCCGCATGCCGCTTATGTCGGGGAACCCGGGTCTGCTCGTATTCAGCTCAGCAGCTCTGAGATGCCCGGGAGATGATCAGGGGAATCTCGGCCTGTTTTAAGGTTATTACTGAGAAGAATGGGAGACAGAGTTGACGTCTTGGCGGCTTCTATACACGTACTCAAGTTGTAGGATCAACGCAAATTGAATCTTGGATCAATCCATCCATTATCCATAGTGTTATTCGAACATTATTGACCCACAAGTCCCGTCGTTTTGAGCAAAAGCTGCCCCGTCTTCATTTGATACACCTCCTGCGCGATACTTTTCACCTGCTTAGTCAAGTGATGTGCCGCCGGCCACATTTCCGAGTACTTTACCAGAGCGCCAATGTTGAGCCGAATGTTCTGCCGCACCGTGTCGTCGTTTTGCGCCACAAAGACGAGCGACCACTTGCTCAGGTGGATCGTCGACGAGAGCGTCAACATGTAGGCGAAAAAGTGCGTGTGCGACAGGAGGGGAACCCGGTGCGTCACCAGTTTGCTAAGTTGGTTGGCCGACTGGATGGTGCGCTTTGTGTGCGCGTTTAACGTGTCGCTGGATAGTGCTGGCGTGTTTGGTGCGCACGCGTTGATGTAGTATGTTGGCGTGGGATCGAGTTGTGAGTGAGGCTGGTGTAGGAGAATGGAGATGGCGTGCAGCATCATGTGTGCCTGGAACATCATTTCGTCCAGTCGGCCTTCGTTGTCGTATGCGTTTTGCTTGGACGGCGGCAAGTAGAGCATCCATTTTGTCAAGAGGGATTCTATGTGTGCGACCGTCTTCTCTGGGGACGTGTATGTCGAGACGGTCAGCAAGTTGCCCATGATGCGGCAGCATTGCACTCGATAGGCGAATGATGAGAATTCCCGTCCGTTTGCCAACGACAAGCCACGATCCATGTCCTCTAGGTGGAGTGGCGGCGGTATGTGCTACAAGAGTCAGCAGAGGCATCTCAGAGGAAGGTATGTGCTTACACCAGACAGAAATTGATGCTCTTCGCACGGCAAGGCCACATCAACCGGTACTTCATACAGGTGGAATTTAGTGGTCCGATGCACTCCCGCAATCATGGCATCGATGATATAGAGCTCCCACCATGTTCTTCGCCACGATTCTTCCAGCACCGAGATACCTTGTCCGTTTACCAGCGCGTAGAGGCGGGTCTGGAGGCCAAGCTGGACTGCCATTTTGCGAAGCTCAATCAACAGGCTTTCTACCCTCTTCCTCCGGCGGTGGCCGTCGAGGCCGATGGCGAGCAGTAGCATGGCCTGTACTAGGAAACCGTCTTTTGTGGCGCCGGGAAAGTAGACCTGGTTGTAGGCCTCTTTCAAGAGACCGTCAGATGCCGACCCTCCGTCGACAAAAAGGGATCCAACCCATCGGATGACGGCCATGAGGGGATCAAGCGCGGTATCTTTGGCTAGTAAAAGTAGAAAGGCCTTGGGTAGCACGAACGGGTGAGCGGCATGGAAGTATTGATAAAAGGCGTCAACGTATCGTTCCTTGCATTTCAGCGGTCGAGGCACAGAAGGGGTAAAGCCGAGGTTGAAGGAATCTATTGGAACGCCGAAAGGGCCTTGAAATGGTAGATTTGGGACGCTGGCCGGAGGAGCGAATGGAGGCATCGGGCCAATGTCGGGGAAGATAGGAGTGGCAAAATTGAATGGCACTGGAGCAGCGAGTGCGTGATTAGGACCGGCTGTATGATTAGTACCGGTGAGGGCTGGATGAGGCTTCTCGGGCCTCTTGGGTTGTCCACTGCCCCGATAGCCGCGTCGTGATGCAACATAGACGCACTCATAGTTGTTGGTGATGCATCTGGAGCAGGGTCGTTTGCCATCACACTTGAGATGTTTGCCACGCTGAGTGGGTTAGCCAGACTCACGGTTATGAGACGGACAGAGGAACTTACACATGCTAGACAAGCAGAAGACACGGGAGGGTGGACCATCCGAATCTCCGAGGCGGTAAAAGAAGACGACGCCTCCGTTGTAGATCCGAGGACGGGTACTAGGCGATGAGGAGCGGGGACCAACAAAAGGTCCCCGGGCCCGAAGCCGTGGTCCGCAGGTGGGATCCCGGCCGAGCCGGCAGACGAGAAGGGATCCATACAGGTACGTCTGGAGCAGATTAGTACGGTACGTGATTTTTTGTGCTCGGTATGATGGGAAATGGCGCGAGGAGGGATGCAATGGATGGATGCCGGATGGGAACGCCTTTAGGCATTTGCTGCACGAGGAGATCGTCCCCACATGAAATCTCAGCCCCTCGGGGACCTCAAGACGGACCAACCACCGGGCCGAACCAGGTTGCACGTGATCAGGCGATGTCCGAGTGAGCGAGCTTCTGTCTTAGGGCGAGCTGCGCCATAGGGGCTATTTTCGGCTGCCCTGTCAGAAGGCGTAGGGCATAATCTCCTTTAATTTCAGCTTCGAATGGCGAAACCCATCTGGTCGCTCTATAATTGTAAATGTCATGCTCGCAATAACACCATTCAGGGGCCATCAGTGAGGTTTCACCCGGGCTTCTTTCCTTCGCGATAAGACGTAATCTCTTGGGTAGTTATCTCTGTGCCCGGGTAGTCTACTCCAAGCCCCGTTTCCCTCATTTCACCCCTCAAACTCTCACCGAAACCACCACTCAATCCAACCCCTTCCCAAACTCACTATGTCAGCGTCAGACCCAGGCTTTATCGCCGCAGTCGAGGAAGCACGAGAGGGTCTCAAAACCGGAGGCGTCCCAATTGGCGCCTGCCTCGTCTCCAAAGACGGCAAAATCCTGGGCAGAGGCCACAACATGCGTGTGCAAAAGGGCAGCGCTACTTTACACGTGGGTGCGCTCACCACCGCTATCCTGACGAAATCTTAATATGTCGTAGGGAGAGACTTCCGCCCTGGAGAATTCCGGGAGACTACCCGCGTCTGCGTACCGAGGCGCGACCATGTACACGACGCTTTCGCCATGTGATATGTGCACCGGTGCTTGTCTGCTGTATAAAATACCGAAAGTCGTCATTGGAGAGAACAAGACGTTTCTTGGTGGTGAAAAGTATCTTATCGAGCGTGGCGTGGAAGTCGTCGTCTTGGATAATGATGAATGTAAGGACCTCATGACCAAGTTTATTGAAGAAAAGCCTGACTTGTGGTGAGTTCCTACCTCTTTTGCGTGCAAGTGCTATACATAACATTACAATAGGAATGAGGATATTGGTGAGCAATAATTAGGGAACGGTAGTAGTCTCAATGCTATTAAGACCACTGGCATCACGACCCTAACGTCAACCAAGCATGTCATATATCATCTATCATTATTGTAATGCTGTCTGCCACAGCCATTGTATTCATAGTCTCTTCTCTCGTTATACCAGTCCCATTTCTCGGGCTAAGGAGGCTCACGCCTCCTCCCCAAAAACTCGAGGCTCTCCGAGATTCCTTTCCAGGTCTTGCATAGTCCGCATAAAGTACCCTGGAGAAGCTAGTAGTAAGCCGACGCACGCCACTCGGGCCGCGATTCTAGGGTTACAAGTCTACAATTTGTTCCCCCCAAGGCCTTCACCAGTAAACCGAAGAACTTGACGGGGTCCATACACGGAGACGAAGTACCCGCCCTCATTACTTTGACATCCACTGAGACTGTTCTGGTCGAGGCGTCCTTCACTGCGGCCTCGACGGCCGTCAGGAGCGCTTCGAGGTCCTTTGCGGCGGCATTTCCGTCTTGTACCATGTCTTGCAGCATCGCGCGACAATCCGAGTACAGTTGGGCGTCAACTCTAGAAATCGCTTTCGGTTCGATCGAGATCATGTCGGAAAGGGCGAGGGTTGCCAGCGCCGAAAATACGTGCATCGTATCTAAGAAGCTATGTTTCCCTGCTGGTGGGTTAGCTTGCGCTGCAACAGGCAACTGTCGTGTAGGGAGATTGTGGGTGAGATGTGTATCTTACCGAGTTTGTTTTGTGTTGCAAGATGTCGGAGAATCACGCACTGGCTCCTCGCTGCTTCGAGGCACTCGAGTTTAATCCCTTGGACTGCATCCCTCGCTGTCGAATCTGGGGACTCTCCGGTTGGATACCGTTTTTCTTTGAGATAGATTGCTCGCAGCAGTATAGTGAAACACTACGACTGGGCTTAGCATACATCAGCATTAGCAGCCTACTGGCCATACATACCTCGTAGTAGCTGAGATGCATCGACGCAAGCCCTCGAGCACATGGAGATTTGAGAGTGCGCTCCCCTTCGTCAATCTCAAGGGCAATTCCAGCCGAAAGTCCTTTCTTCCAACCCCGTATCATGCTGAGACACATCTCCACGATATGCAGAGTACCTTTTTCCGGGTTCAAGTTACGCCAGCAGTCGACCACCGCGATAACCACATGGGACTTGGCGTATTGCAAGCCAAAACGCGACTGCAAAATGTCAGGATCAAAGAACTCGTCCAACTCTTCTCTCCGCAGGCTGGACGACGATGGCGTCTGTAGTTCGTCGGGGTAAAGATTGCAGAGGGGAGGCAGCCCCAGCTCGACGAGTAACATGCATTCCAGGTAATAAGTCGTCCACCGAAGTCGTCTCGCGTGTTCGCCGGTAACTACAAGAGATTTTAACAACTGTGGCTTGTCCAAAGAGAGGAGCTGGAACAGGGCGATGCTCCGGTTAATGTAGACGAAGGCGATTTTGAGACGGTTCGAGGAGTAACAATAGAAGGCCTGCCCGGGGCTTGAGATCAGCAACTTTGAACCCTGGAGAAGGAAGATCCGTTGCATTAAGGGAAACGACCTCACCATCAAGTTCAAGGCCTCAATGTCCTCCAGAGTAGGCTCATCTGGGGACGACTCGAAGAGCTGGACGGCCTGGTTAAAGAGAGTAGTTCCTGGCGGCCAAGGCCGGTCATTTTCCGTTTTCTCCATGCCTGGTTGGGCGTTGTTCGTCTCGCGCATGTCAACATCCTGACTAGAGGCAGGCATTTGGTTCTGGGCCAATGCCAAAACGACGGATAGTCGACAGAGCCAGTTTCGATCATTAGTCTGGTCAGTGCAGTGTGGGTATGTGTTGGCGAGCCGGTCTTTGAAGTCTCGTCGAAGAAACCAATGGTATTCGCAGAAGGTGTCCTCGAAGACGGAGAGAAGATATAGGGCGTTTTCTTTCGGAGGCAGCTTGATCGATATATCGGAATCTACAAACAGCAAAGTTGTCAGTAAGCCTGACCACAGCGTTCTAGCTTATCGGTCAAGCGCCTACCCCAAGAACCGCCCTTTAGATGCAGATACATGTAGCTCTCCGGAACAGGCTGGACGAAAGGGTGCAACGAAGACGAAAGGTCTTTGAGTTTTTGGATGAGACGCTCCGCGGTACAATCTTCTGGTCGATGACTTTTAGCAGCACTATCGATGTTTGTTAATTTCGTTTTGGAGGACTCGGTCGGTTGTGCCACGTATGAAAGGTCGGACTCGACGGCCACAGGCAGCACTTGAGCGGCATTGTATTGACGGCTTGAGCTGGCCTCCCCTTCGACCTCTCGCAGATAACTCTCGGGGACGGTAACGTAGGTTTCTTTCTTCGGGTATACACATGCTCGTTTGCGCGAGATGCAGCGACTGCACGGAGATTCTACGCAAGATGTTAGCAACCACCGAGTGACTGACGGTCTGACCCGGGTTCAGCCAGCTCTGTTCAAGCTTTCACATACCTCCGCTGCACTTCAGCTTCTGCGAGTGACATGCCGTGCAGGCCGCTGCACTGCGACCTTTGAACTTGCCCATTTCGACCATGACGAATCTCAGACGGACTACCTTGGGTGAAGTTACGTAGGTACATACGTCTAAAGAGGGGCAGAAACTTGTGGATACTTCATGTTGACAACCGACAGCTGAGCAGAAACGTGACTCGTCCAGGCGTCCTCGGTTTCCTCCGATGGGACAAGAGAGGGTCTAGAAGAGGAAGGAAGAAAAGCGGGCACGACAACGTGGAACATTTGGAAGCTCCTTTTTACCAACGAGCTGGATCAAGATTCCGCTCTGCTAGCGTTGGGCTTGGATGATCACTAGGTAGCCCCGACGAAGAAGGATGCGCAGGCAAGGAGTCAACAACGCTAATTTCTCCGATGAAGCAGGACCGGTCAACTGGTTGTGCATCTGGAACTGCCAATTCATCAAGCTAGCCTAGGTAGGTCCATCCGCAATAAGCAAAAAAAGGGGTGCGTCCATCTTTGATTCAAAGACGGCTCCGGCTCCACGTCCAAGGCAACTTTCCCGCGCCAGGGGCGTTTCGTCCCTTCCATCCTGTCAATTCCGACAAATCTCGCAGCGGGAACGGATGGGGGTCCTGGAATGTGGGAGGCACCTTTCCGTGCTTCCAGCTCCAGAGGTCGACGAGTTGCTCGTCCAGGCGGCCCTCGAGCATGTCGACGACGTACTTGCCGATGATGGGCAGAAACTTGAAGCCGTGGTTGGAGCCGGCCGTGGCGATGAAGAGGTTCTTGGTCGACGGGTACGGGCAGATTCGGAAGTTGAGGTCGGTGGCCATGCCGTCCCTGCATTTAGTCAGCCGTTGTTGAGAGGGTTCTCTTGGTCGTGATTGGCTTGCCAGCAAAGTCGTGTAGTGACAAACGGTCGGTCTGCCAGCTCGGGAATCATGTCTCGCACAAACTGCCTCATCTCGTCCTCGAGCTCCTTTGGACATCCGTCGTACGGATAGTCGCCTACCGAGTGCAGGATAGAAGCACCGCGATGCTCGTGTTCCTCATAGTTGGTCACCAGTCTCACGCTGCAGAGCTTGATCAGACCGTCCTCGTCGGGCGGGAAAATGATGCCTTGTGCTTGTTAGACATGGACAACTGGCGAACCCGTACCACCATTAGACTCATACGCACCCTGCTCGAAGTCGTCAATGATTGGAATGTCCCTGTACTTGTCAATCTCGTCCTTTTCCAGCTGTATGACGCAAATGGCCGACGTCTGCGCCACGACATCAGTCTTTGCGCCTTCGATAAGAGCCGGAAGGTTGGCTCCAGCGGCCACGACCACGAAGTCAGCAGCGTGGTACTCCCCGTTGGCCGCAACGGCACCCCTGCAATTGCCGTCCCGGTCGTACACCAGCTTCTTGATCTGCCCGGCATCCCCAGCGATGTACCGGACCCCGAGAGCCTGGGCCTCCTGGGCCATTCGAAGCAGGGCCTTGCCAGACGGAACCTGAGCCAAAAGGCGGTCAGCGACTCAGCGTTCTGTTCTCCCAGAGAAGAAGACCCGACGATACCCATCCAGCCTCGGGGCTGTACAAGTTGGTCCAGCCTGGAAAGTCCCCGGTCAGAGCCGGCCACTTGTGCTTCATTTGCGCGACAGTCAAGTATTCCACTCCGCGTCTGCCAGTCTTGTCCGCTAGCTCCTTTGCATTCTGCAGCCACTCATTCGTCATTTCGTGGCCGCCCATGATCCAGCCCGTCTCGCAGTACAGTCCCGAGAAGATGGCCTCGGGGTCCTTCCAGACGCGCATCGTCTCGAGGCCGAGCTTTGCGTAGTGAGGGTTTGGGTAGTCGGCGCGGATCACCTTGTTTAGGTCTGTCGCGGCCGAGTCCCTGGACGGGGGCTCGAACCGGTCGACGACGGTGACTTTGTCGTAGCCGCGTTGGGCGAGATGGTAGGCTGTCGAGGTTCCGAAGACGCCTCCACCGATGACGAGGACTGAGGGGTTAGACATGGTGGTTTACGATAGCCGCGATGGAGAGTTTCTTTGCGCGGTGTGGTGTACTTGTTGCGAGGAGCTGAGTTGTCGTTTGCTCCCTTTTTAAAGGCTAACCTGGTGGCATTATTTATACTTATTTGTGGCTTGCCCTTCAATTGACTCGCTATGTAATTTCCAACTGGCCGGGTCATCACTGTGACAGATGGTGCGCAAGCGCGGAGAGAAGTTTTGTTTTCTCTTTCCTCTACATTCAACTCGTTTCTCGATTCCTCTAGAGTCCACGTCCCCAATTAAGTAGCCCGCGCGGCTACTTCGCACACCATTATTCGTTCTGATCTAGATCATCTGAGCGCCAACGTGTCAACACAGCCACGGACTACCGGTACATGTGCTCACCATGCACCAGATAGGGATTCGGAATTCGTGCCCACTTCGTCCAACAAGGCAAAAGGCAACCAACCGTCGGCCCAGCGAGCACTAGCGGCCGAACAGAAGCTCTCGGTAAACCGCCGTCGCGGCCTGGAGCACAACTCGAAGCCCCATTCAGTTCCCACTGCATTAGCGGCCGGTTCAGCTGTCGTTCGGCCTGACACGCATTAGCGGCCGGACGACGCAGGGACGCACAGCTACCTCAGCATGCTGTGCTATCGCAGCTATTCTTGGGGTTTCAAGTGAGCAGCTGATAGGCGTGTGTTTAATGGCGTAACCTGTTGTGTTAAGATAGCGGATCGGCCAACTTGCCATCGGTCAGCATTGAGGGAAGCTTCCCCGGCCGGGGTCTGAAGGACCAAAACTTTGGGGAGCAAAGATATGCCGGAGCTTAGAGACCGGGATCTGGACAAAAAGACCCGTGAAACGAGTCTTTTTCGTCATGTGCCAGGGAAATAAGGATGACATTATCAGTCGAACTTGCTCTACATTGCGTGGTTTTAGAGTTTATATACAGTTCCCTTACCATCGTGCGCTCTCAGCGTCCAGATGTTAGAGACCTCATCAAATTGTTATCCATACATGAAGTGAAGAGCGTTACAGTTGTATATTAGCAGCAGATATAAATCACATAGCGCAACATGGCCTTGCCATAATAACGTACATCTGGGGACCATTTCTGTCCGGTCCAGAATCCGACCCCTCATAGCAATGGGGGTATCAATCCAAAACTCACATCTCAGATATGTCGGCTAAAACCTCAAAGACGTTCTGTATGCAACCTCTGATAGTTGATATTATCTCTGTGGGGTAGCCATAGCTCTGGTAAAGCTTCGTCAATGTTCATTTATCTAACCGGAGTGTGAACCTCTTTAGAGACGAACGTTCCGCAGATACGTGGACGAAAATGTGCTCACTATTTCTAATACCCATTAATGTATTCATTGCAAATGAAGTACTAGTATTGAAGCCTCTTTAATAAGCCTCCCGTCTGCCAAGACCATACCGGTAGTGAAGTCCTTTGCGCGAATATTACAATCGCCTATGGCTTCTAATCCGTTGGCTGTTTTTCTCTCCGTTTCTCCAAGATATATGAGTCCATCTGTCCGAAAACATCATCTGCATAAGTTACCCATCCAGACTTACCACCCGTGTTATTAGGCATCTCCATCTGCAGTGTGCGAAGTCTCCGGCTTCTTTTCTAGCCCGTTTGTAGACTGTAGTTCCTACAACGGAAGAGTAGTGCGCATTTCCCGGCTGACTGTCTTGTCACGGGAGTCTTTGATCATTAAGAGCCCAACGCTCGCATCTTCCCGAATATCCCCGTTTACTCCGTAATAGCGTGCATTTCACAGAAAGACATGTTGACATGTGGCGGTCAAAGGCTAGGAACGATTCAACGGACCTGCCAGCGACCTGTCTTTATTTAAGAGATTGTTTCTAGGGATTCAAACAGCGTACTCGCCGTAGCTATGTAAAAAAATTGGAAATTCGAAGCGATTGCCTCTTGAGAATGGGGCGCAAGCGAAAGGCGATGCTTCACTACCAACTAGCCGTTCTACGACATGTATTAACTTAAGATAAAGAATAGAGAAGAATGCAACAAAAATTTCCTTGGACAGATGTGAAAAACATCGCCCTCCTGTCGATTGCATATTGCTCAGCCAGACTAACAAATATCTCATCGCGAGAGCTTCGACGATCCGACCACCATATGGGTATAGGGTAACTCATTTAGTCCGTCCACATGCAGTAATTATACCCTTGACCTTATTCGTACTCCCCGCAAGAGGTTCTTATCAACCAAATCATCCTGACCGGGACAATGGACCACGGGAATAAAGCGAGAAAACAACGGGCGAATGGATGCCGTACCCGGTCCCACCGGCAGCCCCCGCGTAAACAATGCCTCTTCACGAGAGGAAACGGAAAAGAGAAAAGAGGAAAGGGAATCTCGAACCGGATATGGCCGCAACAGGAAACCCTCCGCCCGAACCCTGCTGACGCTGTCCCACCACAACCAAGTTCCACGCCCGGGTATCCGTACGAGGCAGCTGGAAATCATCCCAGCTTTGGACCCCTTCTTGTAACTAGAAACAATACTAGCACGACGATCGCCTTGGTGAACCTTCTCGCTGAGTCGAGTCGAGAGAAGTTGGATCGGCTAGCGCGGGGAAAGTGAGGGGCGAGAGCCGGAGTCTTGGGATTTCAAAATGTGACCAGAGTCTTCGTAAATGTGACAAGAATGTTGTCCCGAAATGATGTCATTGTCAGGGTCGGCCAAGTCAGCCTACCTAGTCGACCGGAAGGCCACCCGTAGCGTACTTTTCGTTTCCTATCTTCTCGCGATATATTGAGTGCAGGATATCCCCTCACATCCCACTTTCGAACAGGAATGCGAGAGCGACCTGGGGGCCGGGGTATGTACAGATATCGACGAGGCGGTGAGATAAAGTACCTACAGCAGTGCAACGTGGAGGGGGGGAGTGACATGAATCCTGGACACAGTGGACAGACCCATGGCGGGAGACTCTCAGTCTTTGGCAAGGCAAGCTGCACGTCAGCGGGCTATTTCGGGTTTCTTCGCGTCTCGACTCTTCTTTGGACAATTAACCGTGTGGGACCGCTGAGCGTCTCGTCTTGACCGGTCGAGTTTCTCTCGCCACCGGTGGGAGACGGAGTGGCGTGATTGGTTCAGGGGAAGAGAGAAGAGACAACTTCGGGCAACGACGCTTTGTCGACGCAAGGACTCTCAGGAAAGAGCCGGGACCAGACCGGTGCAAGACCATCCAACGGACGGCAAGTCCTGTGACTTGGAGGCCCTTTTTTTTCCCCATGTCGGGGTGGAACGACAGCGCTAGGATTCGCCCGGGCTTGTTTTCTCTTTTCTCTTCGCGACTTGCGCCATTGTTTCTGATTCCCCTCCTCGTCCCAGACCGTCGGGACACAGCGATGCCGAGTTGGTCGTGTTGGAGTTTATCGTAAGAGCGACGCCAAACTACCGTCGGTCGTGATAGTTGTATTCTGTTTCCATGTGCGACTGCCGCGCAATCCGTCGCAAATTCGCAATAAATACCACGGGCATAATCCGCGTGCCGTAAAGCCTCTGCTCGACGACTCCTACACCCCTCTGAGCACAAAAGGCTCACCCCTGCCAATTCCACCACGAGTACCAGACTACCAGTCCCCATCACCTCGCACCGTAATATCTTTTTCTCTCGAAAGTCGAGCACTCGTCGGTAACATCCTAAGAACATGACCAACCCACGAAAGCCAACCCTCCCCAAGTCCGATCGCGAAGCACCCTCCGCCCAAAGCCTCCTCGTGCTTGTCCGAGATCTCTGCGTGGCTTCCCATACCATGACAAAGGAAGCTGCATCGGCCCACGGCGCAACAACGCTCGTCAAGGACATTGGGGACAACTTGGTCGAGGCCGTCCAGGCCTTGTCGGAGCTGACGGATGCGCTGGTGGACAGCCCGCATATACACCAGGCTGTTGTCGAGGCGCACGAGGAGTCGAGAGCGAGGACGGATCTGTGCGATCTGTCGACTATCGTGTCCATGGATATCGATCACTCGAAGCTAAGGTACTTCTTGCAGGTTGCAGTTAACAGGTCCGAGTCCTAACAGGGTTGCCACAGGAAAATTCGAGATTTAACGTCGCAATTCTCAAACGACGTTCATGGTGTATGGAATAGTTCTTCCCGAGGGAGCGGACGGCCACGATGACGGCGTGGTGTTGTGAGCTTTCTTAGGAGTTGTTATTTATATGCTGGTTTCTCTCGACATCTATCAAAGTAGATCTATTCTCCAGTTGGATTTAATGTAATATTTCATTCTTAATTTATCCCGTTCTCCTCGAAAATTTCCTTGATCTGTTCCTCACTCAAGCCATTCTCCAAAGCGAGCTGCAGTTGAATTCTGCACTTGGAAGGACCCAAAAACCCAGCACCAATTCCAAACTCTCGCTTGCCCTCGACAAACCCCCAGGCGGTGCGACGGCTGACAACCACGGGAATGTCCGTCTCGTTGAGAACCTTTTCCAGGTCCTCGACAGCCTCATCTGGCCAACCGCCCGCGCCCATACCAGCCAGGACAATGCCCTTAGCTCCGCCGTCGACAGCAGCTCTGAATAGGTCGGGTGACTCCTCTTGGTGGCCGTACAAAATGTCGACGCGGGGCAGACCCTTTGCGATGCTGGATCCGCTCACGTCAAAGTAGTGGTAGCCGATGGGCCGAGCAGGGGGGTACCAGAAGATGGGCTGGATGTCCTCAAAGACGCCCAAGTAGCCCTGCTCGTCGGCCTTGAACGTGTCGACAGCGTTGGCGTTGGTCTTGATCGTGTAGTGAGCCGATGCGATGCGATCGTTTAGAACAATCATGGTTCCGCGGCCCTTGGCTTTTTCGTCGACGGCTAACTTTACGGCCGAAAGCAAGTTGATGGGGCCATCGGCGCTGAGAGCCGTGGCGGGACGCATGGCGCCCACGAAGACGACAGGCTTCTCGCTCTTGATGGCTAGGTCGAGGAAAAAGGACGACTCTTCCAGGGTATCCGTGCCGTGCGTGACGACCGCACCTTGCGTGTACGGGCTGTCGAGATCTTTCTGGATCTGCTGGGTGAGGTTGAGCAAGATGCTCGAGTTGATGTTGCCGCTGTCAACATTGGCGATCTGGACGCCTCGGACGTTTGAGTAGTTGCATAGCGCGGGGACGGCGTTGATCAAGGTCTGGATGCCGAGGGCTCCGGCTTGGTAGCCCGTTGTTTGGTCCGACGAGCTGGCCGTGCCAGCGATTGTGCCTCCGGTGGCATAGATGGTGACATTGGGTAAGCTGGCGTTGTAGCATTGGAAGTCTCCGATGCTTCGGCTGAGGAGTTTGGAAAGGTGAAGAACTGGCGAGGCGTTGGAGCGTGCGGAGAGGAGTCCGAGGGACAGAAGGGTGAGTGAAGACAACATGCTGGGTGAACGGATCTAGATCCGACGTGGTATGTGCACTGAGAGAAAGAGGTTCTCTAAGATACTTCTTTACAGTCTCCTAGTTGGCGCAGACTGTAGGTAAAAGACTGCAACTTATTTAGAAGACTGAAACAAGCACGCCAACTTGGCCAAGACGCTTGAGCTGTACCATTTTATAGTCGAACAACAAGTTACTGTCAAGTACGACATGGTACAACGTATCAGTATTATCACGATAGGCCGATAGGCATGCCCGTATCTCGACCTGGCGATCCCACCTGGATTGAGCTCTCCCGCGGCCCCTCACGGAGCATGCGCTCTTTGCGATAAGCTCTTCGCCGGTCCACTCGTTCGGGGAACCCCTACCTTGCTTCCCCATGGCTCGATTCACGCGACCTAGGGCTATCCAGGAAGCTGTAAACCCCAACCCAACGCCGGAGGGACTTGGCGACGTTGTCGTTCTATCCCAATATGTTGGCTCACCCCGAGAGAAGGCAGTGCTACCAGTCGGTGGGGTAAACTTGGCCGCAGTTCGGAGGAGAATTGGAGCGGTCTGGCGCGCGAGTCAGGCTCGGGTTGTTGATTTGGCTCCGATGTTTGTCCTGCCAACGTTACATTGCGACAGGCTGCGGTCTTGGCGACGACCTTGGTGACGACCTTACTGAACTGGTTGCCAAGACTCGCATAAATGATGCCATGGAGGTTGAGAATAGGCTGAGTGGCGGGCAACGCAATAACCGATGAAAGCAGATGCTTCTTATTGTAAACGAAAGTAAAACACAAGACTGCTTCTTAGATGTATGTTAGCTGTCGAACTCTTATAAATAATAATACTCTACTCTACGTTGTTGCTCCCCGACGGAATTTCTGCGGGAAGACGGTGTTGCAACTCCCGCCATTTGCCAAGACAAGCACTTCATAATGAAATAAATAAGGAAATTTCTAATCTTCTAATTGGTCTAAGGAAACGCAAAAGTGATAGTGACGGGAATATGTTTGTACAATACAACGCGCCACACTCGACTATAGAACCAGCTACATTTGAACACCTCAACCCTGAACCCAACCCGACTTAACAAGCTGCACATGAATAAGTCACTCCTACAGGTCTCGAATAAGCCCCTCAAATCGTCACGAACCTAGGTCCATCGTTAACCACACCCTCATCGACTCAGCCTCGACTCAGACAGCAACTTACTAAAACATCTCATCCGGGCACACATCCTTCTGCGTATTGTAGGTAAAGGACGTGAAAAGATACGAATCCCACATGCGGGTGACATCGTCGTCATCGAGGTAGCTGCAGTCGTTGTTGTTCATGCCAAACGAAAAGTGAAAGACGTTGGGCTCCTTGAAGGAAACCGTGGCGTTGGCCTTGAGCCACGCGTTGTCGACGACGGACGTCTCGACGGTGCACGTCGAGTCGGTGCCCCAGGAGTACGTCTTGCAGGTGGCCGTCTGGGTGCTGGCCGTCCACGAGACGTGCAGCTGCTGCACGATTCCCGCATCGCCTTGCCAGACGTAGCAGCAGTCGCGGTCGGCGATGGAGGTGGTGAAGAGGCTGGCTAGGCCGAGGAAGGAGAGGGTAGAGAAGCGCATGATGGGGTCAAGTGTAGGTGTGTAAATGATGACTCTGATGAGCAGGTGTGCAAGGGTGAGTAAGCGTACAAGTGATGAGGCTGATGGTGTTGGACATTGTAGGGAGAAGACCTTATATACCACATGTGCGCTTTAATAGACATATTCACAATAGGTATCAGGCAACTCACTGATCAGTCGGGCACTCAAGTCTCCAACAAACACCGGACCCATCGGAACATTCAGACGCTCCGGTGAAGACATTGGGAATCTCAATTCACACTGGCCAAGGGTTGGTCTCACGTCCCAACTCTATTGTCTTATCCCCCGCAAATTGAAATCGCTCTTCATCACCACGTGCGTGCACAAGAACCCACCGGCTTTAAGCACAGCTTCGAACAAGCCCCTTCATTAATCGACGTCCGCTCACCAACGGGGCATCTTTCATCTATAAAAAATATCTATGTGTTTCATAGGGACAAAGTCAAAATACGAGACGGAAGAATGAAGACACCGATGATCCTTCAGTCGGTCTCGCGTTGGTGTCATAGCCTCACAGGCGTCTGGTGTTAGTGTGATAAAAGGACTCGAAGGGCTCGCTCGAGACAAAGACTTCAGAACAGCACACAACAACTCATTCACTCCTTCAAACAAAAACCATCACCATGCGTTGCATCTCTCTCCTCACGGCTCTCGTGGGAAGCACCCTCGTGGTCGCCCAAAACAGCACCTCCACGCTCAAGTCCCTCGCAAAGTGCGCCCCCAAGGCCTCAACTGCCCTCGTGCCCGAATGCTGGGCCGAGCTCGAGGTCGAAAAGTACCTGACCGACTGGTGGGCGGCCAACGGAACCGCCTGCGGAACTCTGGGCTTCGCGCAGTGCTTCCTCAAGAACAACCGCTACCCGGGCCTCACGTGCGACGAAATCACCGTCGACACGTGCCCGCCCATCGACACCAACGGCGACTTCGACTCGCAGCAGCAGTTCTACGCGCTGTGGAACATTTACGCCATCCACCAGTTCTTCACCCAGTACAGCCAGGCGCTGAGCAACTCGGTGTCCCTGGCTGCCGGGCAGATCGGGGACATTGTCTACACGGTGAACCCGCCCAAGGAGTCCAAGGTCAGCAAGAACATGATTGCCATTATCCTGGGCGCCACTGTGGGCGAATTTGGTGCCTCCAAGGAGCTTCTGGGCAACTGGCAGGCCAAGCTGGTCCTCGCCGGCGTCCAGGGTCTTGCCGCTCAGGGCGGCGGTATCATCACCTGGTTGGGCAACAAGAACTCCAACAACTACCTGCAGGAAACGCAGCAAATCTCCGAAGTGTCCGCCACGCTGTCGGACCAAGTCAAGGAGTACCAGAGCAACCTCGGCACGGCCATCAAGACGGCGCAAGGAAACGTGACGCAGTTCCTCGCACTCGCCGCCGAAGGCGGCTTCTCCCAGCGCGGGCTGACCTCGCTGACGGCGCAGATGGACTCCATCTACGAGAACCTCGTTAACTACATCTACAGCAGCGCCCTGCAAGCCAACGGCATCTTCCTGACCAAGACGTACAGCGTCGACCCCCGCCAGATGGCCACAGACGCGGGGGATAAGCTGGTCAACTGCACTTCGCTCGACGCAAACAGCGTGTGCGACCAGTATTGGTTCGATGCGAATACCACGACTACCTACTCTTTCGGAAAGACGAGCGACTGCGGTTATAGGTTTACCGAGATGTGGTACACGACGCTTGCCAAGGGCTGGGTTACCCCCGAGACGCTGTTTCTTGGGTCTGATGCTTGTGGTGGGAACCAGCCCTTCTTTGACGGAACTGCCTTTACCATGAACTGCACTGTGAGTTTTAAGACATGTCGATGAGTCACACACATCTAATCATAACAGTCCTACACCCCTACCTGTGTCTACACGACCGACGCCAACGGCCAGTTCCAAAACTGCCCTAACCAGGACAACTGGATGCGCGGTTACTGGGAGCACAAGGTACCTTGGTCGTATCTCGGTAGCAAGCTGGTAAGTCTTTTTATCCTACCCAACAAACTCGGCTTTGGAATCGAGAGTAGCTAACCGTGACAGACGACCGATTCGATCATCGAGCGCTGCTGAGCGGGCAAGCGATGAGGGGTCTGGTACCTGGATGGTCAAGTTGGGAAGTTGGCGCAGCAAGCATGGATACTTGCCGTGTATGATAGACAATGGCTCAAGTTGCATGTTGAAACGGCTGTAATGCCTTGGTGAAATTACAGGCCTTGGGAGATTTCATAGAATCGAGTGTTTGGTATTATAGAATGTGCATATCGTCAACAAGTATTTCATTAGACTGAAAGCGTATCGCAACACCAACACTCTTGTTTTCGTCCTAACATGGTTGACTGACGCGTTACGGCAGTCACGCAATAGCATTTTTGGAACTAGCAACCCGTCCTAATGCCAGTAGACTTCAAGTGAGAACATGAGTCCTCCCCGATGATCGTTTACATTGGTAATCTTACATTCTACATACAGTATATAATCAATGCATTTGCTAAATCTCAAGTTTAATGACTGGCGCCACGTCAATAATTCTCTCAGGCCACTCCAACCAATCCAGCATGTCCGTACTCAACATGTCTCGTATTGACTTGAGTAAATGCTCCGCCCATCCGGTCAAGAACCAGCACGGTTCGACGGTCCCTAATAATGGCACGTAATATGCCAATATGAGTAATGCTTGGGGTTCCTTTTGCCTTAAACGCGCGATGAAGGTATCTTGCAGCCGATAGAGCCACCCAAACACAAACTGATTGCTCGATGAGCTCGCAGCCTCCCCGTCTCCGTCATGACCGTAGTTTGCCTCATACACGGCAGACAAGGCCACCAGGGTGTGTTCGTAGATGAAGGCACTCGCACTTGATGTGATCCATTCCTGCAACTTTGCAACCGGTCGCACCCAGTCGATCCGAGGCCGCGTTACCCGCCTCGAACCATTCGGTCTCGGCTCTTGCAGAGGTGCCGTCAGCCCGCTGAAGAGCGTGGCCGGCTCTATCGCCTGCCGGATATACCGCACGCCGTGGATCAACGGCGTCTGGTGCTCCGTCGCCTCGCTCCCGACGGTGCCGATGAGTAGGTCGCGTTCCCCCGTTGGACCCGCGGCAAAGGCGCAATACGACACCAGCAGGGCAGAAACATAGAGAGCGCCGCAGTTTGTATCGTTGATGCTGGGAAGTGCTTCGTTGAGCTGCTTCAGGCCTGCATCGGAATGCTGCATGGCCATGGAAAGACGTCGCTCCCTGTCGTCCGAGTTGGTCGTCAGATGGGCGAGATGGAAACCAGCCAAAGCACATGCGAGGTGTAGCACGAGGGGATAGGCGAGGCCAATCTTGGGGACGTTTCGTTTCCAGAACGCGTCCATGGTCATCTCGCCGGAGCCAGGTTCGTGCAGAGTCTCAGCCGTATGTTGCAGAAACTGAATCATGAGCTCGGCATCGGCGACGTTCAAGGAGCACGCGTCGAGTCCCTGGATAGAATATGACTCCCCCGTGGCAACCGGCGTCAGAGGGCGTCCAAAGGCGGACCAGTCTTTCCGTGGGCGTCCGACGCTCCGGCGCGGGGGCACTTGGAACGCGTCGGGTAAGATGTCTTCTGTTTTCACAGCTGATGGCTCCGCCAGGGGGTCGAAGCTGCATGGGACTTTGAAGCGCAGGCAGTTGATGCAGGTGGGCTTGGTCTCGTCGCACTGTATCCATTAGTTCCGAGGAAGAAGGCGGTCGTCATCAGGGGTTACCTTGACTTTGCGCCGCTTGCAGGTCACGCATCCCGTCCGGGACTTACGATGTGCTCGTCTCGACTTGCGGCGTTGCGTGGAGCTGGAAGCTGGGGAAGTGGATTGGCGCATGCTATTGAGCATAGGATCGATCTGGCGATGGGATTATATGGAAACAAACATTGACAACATAAGAAAGCACCGATATTTGAGGAGAAATCGGTGAGGTCACGCAGTCAGCCGGAAGCAACGGACCAAATGGGATTCTCGTACCTGGATACGAAAAGCATTCGTCCAGGGAGGGGCTGCTGATGCGAGGAGACTCGGTTGCAGATGCGAAAATTCTCTCATTCGTCGAGAGGTGTGCTTAGGTAGTAAGCAACAGGCCAAGCTTCAAGGCAACTGTGTCCAAGTCCGGTGCCTCCGGGAGCATCGCACTGGTATTCGTGGATGATGGTATCGCGTGGCGATGTGATATTCGGATTACATGACTGCGCCACCAACCAGCCGATCGTCCCGTAAGCTCTCTGACTCGAGCCTCAAGGAATCGAGGTTGGTCTGCGCACTAGCAGGTTGATTCCAATGCATAAATGATAAGATCTGTTTCTCAGCTATTCTGGTCACCATTCTTGACATTGGTGTAGGATTATTATTGACCATGTACAGTAAGGACATGAAAGTCACCCAACCCATCTCCTAAACTTCTCCAACCCATGCTCAATCGCGACAATGGCATGCCCAAACGCATCAACCTCATCAGACCTCGCCTTGGCAAACAAAACCTCTTCATCAGCTATTGGAACAAACAATGGGTCTTGCTCTCGATACATAATCTCCCACTCCAAGGCAGAGGGGACATCCCAGAGCCCATTCCGCAGAGTAAACAGCACCCGTCCCGGACACTCGGAACAGCCAAGCTTCCAGTATAGGTAGACCTGCTGGACGTAATTGGCGACGAGCCACGTCCGACGGATGCTCTCCACCAGGATCCAGGTGTCCCAGACAGCAGTTGCCGCGTCCGAGGTAATATGATGGTAGGTGGGAAGGCGTTGTTGGGAGATGCACTCTCTAGTCGCTTCCATCATATCCCGGGCCCATTCGAAGAGCAGCGGAACCTGCGAGTCTGCTTGTGCTCTCATGCGGATATTGCCGTCAAACAGACGAATTACCTGGTACGTGAGCAAGCCCTGGACTCTGCTCAGGTGCCCAAACATGTCGCGCGAGTCGCAGACTATGTCTTGCAGCGCCTGGTCGTCGACCAGCTGCGCGGCTCGATCCGAGATGATTTGAAACGAAACGTCTTCCGTCTTGGGGTTCCTGGCCATGTAGAGAGCCACGGTCGTGTAAGCGTCTTGCACGTGTCGCGGCATGCCGAGCCTGTAGAGTCGGATATGGTGCAGTGGGCTTCGGCCCTCGGTGATCCAGTCTCCGAGCCAATTTTGCACGCAGCCGATGAAGTATTTGAGGTGGGAGTCTGCGATTGGGGCGGCGTTTGGTTGGGGGATTGAGTGGTCTTCTGTGAAGGACTCGGGTGTCAAGAACCAGGCATCTTTGAAGAGATTCATAATATCAGTTGCTTGGGAAGCAACAGCCTGAGTAAGTGCATGCTCGGCTTGTTTAGGTGCGTTGGCTGGGGGGACAAGAGGCTGACAACTGCGACAAGTCACAAGTGCGTTAACTTCCTCGAGTGTTTCCAATGAGACGAGAGTGTCTAGATCCAACGGAACTCGAGAGCTTGCTGGAAGCCGAGGAGGCAAGTACACGCATGACAAGTCTCGGAGACGACATCGTCGACAGGAAGGCGTCTGTTTCGTGCACCGGCGCTTCGACTTGGTACAAGCTATGCATGCTCTGCGCCATGCATTAGACTGGTCAAGAGTGTGATTATGGGCGGAGGATGTCATTGAATTGGAGCTGCAATGGCCGAAAACTGAAGTGGTAGAATGAAGAATGGCCTCGTCGAGATGCCTGGGTGAGCATTTGTCAGCCCGGGGTGAGGCGGACAAAAGTGGAGAAGTTCCGGCGGACTTTTGCGGGACTTCCGCAGTGATGCTGTCCGAAGACCTGGATGGTGAGCGTGTGATGTTTGGGCTTCCGCAGCGGGATGACTAAAAGACAAGCCACTCAAGTATTTTATATTTGCGGGAAGAGGAAAGAAGTGTAAAACTTGACAAAAGAGATACATGATGACGAGAGGGGAGAGGAGAGTCTTGCTCTCACTCAAGGCCTCCCTCCCTATATATATGGCATCTAGACAACTCTTCGATAGACTTGAAGAACACCTCAGACTCTTGGATACAACTTCACTGATAATTCAATTCTACTATCCTCATCATGAGCGCCTGGAATCTCACCGACCCCTTCCACAGGGCCCCCTACGCAGCCATCTCTCCCTCCCGCCCAGAACTCAGCCAGTCCGGAAAGACCGTCCTCATCACTGGCGGCAACGCAGGCATCGGCTACGCAATCGCCGAGGCATTCTCACAAGCCTCGGCCGCCAAAGTCATCATTCTCGGCCGAAGCGCCCGGAAAACGACCGACGCGGCGGCTCAGCTCGCGCGAGAGCACCCCGGCACTCACGTTGAGGGACTAGTGTGCGATGTTGCGAGTCCCGATGCCGTGGAAGAGCTCTGGGATAACTTGCAAAAGGATCATCTGGTTGTCGATGTCTTGGTTTTGAATGCGGTCAAGATCTCCAGCCAGAAGCCGATTCTCGAGGCAGGTGTCGACATTTGGGGAGACTTTGACATGAATGTGCGTGCGCAGCTGCAAATGACAGGCAGGTTTTACAAGCAAAAGGGAGAAGGCGTTTCCGGGCCAAAGGTGTGTATTTCTTCCTATCCAGATTCCTGTGATCCCGTCACTAACTTCAAAGTACCTCGTCAACGTCTCGACATATGCCATCCACGACTGGAAAGTCGCAGGCAACACACCCGGCTACGGCCTGACCAAAAGCGCCGCTGCCCTCGCAATGCAGCTCATCGCCCAAGATGTTTCTCCAGACAAGCTGCAGATTGTCAACATGAACCCGGGCGGCGTCTACACCCAGAATGCAAAGGATGCTGGCTACACGGAGGATTCGTATCCTTGGAACGACGGTAAGCATTCGAAAGTTCTTTGGGCTTTACCCGTGCTGATCAAGGTGGATAGCGGACCTTCCTGGACAATTTGCGGTCTGGCTTGCGTCTCCCGAGGCTAGCTTCCTGCATGGGCGATTTGTTTGGACAGAGTGGGATGTTGATGAGCTGAAGGGAGGAGAACTTAGGAAGAAGATTGATGAGGATGAGTTTTTCTTGAAAGTTGGAGTGCGTGGTTTGTAGCTGGGACTGGGAATCGATCATATATACGTAGGTAGACTTGATGTACCTATTTAACACTGCTGTCCGAGGATCTCGAACGTAAACAGTCGAAAAACGCATTCTAATTCTATTGTGAACTGGTAATTCTTGGATATGCCTCTCCAAGTTCATAAAACATTCCGAAGCGAGGCGTTCTTTTCCACCGTGAAAACGAAGCAACTAGCAAATACTCCGTCCATCCATCACACCTGCTTGGGCTTGCAGGGCGACGACTTGAACCCAACCTTGATATCCCACCCAGAAGGCGTATCCGTCTTGGAGAAACCAGCCTTGTTCTCACAATCCCCATACTCGTAAACACTGGTGATATTTCCCTCACCAACAGACGACGAAAAGGGATTCCCAAACGTCGCCTCGGTCCAAGGCAGCGTCTCACACCCGTGCTCCTTGCCGTCGTTCCAGGGATAGTACTCCACGAAACCCCCCTGCGAGCCCGTGATGCCTCCGGCTCCGGCGGGCAGCGACCAAATGCCAATGACGGTGGACTCTCCCGTCTCCGCGTCGACCAACGAGCCTCGCCAGGTTGTATCCCCGATATTCTCGACGACGCAGTTGTACGTGTGCGAGTAGTCCCCTTCAATCTCCACCGCACAACTAACCCCCGGCCCGCCGTCGGCGCCTTCGAAGCAGTTGGGGTGGTCGCTCGTGGCGCCCGCTTGGAACGACGAGAAGACGCCGTGGATGATGCTCTTGCCGTCCTTGTCCTCGCGGGGCTGCAGCCCCGTGTAGCCGATCTGGTCGACGTTGACAAAGTTGTACTGCTGGGCAAAGTAGTAGCCCGTCACGTGGGGGGCCGCGGCCATGTTGAAGGGGAAGGTGATGTCCTGGAGGCCGGATTCGGGCACGTTTTCGATGGACCAGTCGTTGCCGACGAGGGCTGAGCCTAGGCCGGCGAGGGAGGAGATGATGGCGAGTTTGGTGGTCATTTTGGAGTTTGACAAGTATGAAGGAGGGGAGATGTGATGTGGGAATTTGATACAGCGATTCGGAAAGAGGAGTTGAGGAGGAGAGCTTGGTTGGAACTTGACGGGAAGGTAACGACCAGACACCTTGCCCAAGATGTGGTCAAGTTAAATATCTACGCCTCACTCTTTCCTTGCATCTCAAACTGCGCGTTTGAACACGTCGGCGATTTAATTTCCCAATGCATGTCAGACTGGGTGGCTCCAGTACCGCAGTCGAACCCACAACTCCCAAGAATGCGCCTTGTAGACAGGAGACCTTCTGTACTTGGTTTCATTAAATATGAAACCCTCACCCGGCCATGTTCTCGGGAACCCACCCGGGCGCAGCCGTGATGGCCAGAGTCCGCTGTTCTCATCCCCATCGCCGATTATTTCAGGGGTCGCCGAGAGTAAATAGACCCCGATCGAAACACCATGCATGTATTGTAACGTCACTGCGCAGGCCGCAGAGCGGCCCAATCCGATATCTCGTGTTTGTGGCTAAAATCCCACTGCTCCGTGTGACTGCAGCATGAAGGGAGGCTCGCATGTGATACGTTTCGTCATGTTTGTTCCAATAATTGTCGAATGTTTCGACAAGTAACCGGAGTTGAAGAAGTCTTGACGGTGAAATAAATCGCCCACAAGTAACGTTAATTTCTTACGGGGTATCATCGATTATTGGGACCTCCTTTCCATTTGAAGCCATGTAAGCCCTTTCAAAGTATTAATAACTAGTCGTGATTCACGTACGTTCTGATGTTGGGCAGGCCCTTCGGAGCTCGGAGCATGAAGGTAATATGTCAACTTCCAGCAGTATGGGTAGTTATACACGTCTAAGAAATCTAAACTCCAAAATGAACGTACGGAACCCAGTAGGATGCAGCAGGGTCATCGCCGTGTTCCACAACAATGACCTTTCTCGACAACTCCCTCAGACCCTGCTTACTCCCGCTCCGAGCCGACATCTCATCTTCATCAACCTTTGGTTCGGCTCCCTCCGCCGAGTCGCCCCCAAGCTTGCCCCTTGCCTCGCTTTCCAACGATCGGCCCCGAAGCTCTCGACACGCCTTGTGCAACCCCAAGCACACCGACTCATCCGTCAGCTGTCCCCTCTTCATCTCCTCGTACGTCATGGTGGCCATTTCCACGCAAAACTCGTCGTCGACGTCCCACAGAGTCCCAATCACGTGGCGAAACCCAGCTTGCTGACATGAACTGGCCAGATGGATGCTCTCGTCCAGATACTTGGCTACCCTCATCTGCCCTGTCCCGCAAGCGGAAAGGTAGGCGAGGAACGGTGGATGTTGGTATAGATTGAGGTCCAGCAGGTCTGCCACAGTGAGGGGATCATGTTCCCAGTCGTCCAGGCACAGGTAGCTCTTCAAAGGGTCGTCTGGATCCGTGTAGCCGTGGCCGGCGAAGTGAAAGACGCTGCAGTTCCTCAGGTGAGTTAGGACGTGTTCCTTGTCCAGCTCTGGTTGGACGTGGTCGATGGACATGGATTGGAAAATAGGCCGTAGCGTGGCCACTTCTTTGCCGGCAAAACGGAGAGGGGCACCCTTTCCAGGCGTGTCTTCCATGGCAACCGTCAAGGCTCGACCTGAACTTGGTGCGTTGCGACGTCTCCGACCGTGAACAATGGTTTTGATGGTTGAGCTGTAGGATGACATGACGCGATCCAGAACCGTCTCCGAAGTCCGCATATCGTGGTATCCGGCTGCATGAATAGGGAACACGCTCAAGGGTCCCGTTGGAATCCACCACACATGCGGCCAAAGACTGTCAGCCTTGGGAGGCTGGGTGAATCCCAGGGCCTTGAGAATCGGACTTGCAATCGTATCCCATAACCATTCCAAGACGTCCAACTTCCTCATGTCGTTCCCGGCCCGCGCCCCGATGTCCTCGTACTTCAACAGAGGCAGCGGCAGCAGCTGTACTAGATGCCTTTCAACGAGTATAGCATCGCAGCGGTACTTGCTAACATTGATGACAACGATCGGACCGTAGCACGCAGCTTTGTGGATTTCCTCTTCGCTTGGAGCCGCCAGGAAGTCTTCAAAGCCCGGCTGTTCGCGAATCTCGCCGATGAGCTTCTACAGTTCGTTTGCCGCCTCGTAACGCCGATCCATGCCAATCTGCGGCTGGGGCTTTGGCGTTTCCGAAATGAGGTCAAAGTTATTCTCGACACTCAATGCACCCCTATGCACCCTAAAGTATTCATTCGCCAAGTCGGGATGCTCTCGCTGCAACGCTTCAATGTCTCTTCGCTGCTTGTCGGCGTCTTCGTGGAGCTCCAAGCGTGCCTTCAGCGCCATCAAGAAATTGTACTCTGCGAATTCTTCCGTGTTTGATGCTTCGTCGTAGTGAATGGCGGCGCCAAGCATCTCTTGGAAACCAAACTTGTCCAGCATTTGTTGCACTTGCTTGAGTTCCTCGCTTTCATTCTCAGTACCAACTGTCGTCCGTAGAAAGTCCTCGAAGCCGGGCTGTTCTTGGACCTTTTCCAACACGCCCAAGAGGTCGGGTAAATCCCCAAATCGCTGTCCTCTCCCATGCCAGATCGTCCACCCACAAACAGGTGTGGGTAGTGATCTGATGGGACTGGTAGCTCAAGCTCGTTCCGAAGTTGGGTGAATCGATCTGCCAGTGCGGAATGCTTCTGTTGCAGGCTCAAGATATCGGTTCGTAGGTCCTCGAGGGACGCATTCAGCACGCCACGACCCTGTTCGAGAAACTTGAGCGCGGCCAGGGGACCTTTGTCCGCAAAAATGGCCACTGCTGCAGCATCAGTGGCAAGCCGAGCTATGCTACCGAGGGTGTGTTGTTTGTCCGCACTCTGGAGCGATCGGGAGGTGAGTTGAGAAATGAGCGGGAAAGTCAGTGAGGTTTTGGTAAGCTTATTGCCAATCGGAACTCAGGGAACAGGTGTCGAGAACCTTTCTGCCGGCAAGGATGCGGTCAATGACAGGCGCGCTCGACTGGTGCAGAGCACTTTGAAAGTAAGAAATTGCCTCTTCAAGATCAGCCCTTGCTCCCGTCGCCGAGAACCTCTCGTAGAGGTTGTTTCCCAGACTCTTCAAATACCTCGCTCGGCGTGGATGGGTTGCTGGCATAAGCTCGATGCTCTCTCGACTAGCTAAGATGGCAGCGTCGAGGTCAGGAGCGAGTCTTGTCGCGGAATATTTGCTATTGAGTTGGTTGACAAGTTTGTCCAGATACTTGGCCCTTTCTGTGTGAGCAGATGGTGTCATGTCGATTGATTTACGGCACGCCTGAATAGCGTCTTCAAGGTCGGAAATCATTTTGGTCCTTGCGTATTTATCGGCGAGTTGGTCGGCCAGCCCGCTCAACACTCTTGGTCTGTCAGGGTGTCCTACCTGACAACCATGGAGCGTGTTTCGGCTAACTTTAATAGCTTCCTCAAGGTCACCAAGGCGATTCGTCCTTGAATACTTTTCATGTAACCGATTTGCTAGAGAACTTTGGCACTTTGCCTAGTTAGGGTTATTCGTAGTAGTCATGTCGACGGCTTGTTCTGTAATTTCGATGGCCTCGTCGAGATCAACTATGGCTCCTATTCTCGAGTATCTCTGGCCAAGTTGGATCCCAAGGTTGAGGTAGACATCTCGTCGGTCTCGTCGGTGAGGGGAGAAGAGTGGCATGATATCGAAAGCGGTTCGAAGGACTGCGATGGATTCTTCAAGGTCTACCATGGCCCCAGTCCTCGAATATCGCTCGCTCAGTTGAGCTGCCTCACGGTTCAAGTGTCCGATTTTGTCTAAGACATCACCCTCCATGTGTGAATGGTCGAAAGCGTCTTCCATTCCACTGGAGTCTTCGATTTGGCCTCGGGCGAGAACCGAGTCCCAGGATGCTGGTGCGGGGTCATGGTGTATTTCTGCAGTTTCTCGCGTGGGAAAATCAGGATTGAGCTCTGCCATTGTACCTAGCCCTAGAAGATGGAATATAGGCCGTGGAGATACTAAAGATCAAAGAAAAGTTGTTGAATTTTTTGGCTTCGTGTGTGAGAAACAAGAAGGCCTCATGGCCACAGGCAACCATAGCAGGCGGACAGTCCAGGCAGAATGACTGAGCTCGGTTAATGCCGGAATTGGGTTTGATGCCCCATCGAAGTGCCTCTGTATGGGAAAAGAGATGATGGTGGAACACGTAGGCTATGTCGACAATACTAAGAAAAAGACTGAGGGTGCTCTTGGCTCATATGATATGCATAGAGGTTGAGAAGACGGGAGAACTGTGTAAATTCAGCCTGCTCACTTAGGTATATAGCGGTAGGATGGAGGCGTCTTTGGAGACTGGTGCGGTCAGTGTAGGCTTCCCCGACAGATTGTTATCGGGCGCTCTATATTGAATATAGAAAATGGGGCTCAGATCGGTTCATGTTGACATTTATTTTATTTTACTGGATATTTGTTTCCATCTCTTGTTACCAGTCCCAATACTAAGGCACACCATTGACTCCTAGTAAGTTGAATGTCGTTCATACGAAGGTTCATTCGGATCGGGCGGAACAAGCGCGTGTCATCGATTGGCAGAGACGCCAGTGCTAACCCATTGCGAGACTACTCGAGGCATGCGCAGGCAAAATGTCCAATCATTTCGCGTCAGCATCACCATCTCAAAAGTAAAATGACGAGTAAATACGTCCGTCCAGCTCTTGACCACCTACCCAGGCTTCAACTTCACTTTGCTCGACCGTCCAAAACTCCCAACAATATGAACATTACCCGTGGTCAAAATTCACAATGCGCTCATTGAGATCACTATATCCACGAGCCCGAGAAACTCGCCTGGCAATCAACAGCCCCGAGCTAAAGAAAGGCCGCGGTCCCTTTTTCAAGGCGGCTGGACTGAACTTCATCTATCTCCAACTTCTTTTCCTCGCTCTGTTCTCCTATATATTTGGCGCACTTTACCTTCAAACAACGCACACTCACAATGTCCACGTCGTGTTTGTTGATTACGATGGAGGGGCCATCGGCCGTGCTGTCCGGAATGCATATGCGTCTCTCCAAGGCAAGGCATTCCCTTCCCTGATCGAACGGTTACCATCCGAGTACTCGTCCAGCAGCGATCTAGTCAGAGCTGTGTGTAAAACCAGATACTGGGGAGCTCTCTACATAACAGCAGGCGCGTCAAACCGATTATCGCAGGCGTTACGCGGAGGTGCGGCGGCATCGGCATACAACCCCAACAATACCATGACCTACATATGGAACGAAGCCTTGTATGGCCCGACGGTCGATTCCGCCATAGCAGTCAACCTCCAGCTTTTATCTCAAGCAGCCAGAGTCGCCTACAGCACTGGCGGAGGCACCGGCGACGTCTCGTCGGTTTCCGGCCTTGCCGCTCTCCGAGTCTTCGCGAACCCCTGGCAGCTCCAGTCCATCAATATCCAGCCGACGACCCAGGGATCAAGAGCCATCTATAACACGGTCGTCATCATCTTGATCTTGATCCAAGAGTTCTTCTATCTCGGCACCATCAACGGCCTCTACGCCCAGTTCAAAATCTACGCCCGCGTGGACCCCTATCGGATCATCATTGTCCGCAACCTCATCTCGCTCACATACACCCTCATAGGGTCCTTGTGCGTCGTCGCCGCAATATGGGCCTTCAAGTCAGGCTGGAATATCAACGGATACCAATTCGTCCTGTCCTGGATGGCGTTGTGGCTTTTTGCCCACTCAAACTTCTTGACCCTTGACGTCTTCACAATCTGGCTCCCGACCCCCTTCGTTCCCATGGCACTCGTATCCTGGATCATCTTCAACGTCACATCGACCATTCTCCCCTTCATCGTGAGCCCGGGATTCTACCGCATCGGATACCTGTTTCCAGCGCACGAGGTCTACCAAGTCCTGATAGATATTTGGTCGCGTGGCTGCAACCCCCAGCTTCACTATGCCTTGCCCATCCTGTTTGCCTGGGAGGTGGCGGCGTTTGTCCTGAGTGCGCTTGGCGTCTTTCGCAGGTGTCACTATGCGACAATCGGGGAAGAGATACACGAGCAGGCATGCAAGGAGAGGTTGGACACGGCCGTCGCATTTGAAATGGAAAAGATGAGGGAGATGAAGAAACAGCCCAAGCCTACAACGGCAACTCCTGAAGAGCAGCTGAGAGAATCTCCATCGGAGAAGTCAGAGGAAGCAGACGAGGAAGGTACTTTGAGAGGACAGCTCGCTGTTGCTCTTGATAAGGTCACGACGAGACAACAACAGGCTGAAGGCAAGTGGGCGTCGGAATGCAATTTCGGGCCAACATTTAGTCTGGCATTCAGCCGCGAGGATGACAAGCAATAGTGCGTTACAAAGATTGAAAGGAGAAAGTGGAAGGAATGAAGGTGCATTTGGGAGATGCGAATCCCTCGGTACATCTATGATCTATTATTGATGCGCAATTTTTGGCCATCTCAACTGCCGCCGGTTCCGTATACCATTCTCATCCTACCCATCATAATCATAGCGTTATATGCTGAACCGAGCCAGAAGGGGAATAGCATAGATGGATGGCACCCACAACAAACAATACAACACGGCATAAGTCAACCTATCATCCTTGGCAGATCTGTGCGTCAGCAGCCTGAATACAAGAAGGCCTCCAAACAGGACTGGAAATACATGCCCAGCAGTCCATCTTCCGGGAGCCCAGTAAGCGGGAGCAGCAAAGGACCAAAGAACGATGAGAACGCCCGTGAACCAACGCGCGGGGGAGTCTCCCATGACGATTGGAAGAGTCTGCCTCCCGCGTGCTGCGTCACCCTCCCGGTCCCGAAAGTCCTGAACATGGATTGTAGAAAAAGTGTTCAGACAGATCAGAGCACACCAGGTGTACCCATCCCGAGATATGGATGCCGAACCCAGGAACTTGGCCGCGACTCGAGCGGCCCCCAGTTGACTAGTCGCGATGCCAATGGCGTTCATCATGTTCTTCCCCAGCCAAGAGCTGGAAGCCCCTGTGTAGTCGTGAATTCTCACCTGAACCAGGAAGGCCATCGCTTCGGGGAAGCCACCGAGCCAGAGACCGGTTGTGGCAACCAAGAGACAGATGGCCGTTAGGTACCACGTCTCGGCAGCTTGAATCGTGAGCCTTCCACAAGGAATGGCTCGCCAAGGCTTGTTCAATCTGTCCTCTTCGACTGATTCGGGTGACTTCTGGTTGCTGCAGTCGAAATAAAGGACGAAAAGCCAGAGGTAGAGCGCAGCATGAGGAGTTGCCAGGGCAAGTTGCTCCCAGGTCGGATTCGCATTCGTGGTGACACGTCCAGAAGCCACACCAAGCATGGCAAACGAGAGCATGGGTAGCACGAAAGCCTTGATGTTGCTCTGAGTGATGAGCTGGGCGAGAGATATGATATCCCAAAGTCGAGCTTGGAGTGAATTGAACTTCGATAATGTCAGTATCGCTAGGGACAACGGCGGGTTCTGATGTCTTACGTGTACGAGGTCGGCTCTCAATACCGCATTGGCAGAGTTGGGAATGCCAAGGAAAGGCCCATCCCCGTGTAGAATGTGAGAGTTGCGGCGAGTCTTCATGGTAGAACTGATCAGTTGGAACGTTCAGTGGGTAGGTTCCAATGATGTGGTTTGGCGTGTCGAGAGTAGAGACGAAATTGACAGGTGAACAGGGGCTAAAGGCCGGTGTGCTTTGAATAAGACAAGCCGAATGAATTTGATACTTTGATGATGATACTGGACAGATTGACGAAGACAAACATTGCTTCCTAGGCAGCTAGCAGCTTTATATATCTCTCAACTCGAAACCGGCGAGTGACATGCGTTGGAACCCCTCCGTCAGATTAACTTAAGTAATGATAAGCCGTCGACGGCCGTGCTGTAAACTGTAGTCAAGGTGCCTCTCCCATACTCTTCAAACATCAACGACTCTCAATGATCAGACTCATCAGAGACTTTTGTGATATCACAAGGCTTACATGTCCATCTTTGAGGAACCCTTGATGGGGTACTCTGAATTCCAGATGGCCCAAGTGTACGCTGATGGACCGCGCATGACTTGACCACCTCTCTACCTTCCTCTCTAGGCAGACCTCGGGTCAGCCGGTCTGGGCTTCTCGGTGAGCCATCAGGATCTACTCAACGTTCTTTTCATGTCTTAACTCTTTCTTGCGCGAGTGGCTGAGAAGATAATACAAGAACAAGCCACAGCCAACACAGGGGCAGTTACATCCGACTTCTCATGTGCTTCGCGACAAGACTGTCCGAGTAAACTCGACTTGCAACTAAAGCATTAACGAGTTTGGGTATAGCCGTGAGTAATCTGCAGTTTATTACACAAGGATTACCGTTACCTCTGTTGGGGGTGTCTGACGTTATATGTGCTGGTACATCGATGAGACGTTTTAGTTTCGTCATCGTGACTGCCTCGTTGCCTCGAGCCTGTGCTCCGATTGGAAACAGTTGCCACCGCCTCCCACAGGTCTGTAATGGCCTTTGGAGTGCGATGGAATGATTGGGAAGTGCATCTACTTGTGGCAGGCCGCGCAATTGTTTGGAATGGGTGCCGGCCACTCCAGAAGTAAGACGCGGGCTTGTACAGTTGACTCGATAATCGAGTAAGTCTGAATTCAACAACGATCACGTCCATGTGTAAAATATGTTAAGTCGGGAGTTATTATTACATGGCTGGATGTTGAAGGAAATGATGAACATCCCTGCTAACTCATATGCCACGGCAATGACCAAGGTATATTTGTGGTACTGCGTATTTAAAAGTCTTCACCAACAACCTAGGTATGCGTCAACGTATGAACCAACCCTTTCCCATAAATGATGCGACTATGCCAATATTCATGTTCTTAAAGCACTCAAATTGTCTCTAAACCATCACTGCTCGCACGCCCTTTGTGCCCTTCTTTGGCATGGACAGCAGCTGATCGTGATCGTATGCAATATCAGCAATCGTTGTATCATGAAGTCGCATCTTGGGCCACACGCGCAATGCCAAAGCAGCAGTTGCAATGTATAGCTCGCAGTAAGCCAGACTAGATGAAAAATGTCAGTTTGCGCAATGAAACATGAAGAAAGCACACTCACTGCATCCCGACGCATTGGCGGTGCCCCCTGGAGAAAGACATGAGGTACTTTTCCAGGCCCCTTTCCCTTTGACCATTGTCATCCAGCCATCGCTCGGGAACAAAGTCTTCTCCGTTGGGAAATATCTTAGGGTTCGTGTGTGTCATATACGATGACACCCCGATGGCAGAGCCAGCTGGAATCACGTAGCAGTCCTCGGCATTGGCTGACGCACCAAGGGCTTTGTCGCTCGGTGTATATAGCAGCTCATCCGAAGACACGACAGATACTCGACTGGCAACACCATACACGAGGCGCACTGATTCCATCACGACACTATTCAGATACGGCAACTTCTCTAGCGCAGCCCAAGACGGAAGGTCGGTCTCGTCTGGAATCGCGGCGCGGAGCTCCAAACGCAGCCGCTCCAGGCGGGCTGGTTCGCTGAGGAGGTGGAACGTGGCAATGGAGAGCACAGTGGAGACGGGATGTGTGCCCCCTAGGACCAGGGCAACGGCTTCGCTTGTGATTCGCTCGCTCGACTTTTCGGCTTCGGGGAGATCCGAGTCGAGCATTACTTGGACAACGGTTGAGCTTTTCGGGCCTGAGTGGGCTCCATTGGTGTCTTTTGCGCCCTCTACGAGCCGCGGGACAGTAATCTGTCCCAACGTCAGTCAATGAGATAATCTGAAGAACCTTCACGGTGACGAACACGAATGAGTTCCAGCAGCGCACTAATCTCAGTAGAAAGAAGGCGGCAAAGAGACCTGAAACCGTTAAAAATTCATCTTTAATCCAAAGTGTATCGGCTTACAAAGGGATGATATCCACTAGGCGTGTCAAGATGTTGATATGCCGGGTGAGATAAAACAAGCTCGTCACTTCGTCGATGGTGCCCTTGAAACTGGGATGCCACCCTGGTGCTTCGAGGTTCCCCAGACTTTGGCCAAAGGAGTATTCGGTGAGGGTATCCGTGGTAAAGCAGGAATAGGCAGCGTCCACGAGGAATGGTCCTTGCTCGCGGTATTGAAGAAGTTTGTCACAAAGACGTTGAGCTTTGTCACGGAACAGTTGCTCGCTTTTCATGACCTGGGACCGAGAGAAGAAGTTGACGTAGGAGCCTCGGCGAAGGCGGTGGTGGTCATGATCTTCTGTGCCGACGGTGGCCTGGCATGTTAGATGGGATACATGGATTAGGACGGAGAGAATCTTACCAGGCGTAAACTTGAACAATTAAATCATGGTCAGCACATGAAACATGAGCAGCAGCCAGTACTGCATAACACAAGAAAGAAGTCAACATACCCCGGAGGAACCGCAGCCAAGTAATGCTTTGACTTATTCCGCTTCTCCCTCCCAGTCGGATAGACAATGTCAATAAAGGCCGGGTCGTTGCAGTGAATTTCGTCCGGATTCACCCGCACAATGGGACCTACAACATGATCAACAATCAGCAAACCCACCCGAGGCCGGCCGTAAATCCATACCGTATTTTTGATGGAGCTCCTGAATCCTTCGAGTATACCGCCCCTCCAGAATGACATCAAACCAAAACTCGTACATGTAAGACGCCCTGGCCAGCACGGGACCGGGGAACTTTGCGAGAGGGTGCCACGTAATTCGGTAGACGGCGAGCGTGGTCGTGTGCAGAAGCCAAATACCCGCAAGCACAAGCGGCCATCTCCAGGAGGTGCCGCCGACGGAACGGAGCCAGTCGAGGTTGGCCGCTTTGGCGCCGAGGAAGGATGTCATATTGGTCGTGGCAAGCCCTTGGAGGTTGGCCTAGGCGCGGGGTTGTCTGAGGGGTGCCCGGAAATGTTGTATATGGTGGGCAGAGGCGAGAGATGCTTCTCTGGAGCGTTGCCGAGTTCAGGATAGTTGATGACAGAGCGAGGAGCGTAATAAGTCGGGAGGCCTGGAGGAATCAGACCACCAGTGGGGATGGCGGCGATGGCCACGGTTCTTGAAGTCGCTTGTGGCCAAGAAATGTTCGCAACAATCCGGTTTATGTTTTTACCTGTTCTAAGCGACCTGATTCTGGAACGGAGATGTCGTTCGTGACGTGTTCTCGGGGACCATGGAGTGCCTCTCGGGGGAGAGATGTGGCTTGGTACTATTGGCTCCGCATGCAGGAATCCGCTGGCCCGGGCCGTGGCGTTGCATCAAGATTATCTTGGTCGGGAAACGTAGTTACATCGCGTGCCCGAATTGAGGGGCCGTTGGATACACGGTATGACCGGGAGTGGTTTGTCGGTAACGAGGAGGGCCGTTGGGAACTTGTGGTCCGGATCGTAGGATTCGAGGGATTGGACTTTTT
Organism: Thelonectria discophora; assembly: GCA_911649645.1. Taxonomy (NCBI): domain Eukaryota; kingdom Fungi; phylum Ascomycota; class Sordariomycetes; order Hypocreales; family Nectriaceae; genus Thelonectria; species Thelonectria discophora. The sequence continues at coordinate 774,326 of CAJVRK010000002.1, read as the reverse complement.
GTAGTGGGAATGAGGCCCTAGGACTTGGGACCAAAAAACCTGTATGGAGAGCATAGTGGATGTATAGAGAGCGTTGAACGTAGTTCTCCAAGGACAAGGAACTCCTATATATATCAACTAGATGCCGCATCAATTGTTACAAACGGCATTCCTATCCAGACCACCAACTGCAAGCATGGCAACCATGACCGTCCAGACCAAACTCAGTGAAGCCATGCAACTGCCAGTAGGCACGCGGTTCCAGATGCCAGACACGGGCGGCAAGCTGCCCTGGCGAAAGCACAAGCTGGCCGAGGAGCTGCACGCCCGGCTGTCTGAGGCCCGCCGAGAGCTCATGTCAGAGGAGTTTGGATCCGAGCTCACGTCCCTCATCCTCGACGTCGAGGGCATCATCTCCTGGGCATGCCACACGTTCCCCTTTGCCAACCCGTGGCAGATGGACCTCCTCGCCAACATGTCCCTCCTGGCGGTTCTGTACGACGACGTGCTGAGCCGGACCAGACTCATCGACGACCCGGAGCAGGTCCGTCGTCTGACCAAGCTCTACGCGTCCGTGTCGTCGGGCCAGGAACCCCCCGCTGACCAGCCGGCCGCGCGCTGGCTCTGGGAGACCAACGAGAAGTTTTGCTCGCAGCTGTCCGCCGCGGCCGTCGAGCGCTGGCGGTCCATCAACCGCGACATTGGCGACAAGGTGAACCGCGAGAACTCGTTCCACCGCACGCGCGAGCTCCCCAAGCTAGACGAATTCCTGCAGCTGCGGCGAGTCAGCCTGTTTGGGTACTGGGTCGTCTTCGTGGCGGAGCTCAGCTCGGGCGTGGACATGACGGAGCACCTGGCGAGCTCTCCCGAGCTGCGCGACCTGGAGACGACGGCCATCGAGCACATCCTCTTTGCCAACGACCTGCACTCGTTCGTCAAGGAGGCCAAGCTGGGCGAGTACTCAAACTCGTTTTGGGTGCTGAGACGAGACGGGCGGACGGTGCAGGAGGCGGTCGACTGGCTGGCCGAGACGCTCGTGGCCAAGGAGGAGGAGCTCCTGGAGCGGTCGCGTGTGATTCTTGGCGGTTCGCTTGGGAGTGATCCCGATGTCCGCCGCTATCTAGACGCGCTTGCGTATGCGTGCGGCGGGACTCTACATTATCATAGGACGAGTCGGCGCTATTGGGGTTCGACGCATGATGGGACGCCGATTAATAATGGACTTGTGACGGTGACCTTGAATGGGGTCGAGTTTGCGCCTATTGGCAAGGTGGTGCTGAGTGAGGTTGTTTAAGGGAGCATTTATTTCTTTAATATTGAAGACTGACTATTTAACGACTATGTCATCCGGTGCAACCTTTGCGATACTGAGTTCACTTAATTGAGCATCGCCAATAGCCATCGATTGATGGTGACCTTCCCCGCCTGCCCCGGAAGCATCGGAGTTGGACACCCGACAGTATTCAACGAATCAACACACATCCGAACACTGCCAAGTTTGCCAAGACAGATAGCTACGTATCTTGGTATCGCACGTGAATTATAGATAAGTCTAATTATAAGATTCATCCTGGAGAATAGATCATCCATCCCGTTTCCTATCCAAGCTACGTCTAGCGGCAAATACATCGGCACTTCTCAACATCATGTCATTCCTCACAGCCAACATCTAAAACAAGCCTCACGCCCAGCCAGCTGGCAGCCACCTTGCCACCTACTCAAGGCAACCCATCCATCATCATCATCATTCAACACCAAACAGGACATCGCCGAGCCTTTGTCCTCCAAAGATTTCGAAAATGACGCACAAAAGTGCAGAGCTGACGAGTCAATGCAACCATGCACGACGCAAATAGCGAAACGTGGTGGCCCAACAGCGCGGCGTCGGATATTCCAGGCCGAGCATGAAATTCCCATGGCCATACAGTCCAGGTGGCACAAGATGCTTGGCTTGCACGGCGCAACACGTGTGCTTCATCTCATCCTCAGTGCCGGTATTCCGGTCAGCCTTTTGGTGCATGCATTGCACAGCCTATTAAGCCATTTGGCACTCTGTTGGGTGACACTCGGCGCAAAAGGACCACCCATTCCTGTGAATGCTGTCCACCAATTGCCAACTCGGGTGTCCATGCCCCGAGACAAACTCGGATCGACACGAAGATCCTTCTCGAATCCTGCGCGGGGGAGGAGCAAGGACGGGGCTGTGAAAGCGGTTTGCTATTACAATAAACCCTCGACCTTCCGAAAATCGCTTAGATCGCATCGCAGATCTCTACATCTCGAGTGTCTTCCTCCGCATCCCCCACAGATGGTAACTTCGGGGGCTTACCGCCGGCATGCTGACATGCAGGGAGGTGCAGTCATCTTGCCGTCAATGCGTAGGTATTTGATGTTGGCCGGCTGCCGCGTCAACCAGGTAATAAAAGACCTAGGAGAGCACTTGGTGTAATCTTGGTCTTGGAGTCTCTCATCTCAATCGCTCATGATCATCTCTTGATTCCATCATTCGGCATGACCACCTATAGTAGCACAACGCCGCCAGAGCTGGAAAAGGCTGCGACCTCGGACGTCGAGAATGTAGCACCGGAAAAGGACCCTCAGCTGTCTGCCATTGCGGCGGAGCGTGCTGCCCTTCTCGCCAAGCTTCCCGACCCTGACGCGGGCAAGAGTGAGGAAGAGCGTTGTGAAATTGTGAGTTGATGCCTTTCCTTGTGTGAAATGCTAAAACTTACTAATCCATCCAGGACCGCAAACTCATGTGGAAGGTCGACAGATGGCTCATCCCCTGGCTATCTCTCCTCTACCTCCTCTCATTCCTCGACCGAACTAACATTGGCAATGCCCGCCTCGCCGGCCTCGAAGACGACCTGTCCATGGTCCAGGGCAACTACAACATGGCCCTCACCATCTTCTTCATCAGCTATGCCCTCTTCGAGCCCATCACCAACGGCCTCCTCAAGCGCCTGACTCCCCGCGTCTTCTTCACCACCATCATCATCGTCTGGGGCATCGTCATGACTCTCATGGGCGTGGTTGATAGCTATCACGGCCTTCTCGTGGCTCGTTTCTTCTTGGGCGTCGCAGAGGCCGGCCTGTACCCGGGAGTCAACTACTATCTCGGCTGTTGGTACCGGGGCTCCGAGATTGGCACCCGCGCCGCCATCTTCTTCTCGGCCGCTGCGCTCGCGGGGTCGTTTGGAGGCTTGTTGGCTGCTGCGATTGCCAAGATGGACGGCGTCGGGGGCAAGCCCGGGTGGGCGTGGATTTTCATCCTCGAGGGACTGGCGACGGTCTTTATCGGCATTTTCTGCTGGTGGATGGTCTTTGATTGGCCCGAGACGGCCCGTTTCCTGACTCCGGACGAGCGCATCCGCGTGCAGCGTCGTCTCATCATGGATCGCCAGGGCAGGACGGCCAACGACTTTGACAAGCGATACATCCTGGCGGCCCTCAAGGATTGGAAGACGTACGGGTACATGGTCATGTACATGGGCAGTCTGATGCCGCTGTATGCCTTTTCTCTCTTCCTTCCCACTATTTTGCGCGGCATGGGCCACGAAGGCACTCACGCGCAGTTGCTCTCGGTTCCGCCGTATGCTTGTGCCGCGTTAGCCACTGTTGTTGTCGGTTTTGTGGCGGACCGGACCCGTTGGAGAGGTTTCTGCAACATTGTGACGGTTTCCGTGGGTATCATTGGCTTCATCATGCTGCTGGCGTCGTCAAAGCCAAACGTGCAATACGGCGCTGTGTTCTTGGGTGCAATGGGTGAGTCACCACTTATACAATAGCCAACAATAATGCTAACTCTACCAGGAATCTATCCCACCGTCTCCAACACCGTCTCCTGGGTCAACAACAACATCGAAGGCTCTCTCAAGCGCGCCATCGTCCTCGGCATGGTCGTCGGATGGGGCAACCTCAACGGCGTCGTCTCCTCCAACATCTACCTCGACCGCGAGAAGCCGCGCTACTGGAGTGGCCACGGTACCGTCCTCGGCTATCAAGTCCTCTTCCTTCTCGGCGGCTCCATCTTCATGCACGTTATGCTTCGCAAGGAGAACCGCGACCGGCAGATGGGCAAGTTGGACGCGAGGTACGCGGCCATGACGGAGGAGCAGAAGATTATTAGTGGCGATGTTCGGCCAGACTTTGTATACACTCTGTGAGGGTGGAGGGTGTGTTGGAAGTTTTCGTAGGGGAGTGTAGGGGTACATCAATACCCCTTTCCGTTGCATTCTCGGGGTATAGGTTAGGCGCGATGGGAGTCGGAAGTTGGAACGGGAGGATGTAAAGCAACTGTTAGACTCCATCGGGTTGAACGAGCATTCATTTTCTTTGTCTTTGGTTATTCGCCTATGAGTTTGATAATTTACAGTCCGTTAACTAACTAGTTACGACAATTCTCTTTATGACTTTGCGATGAGGCAATGGTCTACGTATGCCTCACGCTTCATCTTGACAAAAAGGCCCTCATGTAGGAACAGAACAACAAACATTTTCAGAATCAAGTGAAAAATTAACTCTACTCTCGCAGCTCCCCAACATGCTAGTTTTATTGTGCCTGATATTCAAAAGCTACCATTGGATAGGGCTTTCATTCCGTTCTCAACCCCTGCTTTGGGCTTGGTGGGCTTCAGCGGTTTGAGACAATGGTCTCGAGATACGTACCTCGAGGTTTTTAACTTGTCAGCTCAAATTTCTCACTCTTCTACTGCAAAATTCGGCATCTTCCTTAATTATTCCTCCTTTACGAATGCTCATCCCCGCCCCGACAATTCACCAATCACGTCCCCCCTCAACAACCGTGGCTCGCGCACTAACACCAAGGTCCAACTAGCCACCCATCTCGGTCCGATTATTTAGAGTTACAGTCACCTAGTGTAAGCCGGACCAAGCACCGCAAGCCCTCTGCCGCCCCATGCATCCCCTCCGAGAAGGTCACCGCGGAGGTCTCCCAGGGCCTCGACGCTCGACTAGACCAGGGCGACGCGGCCGCGCCGTGGGGAGGGAATGACCTTGTTCATTACCCCGTCTTGTGTGAGGGGAGACGGTGTGCGGAGAGGATCCCTTATTGGGGTATCTTGGGGATCTGGACCGTTGTTTTGCGGTGCCGAACTCGGATCGAGGTGGCTAGGTAGAACCGGAGAAGAGTTCACGTGAGGGAAGTGAGGAGCTTGCTCTCCGCATCAACTCCATATGGAGAGGTTGGAGAAGTCTGGGGATTAACTCGTGTGTGGAGGTTGTGGGTATGAGTAGGTACAAGCCGACTCATGCTCGAGTCCACGTCTCGAGATATAAAGAGGCATCACTGTCGACTACTCAATTCATGCTCATCACTTTCCCCCTCTCCTCTCATCCTCAATCACTCCCTCACAATGGCTGGCGCAATTCCCACCGCTGCTCCCACGCTCGCAGGCGGCTATCTCACCGGTCGAGCCCTCATCTTCCCCCTGTCCCTCATCATCTCCCTCTTCTTCCTCTGGGGCTTCTCCTACGGCCTCCTCGATGTCCTCAACAAGCACTTCCAGACCGTCCTCGGCATCACCCGCCTCGAGTCAACCGGCCTCCAGGTCATGTACTTTGGCGGCGGCTACCTGCTCTTCTCTCCTATTGCTGCCGAGGTCCTTAAGCGCCGCGGCTACAAGCAAACCATCCTGATGGGCCTCTCGCTCTACTCCCTCGGCGCCATCCTCTTCTGGCCCATGGCTAAGCTGGCCGACGGTAACAGCAACGGCCGGGCTGTGTTTGGTGGTTTCTGCGCGTGCACCCTTATCATCGCCTGCGGCCTGGCCACGCTCGAGACGGCGGCCAACTCGTACGCCGTGGTCATCGGCAAGCCCGAGACGGCCTCGATGCGCCTGCAGTTCTGCCAGTCCTGGAACGGCGTCGCCTCATTCATCGGCCCTCTCATCGCCTCAAAGTACTTCTTCACCGGCACCAACGCCAACAACCTCACAAACGTGCAGTTCGTTTACCTGGCTGTGGCCTGTGCCGGCGCCGCCGTGGCGGTGCTCTTCTTCTTTGCTCGCCTGCCCGAGGTGTCCGAAGCCGTCATCGAGGACGAAGCCCACGGCCACTCGGCGCAGGGCTCCTTCTGGAAGCAGTACAACATGTGGTTCGCCTTTGGCGCCCAGCTCTGCTACGTCGGTTCCCAGGTGACCATTGCCACCTTCTTCATCAACTACGCGCACGAGAACGGCGGCATCTCCACCAGCAAGGCGAGCACCATGCTGAGCTACGCCCTCATCACCTTCACCGTCGGCCGGTTCGTCGCCACGGGCCTGGCCATGGTCTTCCGGGCCGACTTCATCATGGTCGTCTACTCGCTCTGCGCCATTGCCCTGACGGCCTATGTCAGCGCCGGCCACGGAGCTGCGAGCGTCGGAGTCCTCATCGCCATCTTCTTCTTTGAAGCCCCCATGTATCCCACCATTTTCGCCATGGGTACGAAAAACCTCGGCCGCCACACGAGGCGCGCCGCGGGAGTTCTCGTCATGGGCGTCTCGGGTGGTGCCATCTTCCCCCCTATCCAGGGCGCCATTGCCGATGCCAAGAGTACCCGCATCAGCTACCTGGTGCCCATGGTTGGCTTCGTCTATGTGCTGGGGTACGTTTCCGTTCACTGGGTTCGCGGCGGCATGGGCGTCTTGCGGCCGAAGGATGTGGAGGAGGAGTCTGATGAGTCTGGGGAGATGGAAAAGGGGGGTGTTGTTATTGAGCAGCATGAGAAGAAGAGCAACGAATACGCATAGATTATAAAGTAGTAGAAATAGAACGCCTGAACTTTGTCACCTTTCTCGAGTATTTTCTACAATGTTGAACAGACTTGCCGTCTTAAATCCGTCCTCCTGTCTCCGTCTTAGATTAACACTCCCTAGATAACATCTATTCGAGTAGCTTACCTCCAATGAAATATCCTCTCCAAGAAACGAGAGTGATGATAACATCCTTCCCTATGAGTTCATTTCCTTGGCATCTTCTTGGCGTCCCCCTAGCTCGATCTATATGACGCGTGGAGACTTTGAGGAGAACGGCCGAGTCTATTATGACATGGACCTCTAGCATGATGCTTAAATTCTTTAGCCTTCCGCGATGCTGGTAGCTGAGAAGTTGCAGGCTTGGGTCCCAAGGGAGCCGAAGGAGGAACATGTCAACTTTGAGTATGGTCTTCAGACGTTATTCTAATAGCACTTCATATATATGGAAATATACTGCGAACAATAATTCGAGGCAGCTTGTGATACCATTTTATCGACCAAGTTCCTGCGCAACCATTCTCACAAAATTCGGATGTACTGCGGCTCATAGTACCACCAGCCATTTTCGAGTGACATTTCCGTGTTGCCCATCTCCCATAGCGACCAACGCCGTTAATGGTGGTCAAGAAACTGTAATGACGCGTGTTGAGCTATCTGGACCTTGAAACGTCCGGGGCAATAGCCGTGATGGTCTAGATGAGCCTCTCAAAAGCGAGCTCCACAATGCCACCGAGTCTTCAGATGCCGGTGCGGATCAGCCTCTGGTGGATTGTTGAAGGCACGTTTTTATAGACAGCATCGGGGGACCTAAGACCTGAAAGGGGTTGCCGTCGGGTTGAGAAAGTGGTCGGGCGCTGGCAATTATTGGTTCATGTTGATTTGAGGATGGAATGAGCCGCGTGGGGATGACACGTTCTTGCTCTGAAGGGACAGTGAAGTTGATTGGCACTTTCAGATTAAAAAGGGACACTAATCCAGCAGGCGTCACATGCGTCACGAGAAAGAAATTCACCGGTGGAGGAAGAAAACGTGGTTGGATTCATAGGGATCTTCTCCATCCCAGGATCAACAGGGGATCTTCTCAAGTTCCCTCCGTCCCAACATTCATATGTAGGGGACCTCCATTCCATCTCAAAACTCACAGAGAGCCTTCTCGTCATCCCAAACTACCTAGGCAAGAACAGAACTAAGAGAGCTTTCGAATTCGAAGAAAATGCAAGAGGGATCGATAGGATTGTTCCTGCAGCTCCATGTCTTTCCCTTGGCTCTGCTGTGGGACAAGAACCTCGGCTGGGACATCTGTGAGACTGTCCACTCGGAGGAAAGAAGGCAGCACTAAGCCGGTACGGCCATAGGGGTTGTCGCATAGGTGCATGTGCATTCCCGTCACTTTGTTCTTCCGAGCGGGGACTATCGGGACGAAGAGTGCTTTGTCGACTTTCGGATCAATCGTCGTGGTAATCTGCACGCGTTGCGGTTAGTACACCCAAGCACAATCTTCCCATGCTCAGGCAGGGAGACGAACCGGCGCGACTTGGAACCATCCCGACTTTTTGGTCGAGTCTCCAACAACGATGACCATGTGACGAAGGAACTGGTTGGAGAGAAACAAGTGAGGTTTGGTAGCGTCGCTCCATTCTTGGCGCGCCTTGAGGCGGTACACCCTTCCGTACAACAGGTCGAGGCGTCTCATGATGATCTGACCTTCCCCAGCCTGTTAAAAAAAAAAAAAAAAAAATGATGGCGAAAGGCAGTGCAGGCTCGTGGTGTAAAGTTTCTTCGAGGGAGCTGACGATGGGGAGGGGGAAGAAGTGGGAATTGAGTCGGGTGAGGAGGACTGAAAGAGGAAGACGAAAGAGAAGGCGAAGAGGGAAAGCAGACACAAGAACCAGATGTTTACGTTACACTGGCTCCCAGAAGCTTGGCGCATGAGGACATATCAGTCAATCATTCGCTTCGGCAATCTTAAGACAAACAAGCTCATGGTGAGGTTTGCACATGACGGTTCGTTGGGCCCCAGCGTCTGTTTGTGTTCTCGTGATAGCCACACGGCAACGGAGAACAGAAGGAGTTACTCATGAGGTTATCGCGAGGTATTAAAGTGATATGTAGCGAAGTTAAATTGCACGAAAACGCGAAACATGAACGTTGGGCTTCTGCAAAGACCTGTCCTCCCAGGCTGACGGCCTTCTAGCGCCACTTGCTCATCCCGTACCACTCCCACCATCTCCGTCTATCGGTTACTTGTATTAGGGAAACGCGCTTGCAAATCCTTTAACTTGTCAATCCAAATATCGCACCTCTCCGAAGTGGCCCGAACAAGAGCCTCTTCCACATCAGCCCCCGCCCCAGCAAGCATCTCGGCACTGCTCCAGTGACAGTTCCGAATCGAGAGCATCAGCGCAGAATCTCCGCCAACGTCCTTTGCGTGAAGCAAAGACCCGTCGCAGGTCGAGACAAGGATCCGGATGCGTTCCAAATCTCGGATTCGAACTGCCTGATGCAACGCCGTGTCGCCGTAGGCGTCTCTCGCGATTCCGTCGATGTAGGGTGCTTGACCCCCCGAGGCGTGCTCCAACAGTAGGCTCACAATGTCCCCCTTGCGGTGGTTTCTCGCCATGAAGAGTGCCTGCATCTGTCCCTGGGCATCGTCGGGATATCGCGACAAGACGTTTTGCAGGAGCGTCATGTTTCCACACTTGGCGGCCGCGACAATGTCTTGTGCCTGGTACTCGGCGCCGTGTTGCGAAAGAAGCGCCATGATGCCTGTCAATCCTGCTGCCACGGCGATGTCATATGGTGTTTTTCCGGTCTTGGTGTGCTGGACACTTGTTTGGGCTCCGTGGGCGAGAAGCATTCTGACCACTGCCTCGTCTTTTTCCCTCACAGCCACGTGCAGTGGTGTGTCCCCCGCTGTATTAAAACCCGAGATGTTGTCCATGGCCGCCATCAAGAGAGAGATGCCGTCTTCAAACCGTCTTGAGATCGCATCGCAAAGTGCATCAGTGAACACGCCTAACCTCGCTTTTTTGTACTCTTCGTCGTTGTCCACAAGCTCAACAGCCGTTGATTCAGCCTCGATAAGTTTTGAAAGGACGTCGGTCTTCGCAAGTTCGACGGCCATCATCAGTGGAGGCTTGCGAGCGCCGGGGGAGGCCAAGATGCGCGTCAATTCTTCAGGCACTGTTGACAGTATCGCTTGAACGAGGTGGTCAAGGTTGTTGAGGCGTCCAAATGCCGTTGCCACATGGACCGCCGTGTTCTCTCTGGAGTCGGCAATCGCCGGAAAAGCACCATTCACCAGCGCCCATTTGAGGAGAGTGTCGTCTGCCCTCGCCGCCGCCCTGTGACAAACACTCCGACCCATTTCATCCAAGCTGTCAATGTCGATATCGTTAGCCAAGAGTTCCGTAGCGACGGCGAGAATCTTTCCGACGCCCCCTTCGTGAGCGTCTTCCACCCGGGCGTCCTCAAAAAGGGTGTGAAGCAGGTTCTGCTCTGCACTTGTGTTGACCATTCCCCGTGTGATGAAAACCTGAGCAACTTCCCAGTTGTTGTTTTGAATCGCCACATGCAATGGCGTGAGGCCGCTGCTGTCTTGTGAGAATCCATCTACCCCTCCCTCAATGAGGCGAATGGCGAGCTGGGATCCTTCCTTTGGCGGACGCTGGGCCGCCAGATGGAGAGGATGGCAGGTGGCCTTCGAAAACCTCGAGATTGAAGGAGGCCAGAGGTCAAGCAAGTAGTTGACAACGTGAAGATGGACTTCGTCGTGGATTATTAGGGTACCCGGCAAGAGCCTGTCGTATACATCTTTGGCACTCAACGCTCGACGTAGGCTATCCTTGATCGCCTCGTCTTCTTGCGCGACGACTCCCGGAAGCGCCTTCAAGACATCTAGCATCCCGATAGCGGGGAGGAGAAGCTCCAAGATTTTCTTCTCGGGTAATGCCAGGGCCTTTTCAACACACGCGTGCCCATCTCTAGCCAAGCCTATTTCGGACCGGCCGTACTCGTCGGCGTTTTTCAATAGCAGCTCCACGCCGGGCTGCAAGCCATCTGAAACTGCCTGGAGCAACGGAGAGGGCAGATCAAGTGGCTGGCTCGAGCTGCTGCCGGCGTTTGGCTGAAGATCTCGCCTTGCGGATCCTTGGCCGTATTTGAGGTGTCTGTCCTGAGGAGAGAGGTTGTCCCTGGGAACAGATCTGCGGCCGTAGTCTAGTCGAAAAGGCCGTTTCAAGTTGGGCGAGGTGAGTAGCTGCTCGGCACATTCAAGGAACCCGTGCCGTATGGCCGCATGCAACGGCGTCCAGCCATTCTGGTCTTGAACTGCGACATATGCACCTTCTTGCAAGAGCATCTTCGTAACTGCTATGAAACCTTTGTCGACGGCATATAGCAACGGTGTCCATCCGCGGTGATCCGTGTCATTGAGCAGAGCCTTGTGATGCCTCAGTAGAGCAGAAGCCCACTTGGCACTGCCAGTCTGGGCCATCAAGTGCATGAGGCCTCGTCCGTCGGGCATGGTGACGTTTGGGTCTGCAATCTTGGAAAGCTCATCGGCGAGGTGCTCCCAGGAGTTCTCGATGGCGATGAAGATTGGGGTGCGGCCGTCCTTTTCCGCACGGTTGACGTCGACGCCGGCCGTGATCAACTGCGTGACGGCCAAGTCATCGGAACACTCCAGCGCAACGTGAAGTGGCGTCCGACCGCGTTCGTCGGCGGAATTTATGTAGCCGGGGAGCATAAACGCTGCGACCATGACTTCTTTCCCGTTCTCAATGGCAACGTGAAGAGGTGTTCTGAGCCCCGTAGTTGCTTGCCATGGTTGCCACGGTGCATGTTGTAGGGACGGTTCAGCCATGAGAATTTGAGCGAGGTCTTGAAGTTCGTGGAGCGCAGCGGCGTGGAGCGGCGAGATGCCGTGAGGGTACTTGTGTTGTCCGTAAATGTATCGAGCTATTCTGGCCCAGAAGTGGAAATGTCCCGACCCCGGCTGAAAGAATTCCAACAGCTCGGGGTCCCAGAGATGTTGCAGGCGCTCCATGGGGAGTCTCGATATGTATCGTGGCAAGTTGCGGACCGCGTGCTCGAGAAATGGCGTGTTGGCAAATACGTCAGGCATCAAGTATGTGTCGTCGTCGCCGAGCGCGTCTTCCACTTCTGAAATTCCGGCTGTGGACACGTCGTCCATCTTCAAGTACCGCGTACAAGCGAGCAGGAGCTGGGAATTGCCAACCGTCTCGTCGATGTAAAGGATGTTGACTCGGTCTCCCTCGAGGAGCGGGGACTTGAGAAACCTGTAGACGGAATAATGTGCCAGCTCAATCTTCCCCGTCGATTGGGACTCGCGAATGAGGCTGCCGCATATCTCAAAGATTTCTTTCGGGTTGATGACTTTGTTGCGTTGAACATGGGCGAGGGAAGGAGTGTCGGATGTGATTGCAATGCCTTCAACCACCTCGTCGAGATCAAGAGGCGTGCCGGAGAGCATCACGAACTGAAGGATCCTCTTGGCGAGGATTCTGTCTTCTTCTGTGAGGTGGAGGAAGGTCTGTTCAAAGGTCCGTTCGAGATTGCGCGGTAGGGCTTGGAGCAAGGCAGGAGTGATCATGGTCCGGACGTGGACGAGATGGTCGAGCTGACAGATGACCCAGAGAAACCTGCGCAAGAGTTAGCTAGGACATGTCAAGAGAGTGACATACACTCACATTCCGTCGGCACGGTTGACAAGCTCGCGCACGATATCTTCCACCTGCGGTCCACGGAACCTACGCCGGCTGAGCTTCTTCCGAACGAACCTCTCGATATCGGAAGCGATGTCTCGGGGCGTGATTGTAACAGTGCAATAAAACGAAAATGCATCCTCGAGGTCCATTTCCGCCCGGCTAGCCACCAGAACCTTGAAGTCGCCATCCGCCTGCGACAGCGTCTCCAAAAAGTCCAGCATCATCAGTCGATGAGCCTCGGGCATCTCATCGAGGCCGTCGACGATGAAGAAGAGCTTCTCAAAGTACGGCGCCATTTCCATCAAGAACGTCTGCAGGACGTCGAAATCTGGCCGGGTCGACACTTTTTGGTGCTGCTTGTACAGCTTGTCAATGGGTTCCATCAGCATAGCTGGGTTGGATGACTGCCGGAGTAGTTGGCCTATGAAGGACCCCAGGAGGCGACCTGGGTCGAGGCTGGGAGAATTTGAGAAGCGGCAGTAGTGGTAGGCGAGAGCGCTATCTTTTGAATCCATGTATGTTTCCTGGATCGCGGCGATGATTCTTGATCTGTTGTACATGTTAGATGCGTGGAGTCAACTGCAGCATGAGGAGTCGAGGACTCACACGATGATGGATTTCCCAGAGCCCTCTACGCAAGAAGTCAGCAATATTGATCTTGTGCCGAAAATATGCATGACATACGGATTCCATTTAGCCAAAGGAACGATGAGCTTTCTGATGTCAACCACAACCCGTATTCGGGCTTGTCGAGGATCCAATTGGCTGATTCGGCATCTCGTCGCTTGCATAGATCCTCGTGCTCGCTATCTGTGACGGGGCCGAGCCAGTCGACGAGTTTCTCGCGATGCTTCTCTATGAGCGAGGTTAGATGACCGATTATCACGGCGAGAGTGCTTACCTTGCTCAGTGTCGACCAGGATTTCAACCGCCTTTTCGATTCGCTTTTGGCCCGCATCAAACGAGTCGATTTTGTCCATGATTTCCGCCATTTTGCGGCGCATGGTTTCGGATTCGGAGCTGCGAGTGATTAATACTCCATCACCATCACTTAGGATCACCTACCTCCTCTCAAATTGAAAGCACAAGATGAAAAACGACTTGTAATGCTCAATGCGCCTCGAAAGCTTCTCCACGCGCTCCTCCCTCGCATCCCCCGCCACAACCATCATGACGCGATTAGCCGTGGCAATCTTGTTCAGCACGCCGGATATCTCCTTCAGCGTGTTTGTGCTATCCTCGAGCATCTTCTCCATGATGGCCGGGTCCGCGAGGAACTCGGGCCGCGTTTTCAGGTGCTCCTCGACACCGAGCAAAATCCCCGAGAAACCGGCCGTTTCGTTGACCAGGGCTCTCAGGTCGTCGGCGTTGCGACTCATCTTCGTGGTCAAGGCGTAGCCGACCGAGACGATCTGGGCGGCCAGACCGATGAGGCCGGCGATGCTGGCGGTGAGGGATAGGGGATCCATGGTGTTGATGGGCCATGGTGAGGGGAGCTGAAAAGGGGAGGGGAAGTTGAGATTTGTATCATGGCTTGACGGAAGCGGAATGTGGCAGTGTGGCGCTGGTCTGGAACAAGGCGCTGTCTCTAGCCGCCAATAAATGCCTTGACGAGGCAGATTCGAGCTGGATGCCTTTGAGGCGGGGTACCTAGTCTAGCTGAATCTCGCAGCTATTTCACTGCGTGATTAAACCCAATGCTCTCCAGAGATCTTTGCTTTCTCGGCGTACAATTCCTTCATTTTACAACCAGGCAGTTCAGATATCTGCAATGGTCCCCAATTTGTATTCGGCTGCCCTCGACAAGCCATTGTCCAAGCTAGCCGCAGCTGACCCCTTTGGGACCATCACTCTCTGGACCTACTTCAATAACTGCCTGATTGAAGCAACGCGTCAAGTTGCTTCCTCGCAGGAAATCAACCATGACATTCGAGAGGCAGCCAAGACTGATATCGTCTACGCATCATTCTTGGTCTTTGCAATTACTCCTAATGTCTCTATTGGAACGCGTGGGTTTGCGCGCTGTATGGAAAGCGAACGCTAATAAATAGTAGCAAAAGAGCACTTCCTCCGACTCCTCAATCGATGTGTGATAAGCAGCTACGACATCGTCCAGGGCTCAGCAACATTCATGCACGAAGAAACCGGCGTGTCCGCCTTTGAAGAACCCTCCATTCTGCAAATCGTCCTTGCCGTCGCCATCAAGCATCACAACCACGACGTGCTGCGGCCGCTAGCCAGCCGCAAAACACCCGACCGAGGCATCTTCAAGTTTGCAAGCTCCCAAATCGCTACCCAACTTCAAGAAGCCGTTGCATCGCCGCTTGTTTGGACCGCTCTCGTCCACCAAGGCGGATGGCTTACCGCGTCGGATGCCGCAGCTGGTATGACTGACGCGATTCAAAATCCGGGCAAGCGACCTCCCGCCTTTCACATTAATAGACAAGGTGAAATACCTGGAAACATTCTGCGGTCTTGCGTGAAGGATCGTCCCAGCGCAGAGCTGCGCGCCTACTTTCCTCACGTCCCGCGCAGTCTCTACGACGCGATCCCTCCTCACCACAAGTGGCCGGGCGATCCCGTACTGGTCAAATACGCCGCGGCTCGCGCCAGCCCGGAAGGACTGGAGGTGATGAAGCTCCTCGTCGAGATTGGCGGCATGAAGGTTAACGACTCGGAGACGTGGTGGAAAGCCGGCGATTACGATCCGCGAGAGTGGAATCCAAAGTGCAAAGATGGTAGTGACTGTACGGAAACGGCGCTGCACATTGCTGTCGATCATGGAAACTTGGCCATGGTAGATTATCTTTTGACTCATGGGGCTGAAAGGATTCAAGACGGATATGGGCGTGATCAGCTGAGCAGAGCCGAATTGAGAGGAGGGAAGGAGGTAATCGATCTATTCGTCAGGCATGGCTGGAAAAAGGGTCGGCTCAACTTTGAGAAGCTGCCGAAGCTGGGGTGAACATTGACTTTTGAAAAGTCCCAATTCTTTTCGTCATTACCATGTTCTTACTACCATTGAACAAGTCAGATAACAACATGTCGTTGTCCAATTGGCTTAGGCCTCCTGGTTCTTTGATCGACGTCGGCTATTTCCTTATGCAGGAACATCCGCAATGACATGATCCGCAACCTCACATATTGTTCCCCAATCAAGGCACATAATTGACAAATTGTAGCTGGCACTTCCCCCTCTCAAGCGGGGGTATTGGGTAGCACGGAACCTTTGCTCACCGCTTCTGTGTGCGATGGGCTGATTACCCCTTGGACCCTCAGGATGGCCCCAACGACCATGTTACGGCTACTATGTTACTACAGGCCCAGGATGAGCCTTGAATCGTAGATTCATATGAAGTCTGCGAACTAAGACCTAGTGCCATTCAAAGCAGTCACGCCCGGATGGTTCGTACCGATCTGGGTTCACAAACTTGGGCAACAATTCAACCCGAAACATCGGCCACACTCATGAACTCACCAATTAGTCCTTCACTCCGCCACGATATACTATCATAATGGGCTCCCTCGACACCAAGCCAGTCATTCTCGTTGTCACGGGAGCTTGGCACCCACCCCAGTGCTACAAACCCCTAGACGAGGCACTGGCTGGCCTGGGGTACGAATGCGTTATCCCACATCTCCCCTCAATGGGACCCGGCGCAAACGGCGTGACTTGGGAAGAAGACAGGGACTTGATAGTACAGACAGCCACTCCGTACTTTGAGGCAGGAAGAGAAGTCGTTCTCGTTGCGCACTCTTATGGGGGCGTTCCTGCGGGGGCTGCGACAAAAGGGCAAGGAGTTGAGGAACGAAGGAAGCGAGGAGAAAAACGCGGCTTTAAAGCCATTATTTTCCTTGCGGCTTTCGCCATCCCCGTCAAGGGTACGGATCTCCTCACCACGTTTGGAGGAGTCTGGCCGGACTGGCAAGATACCCACGAACCATACACAAAGGTGCCTACCCATCTCATTTCCCATTCTCCAGTTTGACTCACTTGATGTCAGAACAAATTGTCACGAGTAAACGACTCGGCCTTGGCCAAGATGTACAGCGACGCCACCGAGGAGGAACAGAGAAAAGCGTTCGCCATGACCCTTCCCCATTCTCAAGACGCATTCGAAACGCCCGTCAACTTTATTGCCACGGACATCACCATTTCGAAGACGTATTTGATCTGCGAGGACGATCAAGTGTTTCCGCCGGCGCTTCAGCGTCACCTCGCGAAGTCGACACCCGGCATGAAGGAAGCGAGCATCTCGGCGGGCCATTGCCCGTTCCTTGGGAAGTGCGAAGAGACGGCAAAGGTTATTATTGAGATTGTCGAGGGGAGTGCATAGACAGGTTTATTAGACTAAATTCTCCATGATTGCCGTGGTTCAGTATCAAATACGATTTGGTTCTTGCTCAACTGTTTGTGACAGATTGGATGTTCGCGATAGACACGAAGAGGTTCCAGCCCTCCTAATGGATCAAGGAGGTTTCCATCTCGCATCGATGATCTATTAAACGAGATTTTCTATGCCACATACCATCATTAAAAAGGATT
This sequence comes from Thelonectria discophora, assembly GCA_911649645.1. Taxonomy (NCBI): domain Eukaryota; kingdom Fungi; phylum Ascomycota; class Sordariomycetes; order Hypocreales; family Nectriaceae; genus Thelonectria; species Thelonectria discophora. Next base: position 757,314 of record CAJVRK010000002.1, on the reverse strand, counting down.
ACCAGTCTCAAATACAATTACATCGTCTTATAATCTACACCCAGTTTTAGCTAGTGGCGCTACGGTGTAGCTCAGTTGAGGTAGAGATGCACGATCGCGAAAGCAGATCCATGTAGCTCTGCTGAGGATCGTTGAAATTGGGAAGCTGGCCAAAAACATCGACCAGCTCTCTCAGACATGATAGAAATGAGCTGTGATGGAACCTATTGTCGTAGAGAAATTCGCCACTTATAAACAACGGAAAGGGCATCAAGGGATGTATCTATCGAATTGTCAGTATCACCTTCGTGTTTTCTCAGTCTTTTTCGTACCTTGGAAAAATGCAAATCACCCAATCTCTTAGAAAGACGGACTATAGCCTCACTGGCCGTTAAAGCTCGATGGTGCCATTCCGAGGTGTCCGATCCGGCGAGAACACGTTGATCCCCGGCCGTCTGTAACATTCCCTTGCAGTGGTAGATGACCGTGGCCTGTGCCAGAATGTGAGCAAACAAGAGCATCGGGTCGCTACTCTCGGTGGGCGACGAATGAAACTCATCCAGCACATGCAGCCTGGCTGTAAGGATGTCATCAATCCAGTGACCATGCTCTGATAGCTTCGACGTCTGCTTCCCGAATAGTTGAGAAATGTTGGTCTGCTGACCACGCAGCAGACAGCGTCCCGAAATAGTGACCAGAAGCAAGCACTCGTTAAAGGTAGAGCGAACACGCAAGTCAGGTTCCGTGATGGCTTCGGACAGGAAAGGTGCTATTACAACGCGACCACTTTGAAAGTCCGTGTCGGACACCGGGAGTCGAGTACAGATCTGCAGAAAATTAGACCTCAATCAAGTACACGTTGGAGCCCATGTTCTTACCACATGCTCGTTGAGTGTAACGGGCCAGTCGTTGCGCATGCTAAAAAGATGGTCGAGAAGGTAGGCCATCCAAAACACGCGACGCTTCTCTTCTCTCACCACAAAATCTGCGTCGGCCTCGATCGGGAGCCTCTTTGGGCTGTCGATTTCATGAAGTCGTATCGCCTGGACCAGTCGGAACACCCGGCCGGCGCTCATCCACGCCTGTCGATGCAAAGTCCGCATCGACTCGCAAACAACGGTAAGCACCCACGCCTGCACCAGTTCCACCTCACAACTACCGCTTCCGTCGTTGTCGGTGCTGAGCGATTCCAGCGTTTGCTTTGTTTCCTGGTACAACGGATCCGTCATGTGCTGGAACTGCGTAGAAAGCAAAGTGGCCAGCGTCCACATTGAAAGCTGGAGGCATGTTTGTGACGGTGTCTTGGTGGCAGACTTGGACCAGGAGGAGTAACGGCGTTGATGTATGATTGGTATTGGAGCATGAACACGATCCATGTAAAGCTGATCCCTAATATGAATCAGTTTTGATCACAGCCGGATATCGACAACCATACAATTCCCCCTTGATTGGATCGGTAAGGTGTATCTGCAAAGGTGAGGCCGACGAGAGGGCAGGTACGCCAGGGACGTGGTTGCTTCGTAAGAATGTGTCAAGTTCGGAAGTAAAGGCAAGTCCTGTCAGGGTCGAAGTCTGAGCGAACTCGCTTTCAGTATCTTTCCAGGCATCAACTGACGTCGCTGGAACCGGAACGTCATGAAAGCCCTGCTGCTGAGGTTGATGGGCCGAATAACGCCCCTTCAACAACGCCTCAAGCTCCAAGACCCGGTTCTTCAACGCTTTGATGTGGCCCTTCTTGGGTCCCCGGGTTTCCCGGGACGTCACCTCGCATCTGAGCCCGGAGGTGCGGCAAACACCGCATTTTGGCTGCTGTCCGTCACATCGCAGTTTGCGTCGTCGGCACTCTTCGCATGCGGCTCTCGTGCGTTGTCTTTCGACTACGGTGACTGGAGAGGGCGTTTCGGTCACGGTACTTGGCGTCGCCATTCTTGAGCAGACGGAATCAGAAGACCCGGGGAGAGTTTGTGGAGTTGAACCGTAATTTCCGCAATGTCCGGCTGCTGGACTCTGAGATGTTGCGGAATGTTAATAAGCATCCCACCGTATCCCGGCGACTCAGAGGACGAGTTTCCATGGATGCTCTTGTCGAAATGGCATTATGACGTAGCGTTAGGCAGATCAATAGGGCCCTTAATGTCTTAAAATATCTGCATCAAAGCCGGGATTCTTCAATGCAGACCATGGATAAAAAGAAACTCCGAGACGATATCGCCAGGAGCCATTAATATTCCCGACAACACCACAATGCGGATATTGTAATTGTCCGTCGCCCAAGAGTAATTATCGATTTCATCCAGTCCAACCCTTGGAATGAAAAGGCCCCATGAAATGAGTTGCAACTGCAGGTTTGTTCCATTGAATCCCGCGAGGTGGAAACTGCGGTAGAAATACGTATAAAGGACTGGCGTGAACCTCGGGAATTCGATACCAACAAGCAGTCAACGGACGCAATACTCTTCATTTTTCTCATCCTAACAGTTCCAAGCACCACCAACCTCGTTGAATCACCTATCAACTGCAATGGATTGTGTCAAACGGGCGAACGATGCTCTTGCAGTCAACCCGCCGGTTGGAGCCGACCAAGTCCTCTCCGTCCACGGGTCGAACTGGCTTTGGGCCGTCACAGCCATCTATATCGTCGCTTTCGTGAGTGCTTCCATCGTTGCTGCTTGGCTTGAAAACACTGACACCTCCCATGTCCAGTTTGCCTGCTTAGTTCCATCCTTTACTGCCCCGGAAAACAAAAGAGTCTTCAACTACACACTGTCCATGGCCCTTCTAGTCGGAGCCGCCACATACTTCGCCCAAGCGGCTGATCTCGGCTGGAGTGCCATCGAGCAAGATGACCATCTCTCCCGCCAAATCTTCTACGCCAGGTACATCAATTGGGTCGTCTCCTTTCCGGCAATTATCCTATCCTTAGGTCTGCTGTCGGGCATCTCGTGGACGACAATTGTACTCAACATCTTCATCTCCTGGTTTTGGGTCCTCACGTACCTCGTCGCTGCGTATACCCCAACCACTTACAAATGGGGTTTTTTCGCCTTTGGGACGTTTGGGTACATCATCCTAGCAATGAGCACTCTCAACGAGAGTCGTGAATCGGCCCAGGTCATCGGCATCGCTCGCGATTACATGATTCTCTCCGGCTGGGTCAATCTTTTGTGGTTTCTTTATCCCATCGCATTCGCTCTCAGCGACGGCGCCAACGTGATTGGAGTTACTGGAGGCTTCATCTTCTTTGGAGTGCTTGATGTGCTGTTGTTGCCTGGAGTGAGCATGGGTTTCTTGGTCTTGTCGGGAAACTGGGAATTTGGAAAGCTCCAGCTCGACTTTAGCGACTTTCGCGGCGTCCGATAGGATGGGGCCTTGATGCAGCACAGAAGAGTCCAACGCATGTTGCCTGTTCTAATTTCTGCGTTGCGGGAGCTCAAACCGGCAGCGATTTCAGCATGGGCTTCATGAATTCCAAATTGCCCCCCATCCGAGTGCAAACCGCACATTATTACGCTTCTCATACTACATCCTTCATTAGAACGTGTAAATTAGGTAGGTGTACGCCGATTACACTTTCAATACAGTACCTAGGTACCTTAGCCCCCTTGGTGTCATGAGGTCTCTTTGCACCGTCATTTATATGCATTAAAGCATTTCGAGTCGAGTCCTTGAAGAGCATGTTTCAAAAGGGAAGTCCGAAGAGCTATCGAACGAATAGATATATGTAGGGAAGGCCGCTGATAAATATACTACTATGCGTTCATTAGTTTCCAACGATTAATATGACCACTCGTAATCAAGTTCTAGACAGCGCTCTCAACAGAATTGGCCCATTCCCTCGTCCATTCCGGAAAAAGCTTCCTCAATTCACGAATCACAACCTTGGGCGACATTTCGACATTTCGAGTTGGCCTATCTCCGTTATCATCAATGGGGAAGTTTTGCCTATCTGTCCTTGACCGATCTGGAATCTTGGCACCCGATACGAGCGGACAACTCCTCACTTAATCATCCCACGGTTCGTCAAGCGGTTCTCGGGGCTCGGGGGAATCGACTCCATCTGGAGTAGCTGCAAATCCTATCGATAAACATCGACTTGCACCATTGGCCCAGCCACCCAAACCACCTGGTTGGGATTTCCAAGACGGTCATATCTGCGGGGTTTCGCTGGCTACGTGGGGAAGAAACACGAGTAAGTGGAAACAAATCAAGTCAAAAAGAGTGACAGTTCTACGGAGTAGACTACATCTGATTGTCAGGTACAAGGGGCGCCGTCCTCAGTTATCTCATTCCTGACTCGAGCAAAGACCGAGTCTATCTCAACCATGTAATTACGCTTACGACTTCCTCAACCTGATCCTCATATCTTTTAGCTTCGGGTCTCGGGTCAAGTTCGGGAGTTACCTACGAGCACTCCAGATCGACTCACAGATTACCCACCTACCGCAGACCCCGTCAGAGTGAACATCAGTTTTGTATGTTTATCGAGCCAGTTGGTAATGAACATGAATACGTAATACAGTGGCCAGCATTATATAGTCTACTGGAATGAGCGGACATGTCCGTGATAAGGATGCTATATATGGATCTGACGATCTTGCTTTGCGGGCACAGTTTATGCATGCAACCCTTAAGTTTATCCCCGCATTCGACACTTCACCATGCTTCCTCTTTTCGCAGTGGTTGCGGCTTTGGCTGCAGGCGTTGGCGCCGTTCCTGTCGACGATGCAGCCATCTTGGCTCGTCGTTCGGAAAAGGCGTCGCCCTTCCCGATGCCGCTGTGCAATGGCATCGACATTGAAGATGCTACCATTGAGGAGCTTCAGAGATGGATGATTCTTGGTCGTCTGACTAGTGAAGATCTGGTGTCGTGTTACACGGCCCGAATCCATCAGACCAATGGGTATGTACAATTCTCGTGAGGATATTGCTTTGTTGAGTCTGATTTGTCCAGTCACCTCCGCTCCATCAGTGAAGTAAACCCAGATGCCCTCCACATAGCATCTCAACTCGACAAGGAACGTTCCAAAAAGGGCATCCGTGGCCCACTCCATGGGATTCCCTTCCTGGTCAAGGACAACTTCTTCACAGACGACAAGCACAACACAAGCGAAGGAGGTCTGGTCCTCCTCGGAGGCAGGTACTCTCGAGAGGCAACTGTCGTGGCCAAGATCCGAGCCGCCGGCGGAGTCCTCCTCGGCCATGCTGCTCTCTCGGAAGCGGCCGACCATCGCGCCCTCGTGAATTTCTCCGACGGCTACTCGACCCGTGTCGGCCAGACGAGAAACCCCTTCAATCTCACTCAGCTCACTTCGGGCAGCAGCGGTGGTAGCGCTGTATCTGTCGCCATTAACCAAGCCGCTTTTGCGCTGGGAACCGAGACTCATGGGTATGGACCACTGCATGCCGCATTCAACATGAGCTAACTTGACATCAGATCATTGATGCACCCCTCTGCTCACCTGGGTGTGCGAAGCCTCAAGTCAACTCCAGGATTGATGTCTCGTCACGGCATTGTCCCCGGCAGCTTCTATCATGACACACCCGGGCCGCTGGCGAGATCTGTCGCGGACGTCGCGCTGATGCTTGACATCATGCATGGTGCAGATCGCTACGACAATCTGACCTTTGATGGCCTTGGCCATTATCCCGCAAATGGCTACAGTGCCGAGGTCCTCACCAAGGACAGCCTGAAGGGGATGAAGTTGGGTCTTCCATGGAACCCATGGTGGTCAACAAATGCTGTGAGATGAGCTGATGCTCCGAGTCAACTTCAATTACTGACTGTCAGACCAGGCCATTAATACTCCCGGACAACGCGCGCTATACGAGTTGAAGGTCAAGCAGCTCAAGGCTGCAGGAGCAGAGATCTACAACATCACTGTAAGTGCCGGGCCCTTCCAAAAACGATAGAAGCTTACCAGTCAGTACATTCCCAACATCAAAACCATCGCCAACCCTTATGGCTTTGGTCAGCCTGACGACATCCCTGCCGCCTACGGCCAATTGATCAGCTATAACACCCTCCTCGCGGTGGCGTACGGAGAGTGGCTCCAGAACTGGACTTACCCTAAGAGCGACAAGCGACACGGAATGAGCAGCCTGTCCGAAATGGCGAAATGGAACGACGCCCACAACTCATCCACCGGAGCCCTCGGAAACTCGACCTGGTGGCACAACACCGTATCTGGTCAAGACTTTTACGACAACGCCATCGCCACCAACGGGTCCCTCGACGACACCTTCTGGAAGGCCTTCAACTGGGGTCGACGCACTGCACGAGAGGCCATCGACGGGGGATACGCCTACACGTTGAAGAACGGCACCGTAATCGAGCTCGATGCGCTCATTGTCCCCAACGACAATGGCGGCGGCGGAGACTCTGCGTGTGCTTCTATTCCTTCGTATGCTGGGTATCCGGTGGCTTCGGTGCCGGTCGGACAGAACGGTTACGATGTGCCGTGCGGCATGTGCATTTATGGCCGTCAATGGGGCGAGGCCGGTCTGATTCGAGTTGCGTCGGCCATGGATGATCTGTTCAGATGGAGCGCCAAACCGCAGTGGCACAATTACAAGACGGCAAAGGGTCCATGGGATCCCAAGTGGCCGGGCTATGATTGCTCGCATGAGTCTCTCAACAGGTACGCGTGTGATCGGGAGTAGATGAGGAGATGGTAATACATGCGAAGAGGAGGGAGATATAATTAATCTATTTCCGCGCCATGACACTGCTCCGGGTGTCCCGGCATGCCATAACATTCTCAGACTTTGATCATTGGCCCCTGACACCGTATTCATTCTCTTCAACCAGACACCATCACATTTCTTGGTACTCCACTTTTTGGTACAAATATTACCTATCTAAGGTTAGGTAGTTTAACATCCTTTCAACGGGTACGTCTGTTGGTATGAAACGGGCGCGAACCGGAGGATAAACATACCATATTCACCGGGACACGACGGCGTCTCTTGCACTCCACTTTTTGGTACAAATTATACCTATCTAGGCAGTTAAGAATTTTCTCCAGTTATGGACGGTAAGCCTTGTCTGGCTCGTTATCCTCAGGGCTGTGTGGGTTAAAGACATAAACGCCGCTCCCACCACTTCTTTCTGATACCACCCCAAACTCCAGATTCTGGCATAAATAGCATCAGACCCCTGAATTGTGCTGAATCAGCGGTGGGTCGCTTGGCTTCCCGGCCGCACAAGCCTCTTCGTCAGCTGATGAAGGCCGAGGGGTCGGCAGTTCATGACGATCGAAATGGGTGCAGTACGCAGCCATAACATGACCCATAACCTGATGAAATCAAGACAATGAGGCCATCTCCCTTGATGACGGAGAACTGAGCCAGGAAAGGCTGTCAGGTAGTACTCGCAACTAAGTTGGCAGGTCCTCGACCAAGACCTGGAGGTTAAGGATCAACCTATTGGACCTGGTTCTCCAGATCGTAATGATTCGCTATTCATTAAAATCGACCACGCCTCGGCAAAGGTCGCCGAAGGGTGACAAAGCTTCCAATTCAATTCGTGGCTCAAGTTTTTCCTTCGTCTTTGCGTCCTCTTTTCGTAATTGAATGATTCACTTCTGAAACAGCTTTGTTATCCTGTTCCCTCCCGCCCGAAGCCCCTGCCTTGCATGGATCATTTTTCGGGAATTTCGTGTCGGCGTCCACCTAGACCGCGTTAAACAAGGATCTTCAGTCCGTTGAAGCTGCCATGACAGCAAGCTGAGCCTTCCAAATTATGGCAGTTGCGTGGCTGGCGGTATCTACCGCACAATTATTGGAGGTAGTTTATACAAGTTGATGTGGTTAATGATTTATCCACGCCAATCTTTCAGTTCGTGATATGGTAGGAAAGACTCATCCTCGACGAAAGTAACAATTCATTGCCCAATATAGCTCTACGCGCTTGGATTTCGTTGAAACGGATGGGTTAGTTTGCCGTAGACAGTCATGACGCCTCAAGCTATAGGTTTAGGGCCTTTCCACCAATGATTTGGCTGGCCCCTGAGATGAATCCGCAAAACATATCAACATGAAACTCCTTAGTAGGGTTGATTTCATATACATATCTCGACCTCCCATCGCTTTTCATCTGGACTCGACATCTCACCCTCACTTACTTCACCTTTTTCGTCTGTCAACATGCGTTTTGCTTCTTTCGTCGCTTCCAGCCTGGTGCTGGCCCATACCGCCTTCTCCGAGACCTTCATCGGCCTGGGAACACGATACGGCGATTCCTGCACCGAAGAGGACTGCTGGCAGGATGGAGCGTGTAGCTTCGTTGACTACGATTTGCCTTCGGTCGTCGACGGTTCTACATGTGTTTCCGAGGCCATCTGGAAGAACGGCGCGAACTGCGGTGGCTGCATCGAAGTCACCTACAAGGGAACCACGATTACAGTCATGGTGAGACTATTCCCCTCGTGTCTTTATGGCTTTTGCTAATCATTTAGGTCACCAACTTGACTGGAGGCAACGCGACCCATCTCGACATGACGCCGGCGACCTGGTCGAAGCTCACCAACGGCTACACCGGAGGCGGCGTGGACGGAATCGAATGGAAATGGACTGCCTGTCCCATCCCCAAGACGACCCCCCTGCAGATTCACATGCACAACGGGGCTTCCAAGTACTGGTTCGCGGCAACGGTCCAGAACGCCCGGCGACGCACAACAAAGCTCGAGGTTAGCGAGGACCAGGGGTCGACTTGGAAGGCCACTACCCTGAACAACTACAACATCTACGTCTTGGATGGTACCCTTTCTTCTGATACCGCCTGGGTTCGAGTTACGAGCTATATTGGCACCAAGGTTGTTGTCAAGAATGTTGCGCTCAAGTCTGGTCAGGTGACCAAGGGCACCGCGAACTATGCCTAGGTGGATTGTGAAAGTTGTTGTGACAGATGTCAATCGTCCAGGGGGTCCTGATTATGTCGTTGCGAGACAATGCTTGATGGGAGCAGGGCTCCTTGCAGGGGTGGACATGTTTGGTCCAAAAGTTTGCTGTATCATCTTCTGACATTGGTTTCATCACCATTATTTCTTGTAGTATAGGTTATTGTGGTAAATAGAGGCGGACAAGAGCCCGCAAACTAAATTCAGAAAACAAGGAGGCTGTAGCCTAGAAGGCCGGCACCTAAAGAATGCAATATGTATACTTGAAGGGGAGAGCCAAAAGCAAAAGCCAGATAAACGCGCCCAGTGCTACCAGTGGAACGAGTCCGACTAGTACTTAGTGCCAGCACTTGCCGAGGACGTCGTTGCGGTTTCCACCGAAGCTGACATCCCAAGCCTCCTTGCAGGTGAGCTCAAAGGGCTCGCCGTCAATGCCACGGCCGATTCCCTTGTCGATGCACTGTCTTTGGTTAGTTAAAAAGTCTGGCCTTGATGAGCGTTATGCTTACAGAGTAGCCATCTGGAAGAGGTTAGCTGAGAACATGGAAGTAGAAAGAGCCTGAGCAGGAAGCTCGTGGCATAGAAGAAGTGTTGCTTACCAAAGTGGGTGTTGACCTGGGTGGCACCCCAGAGAGCGCAGGCGGCCTTGCTCAGCTCGACGTTGTAGTTTCCTCGGACGTTGCAGCCACAGTTGTGGTGCTTGGCGGCAAGAGCGCTGAGTGATATTAGAGAGATGTCGATGAAGCATTGAGAGAATGACTTACCTGCCACTGAGGGCGAGGACGATGAGAGAGATGATCTGCATGTTGGTGGTTGATGGGGTTGGTTTGAAGATTTGGGTGTTGCTGAGTTGAATTGTCTGATGGAGTTGTTGAGGTGTGAGTGAGGAATGTGTTGGAATTGGTTGACAGAGGAGGCAGAGAGCCCTCTTATAGTTGCTTCGTCGGCTTTCCTGGATGGATGAAGTGTGAGGCAGTCCTTTTCCGTCATCGAGTAAGGTTCGCTGATTCTTCTCTGGACGAATGAGAAGGCTTTGCAAGACACGAGGCCAGAAGAAAACCCAAACTTGCCTCGACAAAAACCTACTTTAAAATGAGGCATCGTGACGCCTTGCTCCTTGCAACGTTGCTATCGATGCTGGCAGGCCGGCATCGGCTCCTCGGCTCGAGAAAAACTTAAAGTCGTGAGGGCTACTTGAGACCTTAGCATTTATACGAATACATGGTTTACATGTCTTTGATTGGCTCCTAGAAGACATAGTTGCTGAAACTTGTTGTGGCTGGGGCTGAGTTGACGCGGGTTCTAAGAGGACAAGAAGTGTGGGTGACAGGGTGGCCGAGGTCGACATGAATCACATGATGGAGTGATCGACTAACGAATTTATTGAAAGGAAATTAGCAAATACATTATTTGAAAGAACAAAAGTCCTTTGTTAGGCGTGTACGTCGTCGAGGTCTCCTATTGAGTCCTACACCGACAAGAACATTTTGGAGAGATGGAGCATTGCCCGACAATCCGAAGGATCAGAAAGTTTACAAAAAGATCCCACATGGCTGGAATTACACGTCGGCGAACTGATACTTCATACGAGACTCATCAAGCAAGAATATTATGATGCATGACCAGCCACGTTGAACAGAGACTTCGTAATTAGCAGCTTAGAGCGACTCTCGATGAATGCAGAAATATGCGCATGTTTCAAATCATGCTATTATTCGGCAAACCAACCTAAAAGCTACTTTTGGGACAAACTTGAGGAGCCGGATCTCGCTTACACGGCAATGAATGCCGGCAGGGCTACATGCACAGACGGGAGAGAATATTCGACCCCTGTTGACATATAGTCAAATTATCGCGGAGGGCAGGGCTGTCAACTTTAGCTTATACGAAACCTTATGCCCCGATTGGTTTACTACGCGGGAGCCAATGTGGCGCGGCCAAAGGAAAACGTGCTTGTATCCTTGATATTTGACATGAAGGCCGTTGGACTTGACGATGCTTCTCATTTTGGAGTTGAGATGACGCTGTGGACATTGTAGACTCGCAGCAATGCCTCACGAAAGCTTCTCGGCAACCATGCAAACCTTTGAGAAGGACTGTGCCGATGATCCGACGGCGTTGGGAATGGATGGAAGAAGACTTGCCGACTTTGAGGAGTGCAGTGCAGCAGGAGTACAGGAGAAGAAGGGGCAGAACCAGACATGAAGCCAAGAGCGAGGACTGGAAGTATTAAAGGGTAGATGCCTCGCCCAACAATTACACATAAACTAGCACATCTCTTCATTCATTCTCACTCTACTTCTTCTCCAAAGACTCAACTTCCACTTCAGCAATGGCTTCCAAGTTCCTCCTCCTCGCCATCATGGCCGTCCCCGCCCTGACCTCCAACGTCACCTACAAGAGCGGCGACTCGACCGGCTGCATCAGCCTCTCCCATGTCCAGGCCCTTGGCCAGACGTACAACCTGCTCACCAGCAACACCTCCCACTCCGGCGACGTGGCCCTCCTGCCCGCCATCCCCGACGAGTACGTCGACTCGCCCGCCACGTGCATCCCCGAGTCCCTCTTCGACCAGTACTTCGAGCCCATCGTCGACATCGCCAAGGAGGAGAACCTCCTGTCCAACCTGGACAAGGTGCTCGCCATGGAGGGCATCGCCGGCCGAGACATTGCCGGCCTCTTCAAGCGTGCCCGAACCTGCCCCCAGATCAAGACAGCAACTCAGCAAAAGGCCAACTCGTTTAGTTGCAACAGCGCTCCTCACCCTAGTGCTTGTCGGTCGTGTGCCAACTTCTCAGGAATCAACTTTGTGGCTGCGTGTGTGGCTTGCGCTGCCAAGGCGAACCAAGAGTCGGTCTTTTGCTGTGCCGCGGCTGCTACTACTTTCCTTACCTACTACTCTCAAGTCTGCCTAGAGAAGTGAGGGCATTGGGATTTCCACTACAGCTGCGAGATCTATGTTTGATGGGAGCGATGAGAAGTAGAACAGGGCGAGGAGAAGGAGGGGTGAGGGGTCAGAGGTGAAGAAGTTGGATAGGGAGATGGAAGTATAGGACGTGAAGCGCCGGTAGATCGAGTTCCATTCTATATAGCACGAGTTTAGATTCATAGTAAATTTGACTATTTTTGAGGCCTAGAGAATTCAGCATGCAGATAGACACGTTATGATAGAGGAGTGTACGTACGCCGGTGCCTATTGATTGAGGTTTTTCGCGTCTCTCTTTGAATCACCAACCCAGGCACTCTCCCGACCAGTACAAGCATAGTTTGACTCATACACATTTGATCAATTCAACCAACACTCATTGAAATAATTTCGGCCATTGCGAAATTACGAGCTTTCCCGTCTCCTGTGATCTCCCCGAGCTCACACCGTCACTTCTCTTGAGAGTCCGACACTATCCAATACCTAATTACACGTCGCCACAATAACGTCATGTTTCCGTGATCTTGCAAGCCTCAGAAAAAGGATAACCGGTATGCTCCTCTCAGTTAACGGCCTCTCTCGGTCCCTCGGACTCGCGACCCCATTAAACGATCTAATCCATTGCTCGACGGCCGTCTTCAGCTATTGAATGCGGCCAGCTGGCCAAACTGACAAACGGTCCAGAATCGCCAAAGCCAACTCGTCCAAGCGGCCAGGCTGTAAGATTTCGGCTACCACAAACAGACTTAGGGCAGCCTCAAGGATGGCGTCTTGGGCAGCCTGAGCCTCTTCTGGCTCATGCTTGACCTGAGCAGATGGTGTGTCATCCACTGTTCGGGGCAGCTGACAGCCCGAGACGACGGCCTGCAATACATTCCGACTAAACTGCACTCGAACCTTTCCGAGATTGTCCTTCTCTACAAGATGGTGAAGTATTGCCAGGCTTGCCAGGGTGAGGCTAGCAGCTTCTTCATGCTTCCCTGTTTGCAGACATTCTTGGCATTCCTTCAATCCTTGGTTGATCCACTCTTCGACCAGGCGCGCGTACTTGCTCTTCAGAGTAAGCTCGACCAGTATCACCAATTGCTTCGAAAATGTGTCCAGCAACTCCGTCTCTCGGCTCCATGCCAGTGCTCTTACAAGCTCGATCCCGGCCACGCCGTAAACCCGAGTGTTGGCCTCATCTTCAGTCTCGATCGCGTGCCGCATTCGTTGCGCAAATAAGCTGATCAATTCGCGTACCGGTCCCTCGCCCTTTTCGCCAATCTTGTGCACATCAATGACGGCCCGGATCCAAATCTTGGATATGACATATAACAAGTGTTTGAACTTGATCCTCCGTTCAATGGCGGCCAAGAGGAGTTCAATACCAACCGAGGCGAGAGCCTTGGCTTTCTCGAGCCCCTCAACCTCATCCAGGTCGTGGTTTGTTAGGTGCCCTTTTAGCTCGTCTGCGCGTTTCTGGACAATGTTTTTCAGCATTTCTTCACCAAGGCGAGGGTCCGAGACAACGGTGTTGAGCACCTCGATCCATCTGTCGGCGACGAGTTTGACGACCATTGTGTCCTTGGTCTTAATAGCAACCACCAGTGTCTTTACTGCAGTTTCGGTCATTGAGTCCAGTATCGGCAAAAGATCATCACCAAGCTTGTCTCGGGCAAAGGTCGTCGATACCGTCCGTCTTGTCCGGTCCAAGCGAAATATGGGCGTTTTCGACCTAGTTCCTGGAGATAGGCTGTCTCGGGTAGCTGAAAGATTGATACACCCAAGTTTCCGCAGAATAGATGGCGTTTCTGGACTGGCGTTAATGGCTTCTCTCCTTTCGATCTCGGGGGGCCGGTGAGATGATTTTGCGGCAGTCAAAAGCATCACTACGTCCTGGAAACAGTCTCCGCCAAGCTCGGCCAGCATTCGAAGAAAAGGGGTTTCGCCCTTGCGGATTTGCTTTTCAAAGAGGACCTCAAACTCGTCGATGAGTCTTTTGATAGTGGCCTGATTGCCGCGTGCTATTGTGGCCTTGAATACCTTTTGCTGAAGTTGTTGCCTCACATTTCGGGAGGGACGCATTCCACCATAGCTTGCAGCCATCGGGTCCTTCTTCTCTAGAAGTTTCTTGACTTCTTCATGGCCACGCTCGTTCGCAGCTTCATAGGGCGTGCCCATAAAGCCTTTGGCTTTGGAAACCATGGCACCGTTCTCCAGAAGGAATTTGACGTGCGCTTCATTCCCATTCTCGGCTGCTACACGAAGAGCTGGCCCGACCGTGCCCCTCGAGTCGTTGATGTTAACTCCTCGCCTGAGCAATTCCGAAGTGACGGCCAAGAACTGTTCCAGCGGGTGTTCTGAACTTGCTGAGCAAGCCCCCGCAGTCGCGGCTGTCAGGGGACTGCCATACGTTTTGCTCGCCGTTCGCACTTTGGCGCCTTCTTTGCAGAGGAGTTTGACAAGTGACAAGTGGCCGTGAAATGCTGCAGCATGAAGGGGGGTGCCGAAAACTTGATCCATCTCCCTCAGCCCGCGCTTTCCATGCTGCTTAATGATTCCTGGAGCGCAGTCGCAGCAACCGATCAAGGATATCACCTGGAGCGCCGTGCCAAATGAGCTTTGTATTCGGACATCTGCTCCAGCCTCAAGAAGACAAAGCACAATAGGCTCGTGATGTTTTCGGCAAGCAGTGATCAAAGGGGACTCGTTGTCCTTGTTCACGAGGTTGACGTCAGCTTTGTGTTCAACGAGAAGCTGCACTGCCAATTGATTGCCAACATGAGCCGCGTAGTGCAGGGGTGTGTGGTCCTCCCTGTCTTGAGCATTCACATCGGCATTGAGTTCTCTCAACCTGTCGACAGTGTCGCGAGCATCACGAAAAGCAATGTTGCGAGCATTGCGACAAGCAATGTCGCTAGCATCGCCAGAACCAGCGTCGCGACGCAACGCCCAGTGAATTGAGGTCCGGTTATCGCCATCGCGCTTGGCCGTGTCGAACCATCCCTCTTTCTTCAAAAGGGGCAAGAGTTTGAAAAGCGAATAGTAGCTGACAATATGTTCGTGAGAGACGCCCGTAGGCATTCGCTTGCGTTGAAGAAGCAAATGTACCTGAAAGGCCAGTGCTAAGTTCTGTTTCTTCTTCTCCTTCTCCCCCTCCTTCTCCTCCTTGCTTGGCTCATCTATGTTAAAGAGAGTCTGTAGAAAATTGAGGATATTGGAGTTGGCAGCGGTGCGTTCGTCAAACCGAGTGTTGCTTCCTTAAGACTCGTGGCCCACTGCGAAGACGCGAATGAGAGGAATGGATGATTGCGGAGGATTGGTCCGAGGGTGCCAAGATTGTACCAAGTAGCATCGACGCGGGGACCTTCACAAAACTCTTTTGAGCGTAGGAAAGATAAGCAAAGTTCCGCTACCCGGAGATTGAAGATGTTGGGCTGGTAGGTTTGAAAGAAGACAGAGGTGGAGATGTGAATGAAGCGAATAACACCGAGATTCTCATCGATTTCGACCAAATGGCTGCAGAACCGGACAATCCAGGAAGGGTCCTCAGCAAGCTCCCTGTAAGCTTCCGTGTCTGAGCCCGTGAGGTCGTCATCCCATGAGAGGGCGACGAGAAGCACGTCTATTAACATCAATCCTCCATTGTAGGCGAGAAGAGCGATGGTTCTTTGGGCGATCTGCTTGTGGATTTTGTCTTTTAGAGAGTCGAACTTCTTGACATAAGACATGTACAATCTATCCATCTCGTTGGGGAGGATGAGATCTCGGAGGGCAGACTTGACTTGCGTTTTCATTTCCATGTTGGAGATGTTGTAGGCTTGGAGTCTAACCCAGAGAAACCTGGACGTATGTTAGTTAGCCAAGGCCCTATCAGATGAATGAAATCAGACGCATGGTACTAACATTCCCTTAGCTTTTGTCGCGACTTCCACAGAGACACTGTTCTTAAACTCGATGTCTTTTTGGAGCAGTGTGGATTTGAGATTCATGTCCAGATAGCTTCGGATATCATCTGTGGTCTGGCTTTGGGTGACTTCAATTTGGAAGCCCTCATAGGCTCCCAACTCATTTTCAACCTTCTTAGCGCGGGAGCTTATGGCGATCGACAGGCCTTGAAACTCCTTTTGGTTCTTGAGAGTGCTACCCAATTGCTCGAGCCATTGAAACACATCTTGGCAAGCAGATTGGGGAAGATGATCCACGCCATCAACCATGATATAAATCTTACTCGACAATGAAGACAGCAGCTTAAGCAGGTACTCTTCAATGCTTTTAGAGTCCATCGAAGAGTGGGATACATTGGTCGATCCGTCGTCGTTGTTTCTCGCCGCCTGTTCCCAAAAGGTGATCAAGAGATTTCGGTAGAGATCTTCCTCGGTAGGTTTTTTTTGTTTGTCCCCGACGTACCCGACGTAGTAGTAGAGAACGAAAGAGGACTCGACCGTGGATCGATTAGCCATGATCTCCTCGACCACCCGGGACCTATAGAAAAATAACACATGTTAGTGATTCTGCAATGCATTGAGCCAATGATGTGGGTAAGCTTGGAATGGCCACGTACATTAGAGTTGACTTCCCGCATCCAACTATTGAGTAAGTGCCCGGTTAGTACAACCTTCAACTAAATCCCCGTACTCCCTAGACAAGCACGGAAACTCATGTTGACCATGGAGCCAGAGTAAAGAGCACTTTTGCTCCATATTCACCCATGATTGAAAGGACTTTTCATCGAGCAACCACTGGCACCTATTGGATCCCTTCCATGCCGCTTTGACTTTATCATGTATCCCAATCTGTTGGCACGAGTCGGACGACTGCCCGTCTACGAATCATGAATGTTAGTATCATGAATGAATGCACCACGGCGAAAATTTCCAAACGTACCATAATTAATGTCGCCATTCAGGATGCCCACAATTACTCCTCTATTTTGGGATTGAGAGATGGAACTGTTATCCAACATCGCAAATAGGAGTAGAAGTTCTGTCCAAATCTGCCAGCGGACACGTTGTGGCAGACCGATCTAGGAAAACTGAGAACACTGTGTGGTGCGAATGAACTCTGACCGCGACTACTACTAAAACGGGCTGTAGAAAGACTCTTATTCTATCTTATAGTACATCTATTCTACGAAATAACGGCACAATTGCACAGCACGAGGTGGTATGTTACATGCCCGTACGAATATTCAAGCCACAGTTTCTTTACTTGCATGCCACTCCCCTATCTCGATGTCTGCGTACCCAGTACTGCAGATTCAGGTCCAAAGACGTAATAATAATTAATAAGTAGGCTCGGTCAAGAGCTGAGCTATGTGGCTTCAATGAGCCATCCAACACGTACTATCACTTGAGTAGATACGGATGAGTAATTGGATGGAAAGGATTCGTAAACGCAGTCAGTATTCCCCACTCCCCCATGTCCTGTCCTCTTTGCAGCACTTGCACTTTTGAGTAGGACACCGAGTCGTGTGATCAAAAAGCCCGGAGCGCAGTTATCGTGGTGGAGGCTGAGCACCCGTTCCGAGAAAGCGTCCTTGACATTTTCGGACCGATCCGTACCTTTTCCAAGTCCTCCAGGGTCCTCGGGACTCAGCATGACTAGTTTACGGCCGGGAACGTAGCCACTGTTAGTCGCCGTTCATAACTATACCAACCCCTTCACATTGCCTAGATGAAGCAAAGTATATTGAGTAGCTCTTGTCCAGTACCTGAAGAGGACAAATCCACTAAGGCAATTCTCTGTGGATAGAAAAGTGCTAAAAGCATCAAGCCTTGGATCGGCTACTCACGCCTTAAGGCCCTGGCCCGAGGAGATGCAATAACCCGGATTCCAGAGAAGGGTGGTTAATTACCACAATGACATGGAAGTATCTGCACCCTTATCATTGCTTGGCACACCTTTGGGACTGCCGAGTGACCGTTGCTTTCAGCGCGGGTCGATGAGTTTCTATGCAAGCCGTCAGATGACACCTCCATGAGCCGACAGGTTGCTGACGCAAGCGCAGGGCGTTGCAGATACCGGTCAAGCACGGACACATCAATTCCATTGACTGGGTAATCAACAATCTTCATTGTTCCATTCCAACATGCATCCCCCATCTCTGGTTCTTCCCAATGTAGAAATTCTGGAATCCGCTAACTCCGTAAATGTACGGAGCGGAGGAAGCACCTATAGAAGGCGAGCTTAGCATCTTCAGTAGGTTATGGCGTGTCTCTCCAATAGCACGGCTAACCGGTTATTTAAACGGATGCATAGCTCATGGAGCGTGAGCGTTTCCATAAGCCACCTCGTTTCACTTCAAATCAACGTGACTGATGTTCAGACAGCGATCAGTCTCTTCCAATTTTGCATCGAAACCTTCGGGAAAATCCAAATCGCCCGAAGTTTCAAGAATGACGCCCAACGATGTCTCATGAAGCTCCAAGTCATCCAACTCCGGCTTTCACGCCGGGGCGAGGTTGCGAACATCGCCACGATCGACAGCACTATTCAAGATGAGACCAGAACTCAGGAAATCCTAGACCAAGTGAAGAGTGCATTAGGAGAAATGCACAATAACTTGAAGAAAGCGGTGAAGGACGCGGCCGGCTCGTCTGAGGGTCTGAGCGACGACGACAAGCATATCCTCGAATGGGATGATAAATCACTGCCCTTCCGCTTCCGAGAGATTCTCGAAAAGTTCAGCAAATGCGTTCAGGGACGCAAGGCGGCGGCAAACCGGACCATTGAAGGTGTGAAGTGGGCATTTTACAAAAAGGAGGCCTTCAACGCATTCGCAGCAGACATGACCGATCTTCTTGACGAACTTGAGGAGATTGTTCCAGGAGATGACCATGGGAGGCTGCAGGATCTTTCCAGAGAAGAGTGCAACGGCCTCACCCCGTCTAACTTGAATTCCCTCAAGGACATGATTGAGGGATGCGATCCGTGGCTTGCGAAAGCTGTTGAGGAGAACCCGACGCAGCCGCCTTCCGCGGGCCACCGTATCACTCAGAATGGAAATAAGAGCAGCAATGTTGTTGGAATTCACCATGGAAACGTCACATCACCCCAATTTGGTACCACGAACAATTTCGGTAGAACTTAGATCACAAGGTAGTGTGATAGTGTGAAATATTGCTATAAAAGGACGTTATATTACCTAAATTGATGCTTGCCTACCTGCCTACCAACATGAAATAATTCGAATGCTGCCAATGGAGTTTCATCATAAGGTACCTACATACCTAAGGTGCCTGGTTCAGTGCGGCAGCTTATCAGGGGTCGCACATTCTGTCGGATGCCACGCGAGTTTGAAGTCGCGGTCCGAGTCAAGGGAGGGAAAAGTCGCAATATGAAGCTTTCAAATAGGCTATTATAATGATATTGATGAATTGATCAAATAGATGTTAAAGATGCGATGTTAATTGATGTGTGTTATGTGTGTTCTTATCATGTGCGTGTCGGTGTGTGTGTTCTGTGTATAAGTTCACGAGTACGTCATTTCCCCTCATTGTTCTGAATCACCTGACCCCCTGAACCAACGGGCTTAGTCAGTCCGACACATTCCTATGCCATTGGATAATTTTTCTAGGTAGTTACATAACTAGTTAAAGCATCAGACAAAGTAATCAGACAATTGCTTAATAAATACCTACCCACCCACATGAAGTTTAATGCCTACCTATATCAGAGCTTGCCCTCAATCTAAAGACTAAACGTCAGATCTTCGACTCTTATAGCTGAGCATGTTGCGTCTTCATACCTTTGTCACTTCCTTCAATGCATCCAGCAAAATGTCGGCGTGTTTCTTCTCAAACACCAACATCGGCCGCACTCGAATGGCGGCATCTCCACTCGTCCCAACGATGACACCGCGGCCACGAAGCGCCCGAACGACCTTGTTCCGCTGCTCGGTGCTGGACAAGTCCCACGCGATAATGGTTCCCTGCCCTCGCAAGTTCCCAAACGACTCCGGGGCAGTCTTGGCAAGATCTCGTAGCTTGTCTATCATGTAGTTCCCCACGTCGTGCGCCTGCTTGACCAAATCTTTCGCCGCAATCTCCTCCACGATTGCCTTGGCCAGGATGGAGCGGCAAGGATCTCCCAACCACGTGTTGAACAGACGCAAGGGCACCTCGGGTCGGAATTCGGGGTCAGAAAAGTAGTATCCCGCCGTCTGGAACTTCTTGGAAAAGGTGACAATGTCGGGGGGGGATGAAAGCTCCCAGTGTTCGTGGCCCCAGAACTTTCCAGTGGCACCCACGCCTGTTTGTACTTCGTCGACGATGAAAGCCATGCCTCGCTTCTTGGTGATCTCCTGGAGGCTGCAGAAGAAGGCAGGAGAGGCGTGGTTATCTCCGCCCTCGGATTGGATGGGCTCGACGACAAGGGCTGCCACGGGGCAGTGCCATGAATCAAGAATCTTCTTGACTTGCTCCAGACAGCGAAGTTCCTCTTGCGCATTCTCCTCCTTGAACTGCTCAAGCGGATACTTCAACTTTGGGAACTGAGCTTGCGGCCAGTCAAAGGCGGGAATATCCATCTTGTGCGTCACCTTTGTCCGAGTCGTGCTTAAGCTGGCGAACCCGCGGCCGTGAAACCCCGACGCAAACGACAAGATGGCCAAACTGGGCGAGCCCGGGGACTGGTTCAGCATGCACGACCTATTCTCCTCGTCGGTCCAAACCTTGCGCCGACGGTACCAGATGAAAGCAGCCTTGTACGCGCCCTCGTTGGCCTCGCTCCCGCTCGTGGCCATCCAGACGTGCGGCATCCCCGACGGCGCGACCTTGAGCACGCCCTGCTCGAGGATCTGCGCGTAGTCTTGGCGAGGGAAGAAGCCCGTGGCCGGGCGGTTGATCATGGAGCTGATCATGGCCTCACTGGTGGCGGCGGTTCGGAGACGGGGGTTATTGTAGCCGACGGGGATGCTGGCGATTTGCGAGTAGGCGTCGAGATAGGTGTTTCCGTCGACGTCGACGAGGTAGTTGCCGCGGGACTTTTCGTAGTCGCAGACAATGTTGACGGTTCGGGCGTCGAGGACTACGTCGAGGTTCTTCTGGGCGGCGAGGCCTCGAGGGCCGGGGACGTCGGTCTTGATGGAGGGACCGTCTGGTTCGTTGAGGGTAGCCATGACTGGAGGACAGGTGAGGAGTTGGTTGATGAGGTTAAGGTCTAAGAACGAATTAATTGCTTCGGGGATGGATTCCCTGGGGAAATAAAGTTATTTATTATGTAGCTACTCATTACTCCGAACTGCCTGCGGAGAAGGACCAATCTCTCCCCCTTCTCGGCTCCGGCGTGGCTTGGTCCGAAGTAAGCCGGCATACACTCTGCGAGGGGTGGCACATTTACAAGCAAGATAAAGAGCCTATTGGCCCAGGAATAGCTCGGTGACCATGGTGAGCGGGAGTCATCAAACGGCTCGGCTTCCCAAGGTCAAGCGTCGGGCGCTAAGAAAGCTCCGAGTCGGATCCGAAGAAGCGCAAGGCCGCCCATGGAGGAACCCCGCCTTCTCGGGCGTTCTGAGCCGTTCAAAGCAGCCACCACGGCTTTCATCGGGACTACCCTACAGTTGACCGCCGGCCCTTGTGTGGTTGTGTGGTTGTGTGGTTGTGTTGTGCTTCTCTATCAAATTTGGAGATCACGCTGGGGAAACAAGCTGTTCTTCTGGTCAACCAATTAATCAGAAGGACAGTGATACTTTTAAGTTGTCACGAGAGCCCAAATGCTGGGGATGGAGAAGACTAAGAACGAGAGACCGGAGCCCTTAATAAAAACGCGAACAGAGCCGAAGCCCCTCAGAATTCCTGTTGAATAGCTTCGTGTGCACCGTCAGTCGTGTGATCATTTCGGCTGTGTTGTGTCTCCTCTTCTCCTGAAACCAGAAGACAGAACAGGAGGGACAGAGATCAACTCAATCATAAATACAATACCTCAGTCTCACAGCTACATTTTCCCTCATCAATTATCTGACAGCCATCTTGCATTATTGAAAGCCCACGCCCGAGACTGAAGCCAGCTTTGGATGCTTGATGCTGTTGAATTGTAGAGCCTTGGATCAGGTGTGTCAGGCGTAAGCCCTACCAAAGAAGCCACCCACACAAACGACAAAGGAGGCAGGCAGAGATCCTTTGGTCCATAAGGTCAGTTGATTAGAGCCCTGACCAGCAGAAAGTCATGTCATGACCAACTTCCATTGTTACCAATGATGCCGACTACCCGAAGGACCCGGAGGAAGGAGGAAATCTAAGGATCATTTTTGTCTATAAAAGACCATTTGATCAGATGAAGTAAGAGCAGAAGGAAGAGACAAAAGACACACAGCAATACACGAAAACCATCTAAAGCAATACAACACACACGATACATGCAGATCAACCAGATCGCTCTGAACCTCAGGCCGGCTATTCAACAGATGCAGACCTTGACACGATGCACAGCGGCTAAGCCACTCAGGATCACCCGACCCTATGTAGCATGCTCATATTCCAAGGCTGCCCCGCGGCGCGCTCCGACTAGGGACCGAGCTTCGAGTGGGATCTCTCGTTCTTGACCGCTGCGGCTGCGTCTTCTTCAATCCACTGACTTCACATATGCACTGACCGCATTTTTTTTTTCTTAGTTCTTTTAGGTCTTAAGGATAGTGATGCGATTCGCTCGATGAGTTTTGAGGCCCCCTACATACGCAAAGTCAGCGACGCTATCACGAGAAGCGGCCCTTCTGATGCATTCGCAGCCCCGAAAAGTGACGAGGCTTCTTCCCTTTTGATGATTACCTCTAATCATGCCGTCGGCCTGCGCCACTAAACATGCACTAAGGTCTCGTCATCAATCAACTGATCGCATTCTCAACAGCTCCCCGCACTTGCGGGCCGAGGTAGCATGTTATGATCTTTGGCCTTAGGCTCTCTGCCCAACCAAACGCCAGATAGCATATCACCATCATCCGAAAACCTGAGAACGATGACGTAAAAGGCTAACAGGCGAGTGCTAACTGAGACGAATCCCGCTACGCTTGGCCCCCTTTTGGCGTCACCTGCAGAGTATTACCGAGCTATCATTCCGCGTAACCCGCCTCGCGGCTTAGTTATGCATTCATACATCCCGGGGACCGGCATGCTCCCCCACGTCCCAAACCGCTCGGCCCTCGCACCCTCAACGACGTATCAAGGGCGCGACAGTGGACACGGGCACAAGCATCCCACGGGAGAGGCGATCTCCGAAACAACGCAGATTGAATCATGCCGGCTCCAGCGTGGTTGGACTTAACCATCAATCCACAGTGATGACCGGTTTCAAGGGCCGTCTTGCTTGCACAGGAAATTCTATAACTACAGACTAGGTTGTGCCTGATGGCTTGTACAGTGTGCAGCGATGCTTAGTGTTACGATCACGCGAGGCTACTTGGCCGTAATACCATTATATCAGCGGTGGCATGAGCAGACCCGAGACCTAGAACGAGCTGTGGATGCCAGCCAGCCTGCAGATCGAGCTCTTGAAATGACGGCACACAGCGGCTAAGTCACCCGAAATCATGTCGCCCGACCCTACTTTGGGCCCTCAAATCGGCCGGTCCCTGTGAATGTTTCACCGAGGCCCCCCAAATCTACGTGGTTGCGACCTGGAGGGCTCCGAACAGCTAGAGGGGTGGTTGGACGGAAGTGACTTGAACAAGCAACTCTGTCACACCTTCATGCTGATGGATCCGCACTGGAGAAATGGCTCTAGCTTTGCTTGCACACCATACCCACGACAACCCCAGCCCGGCCCGGGCCTTCAACTACCATTGCTTCACTTCCAGGCGAGCAAGTTCCTAGTTTGTCAACTCCCTTGCCGTCTGGCACACTAACCCAAAACAGGCTATGTCTCATTACATGACCTATCCCAGGCTTGATTGCTCCAAGGCATGCAAAGTAATGCGGCCGATTGTGGCAATTTCGTCTATGGAGATATTAAATCAGGTCATCATTGAAATTTTGTTCTCCAGCCATGTAAGCTTACGTCTGTGAAATGGTGCCTCACGCATCAACATCTGGGCTAGTCACATGATCCAATTCAATAACTACACTGCCTTATTATGGCTGTGGCTTGCACTGCCAAGGTAAACAGCAAGCGTTCTTGGGATCCCACATGAAGCCGAGACCTGCCCCCGCTTTGCCAAATGTGGTGGTCGCAGGTCAGGCCAGGCTAGTTATATTTAAGTATATATTTCTTTATCCCACCATCTCACAAACATCAGCATATCACTCACTTCTCGTTTCCTCCCCCGATCATGGCGGAAGCCTTTGGCATTGTGACTGGTGCTATCGGTCTCGCAGGTCTCTTCCAGCAATGCATAGAATGCTTCGAGTACGTCCAGCTGGGTCGGCATTTCGCACAAGACTTTGGACGGTGTCGCCTTAAGCTAGATATCGCGAAACGGCGATTGAACAGGTGGGGAGAAGCCGTCGACATCAACGAGAACCCTCGGTTCACCGCTACCGAGTCCGAGGAGGTCCAGGAGATACTTGAAGAGATTGCAGAGCTTTTCGAAACTATCCAAAGATCATCCAAGCGTTACGAGCGTAAGGCTCCCAAGGAAGACCTCGAATTCCTCAGCGATGAGAACCTCCAGCCCGTATTCCGACACCTCCACACTCGATGGGCCAAAATTGTCCATCCTAAGCAGAAGGAGACTAGCCTCGTGAAGAAAGCGACATGGGCGCTCTACGACGCTAAGAACTTTGAGAAATTGATCGGAGAGGCCTCGGGCTTTGTTGACACTTTGGAGAATCTGTTTCCTGCCGAGGAGGTCCAGCGACGTCGTCTTGTTCAGATGGAGATCGAGGACATCAGCGACAAGGAGAGCCTGACAGTGCTGCAGCAAACCGCAGCTGGAACAGACCAGCTTTTGGCCGATGCGGTCAAGGAGAAGGCCAAGGTTATTGCCGTGAGAAACTACGCCAGGGAGATCAAGGGCGATGGGAACGCCAAGGTGCAGCTGGGGAGCGATTGGAGTGCTGGCGCGTTGAGCGCTGCGACAGGACTGGAGGATCGCACTATCAATGAGGCAGATTCCGTGTCTGCAACGGGCTCATTTACGCTTCAGATTGGGAATAGATATGGTGGTTGAGATATAAAGGCGCGCGTTACGCGCATCTGGCAACAACTATGTCTCTTTGCTAGGTACTTTCCAAGTTCTGTGTTCCTCAAGACCCGAGACGTTTCCAACGTGACTCTCTGTCTTATCGGCTGCATCATGCTTCTTGACTTTGTTGAACACGCCTTTCTTCAACCATGCGGGGATGTTGTCACCACCGCCGGCGTATTTGTCTCCAACATGGAGCTTCGCCTGACCTCGATGTTTCGTTTCTCCCACCTCATTCCTGCTGACCGCGTCGGATGGACCGACTGCCGCGTCAGGAGCATCGTCCGCTACCGTGCCTTTCAAGACAGGAAGGTCAGCCATGCTTTGAAGGAAGCATGCACTCTCGGGGGTACCTCGTTATCTCCACAAAAGCTGACGTGGTTCCCCTCAGACCTTCAGGGCCTCCAACTGTGCAGTCATGGCCTGATTTGATACAACTTATATATAACTCGCTGCGCCTCCACCAACAGCCAACACCAGCAATTTCACTAATTCTGCAGTCATCTCAATATAATCGCTTTGGCTGTCCAGGTTGGTGATCAGAACGGGGGGGCATGGTCGTCACGGACTGGACCTCCAATTCGGCGGGGACAACACGGGCACAGCCAGGGTAAAAATTGGACACCACGTTCGTGAGCGGTTCTCGACCATTAGGGTCTTGCTAGTATGCGCAGGGCCGGCACCATTTCAGTGGGAGGCGGATATGCATAGCGTACCTAACCGATTCGTTGTCTCAAAGGCTACAATGGAGTTTAGATGCGGCGCAGGGGACCGCTGTCTAGATCGGAGTCCACGCGACTGCGGTCGGATGTCTCTGCTTCGTTTCCTCTCTCCAGGTACATTCTCTATTCACAGCCAAGGGCGCGGATCTATATGGGCACCCTTGTTTGCGACTTCGGAATTGCCCCCCAACGTGTCCTTGTGGAAGGCTGCTATGTTCCAGCGACGCACTCGCGCTGAACTGCGAACACGGTGCCGCGGATGTCCCATGCGCAGACCTCAGTCCTTTCGCCACCCTGTCGCTCTGATATGCCACGTCACCAGGGCCATCCCCGTAGCCTTTGCGGGCAGACTCAACGACCTACCAATCTAGCGATTGCCCTCCAACCGATGGTGGAGCACACGGTCGAGGACATTGCGGCGCTGCTCGGGGACAAGGACCGGCACGTCAGAAAAGCCGCCGTTAATGTCTTAAGAGGCCAATCAAGCTTATCTGACAGGACGGTCGAGGCCATTGCGGCGCTGCTCGGGGACAAGGACTGGCACGTCAGAGACGCCGCCTTTGCTGCCTTGAGGGCCCAATCGAGCTTGTCCGACAAGATGTTGTAGGCTATACCGTCATTTCTGGAATCCAAAAGATCGGCAAAAACTACAAGCTCGGCTCTTCACAATGACCGATTGATAGAGTC
This sequence comes from Thelonectria discophora, assembly GCA_911649645.1. Lineage (NCBI taxonomy): Eukaryota > Fungi > Ascomycota > Sordariomycetes > Hypocreales > Nectriaceae > Thelonectria > Thelonectria discophora. Next base: position 731,004 of record CAJVRK010000002.1, on the reverse strand, counting down.
TCTGTATAGGATCTTGCTGTGGTACAGTTTTGATGAACAATGGAGTTGGTATGTGGTACGCGATGGTGGCTGCAGTTCTTGCGTCGTCAACATGCAGGATAGACTCAGGGGAGCTCCTTTTGAAGGCGACAGCCGGCAAAACCAGTTCCTGACCGTAGTTAACAAAGCACGCCAATGTTTGTGTCGGACACACGGGAAGTTTGAGTTGTGGCCCGAGTTGATACGTCAAAGGGATCAAAAGAGAGGGATAACTTGGGTGCCAAAATGAGGCTGTTCAAATCATCGGATGATCCCTTCAACTGGTTGATGATTGATGATTGTTCTTTCTCCTTGCGGGGCCGTTTCCCCGGCCTCTTTCCCCTACTAGACGGCATCTTTTTGTGAGGGGGGGGAACGGGCAATGGGTAGGGTGAGAAAAGTAGTCACGAGATACAATATGGACAGTTAAATGCAGATAACAGTCTTTTTTATGTATCCTAGTAAAACTAGATACACTTCCTCTGTAAACGAATGTCTAGGTTAAATTTTCAATCCAACTGTTGTCTGCAGCCCTCCTCAAATCACAAGTCTACTCTTGGTGATATGAGTCGAGCGACGATCGGGCCCTTAGTAACCGTGGTGGTGACCGTGGTGGTGACCGTGGTGGTGGCCGTGGTGGTGGCCGTGATGGCGGTGGACGCAGGTGTAAGCAACCGAGTCCCGGACGCATCCCTCGGGATCGCGGACGTAGTTGGCCGGAGTGGTGGCACCTCCGCGGAAGCAGTATCCGAACCAGACGCGGTCCTTGTGGGTGCCGCTGTTCTCGGCTGGGGGAGGGAGTTAGTACCGACATTTCTGCTCGTTGGGAACGTGGACTCACCGGAGAACGCAAGGGTCGAAGTGGTCTCGACGTGGCACTTGCACTTCTCGAGGACGTACTTGGACCAGGTGTCGTAGTCGTACTCGTGGTGGTGAGCGGTGAAGCCCTCGATGACGTCGTGGGGGAACAGGCTGGGCCCGGCGATCCAGTCCAGGGGCTCGCACAGGGGAACCTTGGTGAAGCGGTTGTGGTTCACAGAGTGACCGTGGTGGCCGTGGCCGTGGCCGTGGCCGTGGTGGTAATGGCCGTGATGATGGTTGTGATGATGGTTGTGGTGGTGACCGTGGTGGTACCCGCCGGGCGCGGCGAAAGCGACGGCGGCAAAGAAGGTGCCGGCGAGGACCTGAGTGAACATCATCTTGCTGATTGCTGAAAGAAGGTGGTGAATTGTTGTGGTTGTTGATGAGATGGAAAGGTTTGAGCTGGGGATCTGGCGTCTCTTATACTTGCAAATGTCCATCAATTCTCTCGTTAAACTTCTTTTTGAACTCACTTGTAAAGCCATACAGCAACAACTCCTTCGCTTGATTCCATCTCCAACAAGCCCAACACCAAAATCTGTTGTTGCACTATCGACACTCAATGATGCTGGAGACGCTGGAGACACGCTCCATACGGCGGTTTCGCCACATCGTAAAGGAACTTCCCGAACAACCAATCGCCGTTTTTGCGCTCGTTTCAGGTACGATACAGATGAAACAACTGGATGAGACGAAATTTCATCATCTCAATTGCCTCAATGGCGCTCGTGGCGTATCATCGATCCGCCATTAAACGGCGGCCGACTTTGAGTCGCTGAGATGAAACCAGCTTAAGGATGGAATACGATGGAATCTGGGGTGTACAATTGAACAATACAAGGTTGAGGCTGTAATTCTATTTGTAGTGATGGCTTTCTATGAGTCGCTTCTTCACACTCACAACCTACGAGATGCGCTCGCCAGGGGCCAGAACCAACAGCATCAGGCTGCCGCAAAGGTTCTCGAGATCCAGAGTCAAGCCACCAGTTCCTCGACATTTAACTAAACAATTAAGAACACTGTACTCGTATTCAACGACGCATTGACTCCTCGCCATGTGCTTGAAGCGACGGCCCGAAACAGTCAGTCAGACGTATAATCTGGACAAGCATTGCATCAAGCAGAGCCAAGACCTCAGTTCCAATGCACTTCAAGTCACTGACTGATTAGGCAGCTACCGGTCTGCCACTAGATGTATCTTCCGGGGGTCATCCTGGTCTTCTGGCTTCTTCAACGGTGTTGATTGCGTCGAGTTCGCTGTCGCCCTCTGCGAAACCAGCATATAACCATGTTCGTATTCGATGCGACATCCCGATGACTTTGTGGCTTGGCCGTTTACCAAGACCGTGCTCGATGACAGTTACCGAGTACCATCCAATCTGAATAGAGTTGAGGACGGCTTATCGTCGTCTGGCTATGAGGCCGGTACGTTTCCACCTTCTCGGGTGGCGATGTGCTGGAACTTCACAGAATCACAGTTAGTTTACCAGAGTTGAGTCGCATGCAGCCATGCATTCGAATTTACCAGACTAGAAGTACTCAAATGTTTTTATTTTCGTCGTGGATACCCCGGGGATGCGGCAAGTCAACTCGTCGTCTCGATGATAAAGCAAGCATCAACCAGATCAACACGTTACATGACGATGTGTGTAAGTAACCTGAAGAGCATTGTCCATGCTTTCATGACGACCAAACCAGGGCAATAGACTGTTGATAGTTATTAGATGATTGCCATTCTACGAGCTTTTATGAACTCTAAGATGCAGGTGGTGAAAGGGGTATCCGAAGATTGGGGATAGTGTCAGCGACCAACGGCACTTGCCCAAGTTCAGGTGGCGTTGTTCCGAGCATAATCTCTATACAATCAGTTCGATTTCGATGTACTGAGCCTCACAATATTCAATTGGTACCAGTCTAAGTACTGAATCATGGCTGAAGAATATTCGCAAGTATAGTTTAGAGCCCTTAGGGTTCTCGAAACGAGACAGTGTTTTTCTCTGTCGAATATTACGAGCTCAGTGCAACGGGAAATACCCATCTCGACACCCCAATAACAACAACCTTCAAGAAACTCTCTCTCCACGTTCGATGTTGGGTGACGTAAATATTAATGTCGGTTGAATGCATGTGAAAACGTCTCTGGTAGCGAGTCCATGTAGTCAACAATTTCGTAATCATGCCGTTTGCCTCTTTATGTTTCTCAGAGATCCTCAAACCGGTCAGTTTCAACTTTCAACTTGCAGGAACGCCAACCAACCAATTGCTCTCAGAGCCGAGACGAATGTCTGTCGAAGTGGAGATGACAATGACGATCGGCATGGGCCGACCCTGCCAAAGAAGCTCGGAAACGGTAAATTCAAGCGACCGGTAGTCGCCGCTGGGTGCCCGACCATCAAGGTCATATTCATCATCGACAACCGTTGCAACTTGCAAGCCGTTGGTCCGCCACTTAGCTGGAAACTTCTCGATGAAAAAACTGACGACCGTCGACTGCGGAGATACAATCCAATGGGAGGCTACCATCTTCCATCTCAGTATTCCTATTTTCCCACTCGTCGTTTGATGTCCCATCGATGAAAGAGTTCAAGACGTGCTCATTTGTCCTTATCCGCCCTTGAAGCTGCCTTCTATAACCAGCAAATCCTCAGAGTCGTAGCAAGTTAGTGTAGTGACCAGAATTCCTCAAGCCGTACAGGGAAACTGTCTTCGATATCACAATAAGTACTCTGTATTACAGTACACATCCTAATTCTTCCCTTCATCCACCCTATCTTCCCCCACCCAACGAACTAACCCCCCATTCTTTATTTTCCCAGCAGCTGTCAAAGGTATCATCAAATGCGGCATCACGCAAGCTCATGCCCCCCAAATCCTCATCCAAATCATAGTCCCACAGCCCACCATCACAATCAAAAGGGTCATCGACAACGAAATCCAAATCATCCAAATCACCCAACTCCCAATAAGCCTTCCCTTTCATCTCCGCCAGCCACAGCCCCCAAGCCTTCTCAAGCGCGTGCAGGTCATATTCCAACGCGTGAGCCAGATCAACCCGCCTCTAACTCTCCGCGAGAGCCTTGGACTGCCAATTCCGCGTGATGCGGCCGGTGTAGACGTCGTTCAGCTTCGGCAGGTGCACCACGTCGTTGACGCAGTACTGCACCGTCTTTTCATCCAGCGGCCGCTTCGAGAAGATCTTGCCCGCCATCTGGGCCGTAACCTCAGACTTGACCCTCAACCACCTCTCGCGCCGCTGAAACCCAAGCCCCGCATCATTTCGCACGGCATTGTTCAGCCCGCACAAGTACGTCTTGTCCCCCCGGCGGGACGCATTCTCAAAAAGCTGCACATCAACCACCCGACCCAGCCCGACGCCGTACAGCGCCCAGAGCGCGTCGGCGTCGTTGCGGACATCCCAAAAGTGCTTGCGGACCTGCGTTCCCTCGAGCACAGACTTGAGCGTCTTGCCCGCGGGGGTCGCGGTGGAAAAGGCCTTGTGCTGGAGGGTCTGCACGTCGATGAGCCAAGCTTGCTTGCGCAGCGGGTTGAAGGTTATGATGATGGAGAGGGTGCCGTTGCGGCTGAGGGACTCTCCCTCGAGGTCGACGAAAATGGACGGAGCTGAGAGGGTCATGAGGAAGTCGACGAGACCCTTGGTTGTCGACACGAGAGTTGTTGTTTGGGTTGGTTGAGCGGCCATGGCGATCAAAAAGCTGTGGAATGTTGGTGTTAAAGATGAAAGATTTGGGGAAACAAATATCAAGGTATTTCCGTCGTCTTTAGTAGTTGCAGACGGCGTTTCGCCGTTGGACTGGTGTCACGATGGTGAAATGACAGAGGCGACATGATGCCCTCATGCGACGCCGACGCAACCTGCAAGCGAAACAGACGAAATTAATGCCCGAAAACAGCCCGAGATGAGTAGAAAGAACCTCTATCAAATCTGGTAGTACATTGCTCAATCCGTGACATCAACGTTGGGGAATATGCAAGTACATACAGCCAATTGAAGACATGCATCACCACGTTGAAAGAAAGAAAACACCCAGAAATCCAAGGACAACTCCGATCCAATGTTGCTCCGACCCAATGTTGCATCACCCGCCCCCAATGCCCTTCACATCGTTACCCTTGACTCACACCCACTGCCTCCAACGCCCAGCCTTTTTCAGCTTTTCCATTGTCGCCAGCGTGGTTGGATGCTCAGCCCCCAGTTGCACCGTTTGAACCCGGGCAATCTCCTTGAGCAACTCCCTCGCCCGTTGACGATCCAAACCCATGAGCAGCAAGTCCGCCAAGTCAGCCTTCACCTTGAGCGTCTCGTCGTGCCCGAAGCCCAGAGAGTCGTCCTTAAGCCTGATGACTTCCTCGTACAGATCCCTCGCGGTAGTCAGCAAACCGTCGCATACAAGAGAGTCCGCGTAGCTCTTCTTGCTTGCGATGGTGGTCGGGTGTGTGGGGCCCAAAACCCGCGCCGCCAGCTCCACGACCTCTTGGAAGACGCCGTTTGCTGGCTGGTACCTTCGTTGGTCGAAAAGTGAATTTGCGTACGAGTTCAAGGCTATAATCGTCTCTTTATGATCCCTGCCAAGGAGTCTCGAGTTGATGTCAATCACGTCGCGAAAGATCAGATTGGCTTCGGCGTACTTGTGCTGCATGTCGAGGATCCTCGCAAGGCGAAGCATGGGCACCGAGACCAAGGTATGATCCTTGCCAAGTTGCTTCGTTCTTCGCTCAACCACCACCTTGTAGCCCTTCTCCGCCTCGGGATAGTCCTTTTGCAAGTACTCCAGCTCGGCAGCCCAATGGAGGTGATCGGTTGCGTCAGCATCATCCGCGCCCGAAATCTCCATCCGAAGCTTAGCAACTTGCTGGTACTCCGCGGCCGCTTTCGCGTACCGTTTCTGCTTGCGGTGGCAGTCGGCAACGAACCGAAGAGCCAGTACCGTCTCAAGGTTGGATTTGCCCCGAGAGGCCTTGAGAAGGTTGACGAGTTCTCGGCCGTTTGCCTCGGCTTCGTCGTACTTTTTCAGCTCGTATTGCGTGTCGCCGAGGAATCGAAGAGCGTCAATCGTAGCAGCATCGTTTCGGCCCAGGAGCGCCGTTCTGTGCAGGAGAAGCCACTGGGCACTTTGCTCCGCTTCTACGTACTTGTTCTGCTTGTACTGCGCACAAGCGAGCGTCTGAAGAGCATTGAGCGTCTCGGTGTTTGCCTCGCCGAGTGACAGGGTTTTGGCCTCAAAGATCTCTCGGTAGATGGATTCCGCTTCTTGGTACTTCTTCAACTTGTATTGCATGTCGCCGAGGCAAACAAGCACGTCCACCGTGCGACGGTCGTTTTTGCCTAGAGCGAGCTTTCTTTGATCAAAGACGCGTTGGAAGAGTTCCGCTGCTTCCTTGTACTTCTTTTGCTTGACCTTTTCATGTCCAAGAGCCACGTCTTGAAAACCCAGTTCATTTTCTAGGTCGGGGAACACTGGGTCACTGACGATGGGGTTTTGGGGCATGAGGTATCTCGAAGGTTTTGGAACCAACTCGTGAGCGCCGCCGAGGAAAGGTTCCAGTCGACCTGTCACGTCAGAGGAGTTGATGGGATCCTGTTTTGGGACCATCGGGGCTGCTGAAACAACAGTTACCTGCTCCGGCGGTTGGGTCCCAGGCCATTGCATCCGATCGTGCCGTGCGCTTCTGCTGCTGGAGCTTCTTTCCAATGACGGGTCGTTGAGCTGCAACGTATTGAACTGGGCGGTCCACGCAGCAAAGGATTGCGAGCCATTGGTCGGCGACTGGGCTGCGCGGACGCTCGGTGATCGGGCTGGTGGCGATGCAGCGAAGAATTGCGCGCCGTTGCCCTGAGATCGAGCTGCGCGATGGCTCGGTATTCGGGCTGGCGGTGATGCAGCCAAGGGTCGTGCGCCGGTGCTCCGCGATCGGACTATTGGTGCACCAAAAGATTGTTCGTCGTTGCTAGGCGTTCGGACAACCGGCAATGGAGCGTCCCTCGGGGGCGTTGTCGGAGTCTTGTCGCCGAGTTCGTGGGTGCGTGAGGCGGGAGCGGGTGGACTCTTTGGTGTAGCGAAGGGTCGGTAGGGTGCTTCGAACGAGACGCTCGCAGGTGTCGTGGGTGTGATCTCGCCGAGGCTCATTCGAGTGCTCCATGTACCTGATGCCTGTGTACTGCCCGTTGAGGTAGAGGTTGCCTCAAATGGGGAGTCGCTCGCAGATATTATGGGAGTGCCATCGACGTCCAGTCTAGTGCTCCATGCACCAGACGCCTGTGTACTGCTCGTTGTGGCTGGTGCTGCCTCGAACAAGGAATCGCTTGCAGGTACTATGGATGTGCTGTCGGCGTCCAATCTCGCGTTCCATGCACCGGGCATTACGGGTGTGTTGTCGACGTTCAATCCCGTGCTCCATGCACCAGTCGCCTTTGTGCCATTGCCCGTTGTGACGGTGGCGGCCTCGAATAGGGAATTGCTCGCAGGTGCTATCGGTGTGTTGTCGACATCCAGTCTCGTGCTCCAAGAACCCGATTCCGGCCTGCTTGGGCCGTTCGTGTCGTCTTCTACCAGTATGGCGGCACCAAACACGGGTGGTTGAACCGGGGGCGGAAGAGATTCAACCATTGTTTCCCAGTTGCCTGCATTTCTTTTAGTGCGAGGAGCTGTTTCGATCCATGGGTGGCTGAAGGCCTCCTCGGCCGTGAGCCTCTCCTTCGGATTGGGTACAATGAGCGAAGTGAGGAAGCCGATGGCGTCGTCGGTCACATTGAGCATCTCGAGGTCGTCTTTGGGGAAGTGGCAGCTTCGATAGTAGTCAGTGAGCTCTGCCAGGGTCCTAAACGTCGACCGACCGACCAGTGCTCTGAATGTCGTCTCGCCGAGACACCACATATCCACGGCGTAAAGATCAGCGGCTCTCGGGTTCCCAAAGTAGCCGAGGAGTTCTGGCGGCACAAAACCTGGCGTCCCCATGGCCGCCGTCGTCTCCGCCGTCTCTTCAAGTTTCTTGCAAATGCCAAAGTCGCTGAGCTTGATGCGCCAGGGGTGCGGAGGGTGGCTCACAATGAGGATGTTCTGTTAAAGTTTTAGTCCCCGGCGCACTGTCGACGAGGAAAGGAAACATACCGCTGGCTTTAGATCTCGGTGAGAGAAGCGCTCCTCGTGCATCATGTCAACAGCAGCGAGCACTTGTAACGTGATGGCATGCACCTGGTCTTCGGGTAGTCGATGTTTGGGGCATTTTTTGGAGTCCCTGAGGTAGTTTTGCAGGTCTCCAAGTGGACAGTACTCCATGGCGATGTGTATCTGGTCGGTCGAGGTGTACCATCCGTGCGATTTGACGAAGAGCTTCGCGTACTGCCAATCGTGTCATCTTTAGCCGAAAGGCATTGAATTCGGGTTGACTCACCCTTGCCTGCGAGAACTTGGAGATAGCCTCGAGTTCCCTGATGAAGGAAGAACCCCTCAGCATGAAGTGGTCCCTCGGCACCCTGATGCTCTTGACTGCTCGAAGCCTCTGCTGTCCGTCTTCATCCCTCTTCTGCAGATCGACAGTGCCCTGACCTCCGCGCCCCAGATTCTGAATATGCAGCCATACTTCTCTCGTTTGGTGTATTCGCGCTCGGTTCGCCGACGAGGTATGGATGGTATAGTACTGGCCACGGTTCGTGTCGAAGGTCGTATGCAGCCTCGACTCGCGCACGATCTCGGGGAGGCCCTGGGAACTTAGGCTCTCCATCTCGCGGGGTTCGGAGGGGCCATGGAAATGACGAATCGCCGATTAATCGCGCACGCGTGCCTGAAGCGCACCAGTCGAGCTCGCTTCGGGGCGACGACGGCCGATGGCGCTTTTTGAGGGAGGCTGAGTTGACGAAGTTGACGAGGAGACGTCGTGTGGGCGAGGGGCAATTGTGGCCACTGTTTTGCAGAAGGAATCAAGGAGAAAAGAGCGATCCGTCAATTCAGCCGCATGCACCTTCCCATTGCCGCGGTTGCCTCTCGCTGCCTCTTTTGGTTCGCATCACGCACCCAGACGGATCCAGCTGAGTCTAGGCGGGCGGCTAATGCAGCCACATTCGTGAGGCTTACCTAACATTCCAAGAAAACTCAGCCAGAGGTCCAGACAATTGTCTTGTTTCTTGTGGCGCTCAGAGTCTATCGACGTTCGTTTGGCCAATATTACCTGTACATAGGTATCGTTATGGTCCAACGTTGGTTACCTTATCCCAAGTTTCGCAGCTCAAACACCATGGCCTTCAATCGAGGAGAAGATGAGGGGCATCCAGCCCCGCCAACCGTAAGCGAGCTGCTCCTTCAGCGGTTCAGCTTGTTCTATTTTAAGACGGGATTTACATCCCTTCTGTGTTGTGAGCGCGTAGAGAGAATGGCCAGATTGGATTGGCTATTCGACAAGATATTACGGACTACCTGCGGGCACTATAGATCAAAGGCCAGCACACTCAAGACCACTACCGAAGACTAAGAACAATGGACCATGGCTTATTCATTCCCCCAGCCTAAAAGACAACACCCTTGGTCTGCGACATCTTGGACACGTCGTAGTTCTTGATCAAAAGTATCCAAATAAACGACAAGGCCATGATACCAGTTCCCGACGCAAGCATTCTGGTTTGCGCAAAGCCATATGCCTTCTGAATCGCGGTTCGCTCAACGCTGCCGACGGGGAACGAGAGTTGCGCGGGAAGACTCCCGTAGATGGTTGCGATGTCGGGCAGAGCCGACTCGGGCAAATAGCGAGCGAGGGCATTTCCAAAGGTATTCGTCCAGATAGTTCCGGAAATGGCCGCGCCGACCGCACCGCCAATCGTACCGGACACAAATAGAACGGCCAACACGGCAGCGACGTACTGATGGTCAACAGCGGCGAGAACTGCGAGCTGCATGTTGAGAATAAAGATGGCGCCGCCAATAGAAATGAAGATTTCGCACATGACAATGTACCCGATCTCTCCGTTGGGGCGGCGGAAGTAAATCATGAGGCCGAGAGCGAAGATATAAATCGGAACGGCAATGTAGAATAACCACCTAAAGCGACCGGTCCTGCGAATCGCATACCCAACAATAAAGAGTAGCACACCAGATACAACCTGAAAGGTGCTATTAACGTATCCGGCCTCGGCAACTGTCAGGTCATTCACAACCTGGAGGAACGAGGTGAAATAGAGGTTCCAGCAGTAGTATGACATTTGGTACGTCATATCGATGAGGCATGCGCCGATGACGGTTCTGTTGATGAGGAAATCGTGCTTGAGGAATGGCGAAGGGGAAAAGTAGATCTGCTGCAGGGCGAAAATGACAAGCAGGACGAAGCCAACGGTGATCATGGCGATGATGTAGCCCGACTTCCAGCCCTTGGGAGCAGAAGAAGCCAGCGTGAATGGGAGCAGGAAGATGGTGAATCCGGCGGCAAACAAGATGACTCCGAGGACTACGAACGAACGAGGTTAGCAACTGTTCAAGAAATATGAATGCAAGGCAGAAATGAGATACTCACGATCAAACTCGATGACGCCCCATTTCATCTTTTCCACGATAGTCTGCCCGCTGCGTTCCCGAACCAAGATTCCTTGCTTCTCAGCCTTGAGCTGATTCGTCTTCAAGAGGATGAACAAGGGCGCAGTGACAAATGGCAAGATAATGGCAAAGGCGCCAAAACCCCATCGCCAGTTGACGTGGAGTAGGAATGCCTCGGCAGCCTTGGATCCGGCAAAGGCTGTAATCATGTACGGGGACGAGGTGAATGCGAATGCGATGCCTCGATTCTTCAGGTTGGTGGCGTCGGCGGCGAGCACCACGACGCAGTAAATAATGCCCGCGAAACCGATGGAATAAAAGACCTATTTAACTCATTAGCTTGGCCTTGGGAATAAATTATCGTTGTGTCGAACCTGTGCAGCGCAAAACGTGGCGAGGTTCTGAGAGACGGCCATGAGCATCAGGCCGAGCGTGGAAAAGCAAGCCATCAGGAGGAAGCCCTCGGCTCGACCCCAGATATCCAGCAGCTTGGCCATGGGAATGTAAACTGCGGCCGTCATGGCATCGGACACAATGCCAATCACAGTCAACAGCGAGTGAGACTGCCAGTCACTTGTTACATAGGGCAACAAGCTGGCCAGGATCGAGAGCCGCAGTCCATTAACCAGGAAGAGGAGCCAGATACTGTTGAACACACATGTCAGCAAGATCGACTACAGGGTTGAGGCAGAAAATACAGTCCCAGCAATGCTGCCAGTGCCCCCTTGCTCCAGGCCAGAGTCACAGCCTCAATCTTCCTCACACCAGGTTGCGCATCTTGAGTGGGCACGGCGTCGTCGACTTTGTCAACGTCATCGGGAATATTTTCCATGGCCACCTGGATTTCGGCATCAGCGGGAGTCGAAGCGTTTTGGGCGTCATTGTTCGTGCGGCCCGCGCCTGGTTGCAGCTTTTTCAAGAAAGATGCCATTGTGGATGAGATGACAGGATGCGAGAAGTATGCAAGGTGCGAGAGACCAAGACTCAGCACAGCAGCACGCTGTTATTATTAGTTAGCAAAATAAAGCACTCAACACTCTCCCGCCAAAACTGGTTCTCTTCGGCGTCTTCCTCAGACAATCCCATTGTTTCTGGTGGAGAGAATTTGAGAAAGCCCACGCCGAGGCAACCCGAACCAACGCAAGGTCACAGCCCAAGCGGGGGAGAATACAAGAGCACGAGCAGTAACGCACGCTTTCCCACCAAATAATGCGGTCCGGATGGTTCCATCGGGTCGGTTCGTCGAGCCCAGGACTGTCCATGGTAGGATCGACGGGGATCTTATTAGAATCAGGATACGCCAAGACGTTGCAGAGGGTGGGGGGATGTCCGAGATTCGGAAGAGGTGAGAAATTTTATCTAATCTGATTGATGGATTAGATCCTCATTTTGATTGCCCCATTGTCTTCTGACTCTGTGGGTGCGTTGCGTGATGGCGGGTGAAGAGATTGCCCTCTTGCTTTCTCCTTCGGGCTAATGGTGCAACGCCTAATATTGTTAGGTTGAACTCGGAGTCGCCCTACTTCCACGCCGTCGTCTGAACTATTGATCATCAAGCCGAATAGTAGTGATCGTGGTTGTTCAGTGGCACCACTGGAGACTCTTCACTCTGGAGCCTGGAGTCAGTCCCAAGGCCTTTCAACGCTGACCAATTCATGTGTCTTCTGCGGGACTTGGTATTCCCGCTCACATGACGAGAGCGGTTTCAAGGGTGTCGGACATTACTCTGCCAAGACGTTCTTACGTCCTCCCGGAACGGACGTGTATTCGTAACGAACCGGACCACGATGTACATTCTGAATTTCTGATTTCAACCCCCACGCTCCGAATACAGTGCCGAAGCCACCACTTATGCTTAAAACGCCACCTCCACAGGGCACAGACGCCTGATTGTGTCCGGCCTGGAGGCTGGAGCGGTTCGCCGAGGGGCAGCATGGGGCCGGGAATGGCCTCACGAAAGCCGGGCGGACCAGCCGTCCAAAGGAAGAAAATGCACCGGCAGGTGATCCCCCACGCCGTGCGAGCCGATTTCCCAAAGGAGTCCCTTGCATGCGCCGTCTTCGTCCGGGTTTGACTCTTCAAATCATCAATTCACTCCTTCCTCACTGGTCCGTTGATCATCCCTTTCGGTTCGACGGGTCATGTTCGCTAGGAAACGAGTCACAAAATGACTCGGGTAGACGCCACGCCCAGTTTCTCCCAGCCAGATCAAATACAGACCGCATCCATATTAGAGAGCTTGCCCTCACGTCCGATGGAGGATTGCCGTGGTTGTTGCCACACTGACCAGCCAAGACCATAGCCTGAAGGATTGTGTAGCATTGCGCAGCCACACAGTTCGATCCCCAGCCTTGACCGGGGTGAGATGACGAGTCAAGCAGCTTTTATCGGCATCAGGGCGTCTTCTTGGCCTTTTTTCAAAGATCCTTTGCTCATGTGAGGTACGGCACGATGTGCAGTGGCAATCTCAAAGCCTTCCGTTCTGTTGGGTCGAGATTCGAGAAGTAATGGGGATCAAGAGATTCAGCGCCCACCAGGGTATTCGACAGGAAAGGAGAGGCCAAAATGAGAGTCACAATTTGTTCCACAATGTGAAATCTTAATGAACGATTTTTCTAACCAGATCAGTCGAATGTCGAATCCTATCCGAGACAGGCAGGCAGAAGCACATAGGTTCAGCAGTTTCTCGCAAGACACATTGAGATGCTTCAGCCTATAAAGACCAAAGGTTCTTGTGCTTTTTAGTGCAAGACTTCAACGCACCAAACCACTGAACTTACATCTGGGAAATGCAACAAGTGCCAGATTGCCGTTCTCGAGTAGCTGGTAGTCGCCTGACTTCCATTGATATGTCTCGTAGAGGCAAGGCAATGCCGTCACAGTGGCAGAATACAATCGCCACGGACAACGCTGGGATATGTTCGAGGCAATTCTTCTTCAATTTACGTCTTGATACATTCGGTGATTCTGTGGGATCAAATATACAGGTTTCGACAATCACTCACTTGAGAACGAATGGCAGAATTATTACGATTCCAAGTACGCAGATACGTGCCAAGTCCTATACAGGCGCATGGACTCCTACAAATGATAGTCGCTTTTGCCCATGACACCACGAGCTCATGCACCTCCCATCAATGAAGAAATGAGGTCTTCCTTTGCGTGTTGGGTATACAGCGGTGAAAATATTCGTCCTTTGCTTCCGTAGAAGTATATGGGTACGTGAGAGAAGTCGATCAGTCGTATTCCTGACATTATATCTGGATGTCATCCTAGTAAGGTCATCGTATATGTCTCACATATAGAGTCTACGGCATTTAGTAAGAAGGTAATATATAAGTCATTGATGATCAGGGGCCTAAGCGAAGTAACGTAGGCTGTGTGGTTTGTCATCTTATCCATTCCTGTCCTTGCACGTGTACCTACTTAGTTACCTAGGATGCAATTACTGATTCATCTGAAGTTGACGGAACGGTGTTTCGTTTTGTCTGAGGGCATTTTTATTATTCTGTTGGTTATTATGTGATATTACGACGCCCCATGTAATCCATGGTGTCGGCTATTCTTCGATTAATAACTATCAGGCTCTTTAGCTGACCATTAACGACTGCGGGTTATTATCAGGATCTTCCTTTGCAAGACACAACTTTTCTTTTGCACAAATCATAAATTATATTCCATTTCCATTACCGAGTTGGGCTCTAAGATGCGTAGGTAGGTCAAGCGGGGGAGGCTGAATTGTAGCGATCATGCTCTCCCCTAAATCCTTCCCCTGTAATGGGCACATCTTGAGGATGCCTTTTGGCCTTGAATACATAGGTAGTATCTGTCTAAATCTCTACGACCTACAAACTAAATATTAGGGCTGTTGATCAAATAACCAAGGGCGAGTATGCTCAGTGTATTAACATCTGATCTAGTATTGATGCCTGACTCTCAAGCCTCAACTACGCCATCAATCCACATGCAATGGACACATGGGCGGGGCAGTGGCTATAGGGGTAGGGAACTTTATGTATTGTATATTACCTACGTTTACATATTTCAAAGGATCCATCTGGTCATGCGAGGAGAAGGGTAATTGCCCCCGAGCGCCGCCCTGATCAGGAAATTGCAGCCACCCTTCACAAAGGTCTCCAAGCTCAATACGTTAAATACTTGGAATGATCTTAGTTTCCCACCTGAATGATGTTCGGGGATGAGAAACCTATCCATATAATGCTCGAACCTCCCTCAACTCTGAAACTGTTTACTCCATTCTTATACGCATCCAGTCCATTTCACTCAACCCTAAAGAACGCCTCAATCTCATTGCCAACCAACCACTCAAGTCAGCCCAATCCATCAATATGGTCAAATTCGTCGCTCTCTCTATTATTGCCCTGGCCGCCGCATTCCCTCGTACAGCAGCGTTCCATTATTAATATGGGCTCAGGTATTGCGTTCACAGCCTTCTCCTCAAAGGTAAGAACAGCTCGTGCACCCGTGTCTGGCTACCAGTTCTTAACATGTCATACGGTACGTAGGAGTCGATCCTATCCTTATCTATGCCGCACTTCCCGACGACATCGACCCTTCGACCATCAACAACAACTACTTTTCATGCATTGATGACGAGGACGCTCTGATATAGATAGAAATATGCACCACTTGTAGGACGGCGGCGAGGGTCAGAATGACATCTGTCTTTATGACCCCTCTGGTTAGTGTTCCTGGGTTGTAAGCCGGTGGCTCTTACCGGTACTATTTTAGCACTTGGGTGGGCAGATAGGAGAGCAGTGTTTGCGCTAGGTAGATACAGATCTGGATCTGTCGAAGAACGTTGTAGTGTGTGGGAAATATAGACGGCACTTGCTAGTTGAGACCTGAATTATAAACTCAATCCCCTCTGTTCCAGGATGGCCAAAGCACCGAGCCATTACCTACAGTAGTTTAACAACTTGGTCCTTCTGGTTGTCCACAAGCATCTCCAACGTCTTCTTCCTACACTCGTCACAATCCACAAATTCTTTCTGATCGTCTCGCACCCAGCACCGATCCCTTTTCGCATCCTGATGCTCGATGTCCCTCTTCCAACGAACAAAGTAATTATCCGGCCTTAGCTCCAGACTCCCAACCCTCGTCGCTCCCTCGTCGTCTTCTAACACCAGAAGTGCAAAAGCCCAGATCTGGTTCTCGTGGTAGTTTTTGTCGGCGACAGATTGATGGTCTACCTGGCGGAGTAGGATGCCCTTTATAGAGACTGACTTGGCTGTTAGAAGTGTGGACTCGACTGTCTCGTCCACCAGGTTGACTTCGATCATGGCGTCGCACTCGTTATCGGAAAAGACGGCGCAATACGGCATTGGCGCCAGATCTGCTGCATGACCAGAGCCCGTCCCGATGAACGACCCTGGGTCTCGGCAAATTGTCAGTTGGACTGTGGGTGCCTGGGTGTAAAGCTCCTGTGGCAGAGATTTGAAGTCCTCGTAAACATCCCACTTCATGTTCCGGCACATTTCCTCCCAATCAACCATGCCCTGCTCCATCTTGACAGACAGTTTGACTCTGATCAAACTCTTGATGTAGAGCCCTAGGTAGGTCAGCGAATGGGCAGGACGCTCGTAGACAGCCTGCCAGCCAGCCCACGACCAGCTCGGGAACTCGACCCTTCGCGGACCGGTCCCCCGCGTCTTCCAGCAGACATTCACCAGAAAAGCTTCCGTCTGTGTCCAACTTCGGCTGGTATCCCGGCCCATGGCCTTTCGGTGGTTGATCAACGGCCCCAAGATGGGAATGCCAAAGTAGTGGTTCATGTTGTAGGGCCCGTTTTCGCACCTCTTCAAGAGACCCAGTGTACCGTTCAAGGCATCCGACTGGTACGTCAACTTCCGGCCCGTGTAGTGCACCAGCAGCTGGTGAATGCCGCCCTCGTTCTTCCACACGTTGTCGTACATTTGCAGCAGCGGACAGTTGGGTTTCGCTCCGAGGCCGCCTCGAGGGTACATCTCGCTCGACGTCTGCCACCAGCGTTCCATGTTTGCCCACTCCTTGTTAGACCGCTGGAAGAAGACTTGCTCGTCGGTAAATGCGACCCAGTTCCACGAAAAGACGCCTTCTTGATAGGTCCAGGCACGCGTCATCCACGCACTCTCTCGCACCAGTTTTCGTGGATCCGTCATGGACGACCAGAGGGTGTAGTCGCCAATCCGAACACGAGGCTGCTTGGTTCGAGAGCGAGAGCTGACGCCGGGCAATCCGTAGTCCGCATCTGAACCAGCTGCGCCAATGATTGTTAAAAGTGCGTGTCTGTAAATATCCGCCATCTGGTCGAGCTGTGCTTTGAACTGGGCCTTGTTGCTCTGGTCCAGGCAGTACCTGTCGACCCAGAGGTATTGTAGGCCAAGCTCTTTGACCACCGTCATGGCGTCCTCGACTGTCCGCGGAAGTTGAGGAGGCAGCTGATTGCCTTTGGGCGAAGCTCCTTGTACCGTTGCCGGACCCCAGACGTAACTGAGGGCGACATAGTCAAGGGGCCCTCGTACAGGCACAATTTCTCGCTTGTGGCAGTCAATGACTGCGACTGGCAGCACGTCCATGGCCTCTCTTGAAATCTCTTCCACGCGCTTGCGCCATTCTCGGAGCGGCTCGTAATCGACACAACGATGATCAATGAGTACTGGCTTTTCGGGTTCAAGACTGTAGTTCACGAAACCCAAGTCGTCGAGTTTCTGTTCGCCCGTTGTTATGCGGACCAGGAGAGTCGTTCGATCAGTCATGGTTGGTGCGTTGAGCGGTGTATTGTTTGTAGAGCCATTTCTCATGACGTGTCTGGCACGATATATCGTTATGATGTTGCAGGATTCTCGTTGCTCGCCCGGGATCATGTCGAGGAAGAAGATGCATAGAGGACATGACGGACTCTTCCACTCTGGGACCCGATGCAAGATGAGTGATGGATCCGGCTCGACAAGTTCTCTGGTTTCTATTACTCTGAATAGGTGTCCAAGGTCTATACCCTGACATGTTGAGCAAAGGTTCTCCCGCTGCTCATCGGTCATGTTGAGGGATATTTTACAAGGTAGAAAGGCTTCGAGTTGATGAGGGTGTCAGTTGCGCTGATGCAAGTATGGAATGAATGCCTCTGATCGATCCAAATGAGCGATAAGAGAGTTAAGTCTTGGAGTAATAAAAAACGCGGAGTCGGTCAACCTGGAGGAAGGGTGAGGTCCCAAGTTCCTGTTTTGCATTTGCGTGGTCACATGACAAGTCACGTGGCCACCTTCGGCCAGCTTCTCTCAGGTTATGATCTCAGGCATTCATCCCAGGTATAACAAGAATCAGAGTCATATCCCTCCTTTTTCGATAAAGAAAGACTTATCCAAAGCAGAAATTGGCCGTGCGAGGGAGGAAGCGACCAAAGGCTTAATACATTCCCTCGAGCCAAGTAACTAGACATAAGTTAGGTGTAGGATAAATTCTAGATTCCTCACAATCGACCCAATAGTTAACTGTTCGTCAAAATCGCTACTTTAGGTACGCAATGGACAAGTAGGTTTTGTTACATTATACAGAATCAAGTAGATTCTCTCTGTCAGAGATATGGAGCTCGTAGGCAGGTTTTGGTTCCCCTTAGAAGGCGTTATCCCGTAGGAATTGTCAGCCGTCGCACTTCGTCATGCTCTCCGCGTTTAGCAAAGTCTTCACCGTCGTGCCGTCCACGATGGTGGAGAACATAATGACCGAGCAATTATTTAAGCTATGGATAATCCCCGTCACTCAGCCCCTTGGTTGAGGCCACCAGCGCATATTCATCCGTCGAGTCCATTTATTGACTTGAACATTTCCCTGCAATCATTCCAAGTTGCAAAACCCTTGTTCGGTACAGTGAGCATGAGCATGATCCTAGCGCCGGCGGAAATTCTCAACTTGGACGCCGGAGGCATCCGAGGACCCTGGCCAATCTCGGTCTCTCGGCAAGCCACTTTTACGGCTCGTAGTAATTCTCTGCCTTTTGCTTTCATGGCCCATAGTGGGTATATCATGATTGGCAATGGATAGGCAAATATAAAAGCAAATAAGTTACATTGGCAGAACGGATGTTATGATTGTTTGCTAAGTCTAGGACGGGATGTGGTCGTGAAGCGAGCAGCACGCTACGGGCACTTTTAACCTCAACACTCAAGCTAACCAGCAAGCATATTTCAAGCTTACTCTAGATAAAGTCACTTCTCACAGACTAACAGCCGTAGTCGGTCGCTTATTTCCAAGGCCCGAAACCTCTGGCGACAACCGAACCCGCTTGTTCCTCGTCTCCCTTCTCCGTCACCCATGGGAAGCTTATCAGCCTTTAGATTGCCCCAGGGGTCTTGCTGTCCGGGCAGAGTTCCGAAGTAGCACCACTACGTCAAACAATCCGCGAATGCTTCCACCAATCGGTTGCTCCCAAGATGAGTTGGAATGCAGATTGACCTGAAGGATCTCAGAGGGCCAAGCAGCGAGTAGCCAAAACACCCCATTTCGGCGCTGGGGTCCCTGCAATTTCCCATCGCTTGTTGGTCCTGAAACTGCGGCGAAGACAGGAAAAAAGGGGCGTTTTGCGGGCCTCTTGATGTTTTCACCACTTCAGCGTGCAAACGAGGGCATCGTGGGCCATTCAAGCTCGTATTGGCTCGAGTGGGCGGGATGAAGAGGAGTTGTCAGTTCAGACGAAGCCTCTTGGCCCATTCTGGTTCGTGATGGAGCATTGGTCATCGGGGGAGATGGAGAGAATATCCCCGACAGGACAAGACTAACCACGGCTCGGGCATCAGTTCTTATAAAAGGATCAAGATGCCCTCCATGGACATTTGCTCTTCTCTTCTCCTCATCACCAACTTTCCATCTTCTTAGTCAATCGTTCTTCACTTGTTAACCCTGGTGGTTACATACTTTCGTTAACTTTTCTCTACCACCTTTTACTACCTTCCACACCCCCCTTTGTGAATCACTCTCAACAACTATTCAAAATGAAGTTTTCCGCTGTCCTCGCCGGCCTCTTCGCCTCTGTCGCCCTCGCCGCTCCCCAGGGCGACGTCACTCCCAATACCATCGGAGTCTTCGAGAAGCGCGCCAGCTTCCCCATCCCGGCCTCCAAGGGCTCCGTCACCTACAAGAAGGCCCAGACCGTCAAGGGAACCTTTGATGGCGGCATGAAGACGTACGGCCGCGGCGTCAAATGCACCGGCCAAGCCGAAGGTGGCGATGCCGATGCAGTCTTCCTCCTCGAGGACGGCGCCACGCTCAAGAACGTCATCATCGGCTCCGACCAGATCGAGGGCGTCCACTGCAAGGGCTCCTGCACCATCGAGAACGTCTGGTGGAAGAAGGTCTGTGAGGACGCCCTTAGCCTCAAGGGCGACGGAAACGCTCTCGTCAAGGGCGGCGGTGCTACCGGAGCCGAAGACAAGGTGATCCAGCACAACGGTCTCGGAACCGTCACCATTGACGGCTTCACCGTCGTTGACTTTGGCAAGCTCTACCGCTCGTGCGGCAACTGCAAGAAGATGGGCACGCGCAACGTCGTGGTCAAGAACGTCAAGGCCTACAACGGCAAGCTCCTCACCGGCATCAACTCCAACAAGGGAGACGTGGCCACCATCACCAACACCTGCGCCACCTCTGTGAAGAAGATCTGCACCGAGTACAAGGGCACCACCCCCGGCAACGAGCCCAAGGAGATTGCCTCTGGTCCCAGCTCTGCGTGCAAGTACACCACTGTCAAGTCTTGCTAGATGTGAGACGCCCCGGGCCCTCTGGCTGATGCCTGGTCGAGAGGCTGGGCTTCAAGGGCCATAGTACTTGGAGAATACTCCGTTAATAGTTCGATTCGCAAGATATCATCCGCTTAATAGATATTTCACCGGTGTTCTGGATTCTTTCCATTATGACGTTTATTGATGTAAGCACTATTGAGGGATTGTGCTTATAACCATCAAATTGGTCACGATTCTTCATCGGGACTCTGTTAAGATTCCTGACGTAATAATGACGTAAGGTAGGAGCAGCAGTAAACCTGACGCGGAATAGCACAGTTACGATAGGAGTGAAATGCCTAAACAGTCACAATCGAGCAGCCGATATAGGGGTCGAGAGATTGAAAGAAAGAGCCTTAATCCCTCCGGACATACTGTCGCGAGAGGGGGGTTTTTGTCCCCAGCCTAACCGAGGTTTAGCCGGGGTGTCGGTTAGGGTGCATCACAAAGAGCTTCCTCTTTGTGCAACAAAACCACATCAGCCAACTGCATGGCAGTCACCATTTTGTCTGCTCGTGATCCAAACCATTGTTCCCGTTATTTCCAAGGCAATAGAAGACATGAAACGAGTACTAGCATACGCTGCTTCACGAAAACAGCTCCACGTCGGCTTTCATTCAACGGCGCCACCAACTCTCTCATCGTCAAAGTCGCCTGTTGACCAATCGACGCGCAAAGCAAAGACATCGGCTCCCGGCGAGGCAAACCCTTCCCCTATGCACGCAAAGACATGTGAAGAACTGGATGCAGAACTACGAGAGAAATTGGAGAGATTGTCCGGAGGAGGCGGCGGTGCCGGAGTCGAGTATGAAAATGGGAAAGCTGTTGGATTGAAAAGGGGAGTGAAAGAAAATATGTTTCGTGTAATATAGCGGGATACGGAAATTGGAAAAACTTGTAGTTTCTATTGATACCTGGCGGTATTGCTATTTTTATATGCTGTCAACTACCTAGGTATTGCATCGCTACGTTGGGGACGTGGACGATTATCATCGTGGAGTTTGTCCCTGGGAACCCTTGAACCCTTTCTGGAAACCCCAGGTCAAAGAGATTGTCTGGATCGCTATTTTAAAAAGTCGAGAGGACTTTGAGGCTCTTTCTCTCCTTTCCAGTTCCCGAAGTGCGTTGCCAGGACCATGCGGAGGTGGTATCATCCGGCACCCGCTCTTTAAGGACTCCGAGGCCACAATCGAATACCCAACGGTTGACCTGTTGGAGATGCATCTGAACAAGGTTGGCTTCTACGCCCAGGTCTCGCGCCCTAGGCTAATATGTCGGTAGATTGCAACTTGGTTCAACAAGGACGCGCTCAAATTGATCTTGGAACGGGAGCCGCATTTCGTCTTTTCAGACCTTTATAGGGGACTTCTTCTTTACAGTGAAGATCTCTATGTCGTTGGCTTTGGGCAAGCCGTATTTCTACCCCTGAGCTTCATGACTTATGCCATGATACAGCACCATGATGTTTGTTCGTTGAGGGAGAGATTCTCCCTACCAGAAAACAATCTCGAAATCAAGAGATGGGTCTGTTCATTCTTGGGGAATGAGCGTTCGGCACCTCGATGGGTTCACATCTACAACAAAAACATACTGCTGATGAGTTAAGACCATGTTTCAGGCCTCCCTGTTGAATGAAGGCTCGGGTATGCAGTAGCATGACATGTGCTGGGTCTGCCAGGCGAATAATAAGTAGCAAGACGTATCAGAAATATGGCTCTGATTGTTAACAGGAAACAGACTATGGGTTCTGGTAAATTGTAATAGTCTTGGGTTTATTTAGGCTGATTTAAAGGTGCCAATTCTCAATGGATGTGATTAGCATGTCCTATCACAACTTCAAAGTACCCGTCAACTCACTGGGTTGTGTCGCATGTAAACGATGGCTCGGTATAGCCGTGTAACAAAACTGACGACTTGTCAGAGCCTTAGAGGCCTTGAAGACCACCCGACATCATCGTTGCCCTCGGTTTTGTGGCAAAATTGATACCTAAACTCACTTTGCATTCTTATATACTTACTGCAAGCTGTCAGAAACGGCATGCACCGCGAAATGCCGGACGGTTCAATCGCTTGAAAACTGGAGGGGGTACATTATCACAACTGGGGGCTGAGCACTACTGCAACCCACGTCACCAAGCTTGACGCTACTGTGCGGCTATGCACCTTGAAAGAGTGACTTGGGGGTACTTTTCCAGGGAGCGTGTATCCCCCAAGGGATTGGACATAGTAACCCGAAGGGCCGAAGGTGCCTATTCGCCTGCAGGCTTCAGTTTGCCTTGTCAATTCCAAAGCGTGGATTGAACGGAATCGCCCGCGCAAAAAGAGGACCTCCCGACATGTCCATGTACCATTTACCTAAGGCAAAAATGTCGGCCAATGTCTCTCTCATCTCTGAAACAACGTCTGCTCCCCCCGTCCCTCTCGCCAAAGAACTGGAGAGCCCAGATCCGCGCGACGACAGCCCTCGGCCAGCTCGAGTCGGGCCACTGGGACCAGTTCCCGCTCAGCCAAGTCCAGGCGCTGACCGACACGCTGATCCAGACATCCTCGAAGAAGCGATATCTCGGCTTGGGCGGCGTGGAGCCTCGTTCGGACGACTGCCACACCCTCGTCGTGCTGGCCCTCGATGGCTTCAAGAACGAGCTCTGGGCTTATGCCGCCGGAGTCGTCGCGTGTCTGCACGTCGTGACCGACGCCCACATGTTTGGGCAGCTTGAGGTTCTGCGCGACCTCTGCGACGACGACACAGACTTCTTCCTCCTCCGGGCCAAAGATTACCTCCAATGTTTGCTGCTAGCGTGCAAGTCAAAGCCCGAATTCTTTCACACCGACGGCCTCCGCGACTTGGCAAACAACTTGCTGCTTGCTGTCACCGATTACTCCAAGCTGCCTCCGATGATGAGATCGCTCAATCTGGTTGGACATGACGCGTGTGAAATGGTCCTGCCCCTGGACTTTGTGAAAAGGACACTGCAGTATACCAATTACAAGGAGAACCTTGGACACACCCTCAAGCCACTCGTCGACGGTCGAAAGTGGCGCCAAGTCTACGACCTCCTCGATGGTCTAGGCCACCTTGTCCAAAACAAAGCTGCTCGAAGATTGCGTCCGGACATCTTCGCCGAGCACCTGATCCCCATCTGGGCCGCTTGGTCACCGAATCTCAAGAGAATATCCACGTGGGGGGGTTCAATACCCGAAGAACTCATGCAAAAGCTTGCCCCTATTCTCGACCTCGAGGGGCCGGACTTTCAAGGTGTACGGCCACTTGGTCGCTGCTCCAGCGCTGGTGTGTTTGGGCCAGGGCTGCTTCATCTCCCGCCACGCGGTGACAAGGCAATCTTGGATCACATCCTGGACGTATTTGACTTGTGCATTAGCAAAGGCAACGAGGCCATTCGGCTATTTATTACCCTCTGCGTGGAACCGAGGACGTTGAACTGGCAGGTTGTTGAGAGGCTCGAGACAGCTTTGAAGCTCGACTCTCCATCTCACATTGACGTCTTGGACTCCTACGTGCGGTCCTTCCGACAAGGAGACAGCTTACATACTATTCGCTGCTTCACCAGGGTCTTTCGAGTCCTGCAGTCGTCTACCGCGTTGCAAAACGCCTTTGGGTCGGGATTCAATCTCCAGCAGCGCTCCTGGCGAGTCTTTTACCAAGCCCAGAGACAACTTCGCAACAGCTTCCTCCAGGGTGAGGTCAACGAAGCGTATGCCCACCAGCTCAGCAACCTGGGCCACGAGATGTTGGCGGCAGAATGGCTTCATCGGACCTGGACTCCCACGTACATTGAACGACTCCGCATGGTGCCGAGAAATCTCACCATTGCCTCACTACTTCGCAGTATGGATAAGGCTCCCGGAGATTTGAGAGATCTTCTCCAAGAGTTCCTCGTCCTTACGCTGTACTCTAGCAGGATCGAGGGCCGAGCGCAGCTGCAGCTGAAGACGGTCTCGGCCATCAGTCTCGAACTGAACGATCCGGCTTGGCAAGTCTCGCTCGAAGACGAAGGCGATAGAGAAAAGCTACGAGACATGATGCTAGTTGCCATGATACGGGGGTTTGCTCCCGCCGAGGCAACTTCATGTCTAAGGCAGGCCGACAGCGAAGAACGCGAGATTGTCCACTCGATACGCCGAATCCTCGAAGGCTACGAGGAAGACGTGGTCTGCATCGCCCTGGCAAAGTTTCTTGCCGCCGACTTTGGCACGCGAAGGCCGGCAGAGGCCTGGTTGCAGTTGCTGATGCACTTGATGCGCCAGACTCCGCCGGGTTTGCACCTCAGATGTGCCGAGAGGCTGCCGTTGGGTCCTTGGGAAGTGTGGACTCGGCACTTGGACAAGTTGTTCAAGGGCCAGCATTTCGATCCGGAGGGAGGGATAGGGTTCACGGTGGAAGGGTTTGAGAGGATAAGGACGGAAAAACGTGGTGTTTCGAGGATGGCAAGTACGAGTACGTACTCGACGGCGAGTACTGGACGGTATTATGAGACCTCTATGTCATTTAGGTAGCAAGAGAAAGAATGTTCATAATTAATAAAGTTATTCCAATTTTATAGGATATGAAAGGCGAGTAATGTGAGCGAAGTAGGCCCTGGAGAATATGTTTATGCTCCAGTCGTCTTTCATCCCCCAGACTACCTCCGCTGCCACTATGGCCAATTATTCTCCAACGTCCAGTTTGTTATTCTCTCAGACTTACCATTCTTCCTAATGGAGGATATTGATGATCATTCGCTCGAGGGCTGGTAGGTGTCCCGCGACTGCTTTTGCTCGCCGCACTATTTCGGCCTTTGATCGACATGCGGCTCAAGTTGAGAATCCTACTTCCAACTGACTGGGGGCGCGTGTTTGCGTAATTCTTCCCCAACCTCGGATTCATCTCGCCGTAAACCGAACGAAGAGACTTGATGTACTCGGTTGTAAACCGATGCCTTTCTTCATCCGGCACGCCGAGAGAATACGAGAGCGTGTCTGGTCCCGTAATGCTCTCTAAGATGCCCGGCTCGCTAATAGAAGTGAGTAGGTTCCCAAACGCGGGCGACTCGAGGAGGCGACGTTGTGTGTCGCCCTCGAGCTTCTTGATGATGAACTTCCTCACGTCCGACTCGACCCAGTTGTGGCTGTCCACGTCGTTCCTCATCTCGTTCACAATCTCTCGAGAAGCCCAGTACGTGAAGGCGAGGAACAGCACGCCGAAAAGTCCGTATATGGCGTCGCGCGGGAGGATGAGGTTTGGGCGCCGACTTTTTGGCCCACACACGGCGAGGGCAAAGGCGTTTCGGACGAGGAGGGAGACTGCGGAGGCGAAAAGGCACACAATGGACTAGACAACCGTTAGCAACCAAGGGGGTATTTAGCTGAGTTGGGTTTTGACTCGAACCTTGTGAGAGTCTCCGTGGTTCCTGCTAATCTTCCACCAACCAAACGTCGCAAACCCGAGGACCGAGACGGTCGACACGAAGAAGAGAGCACGCATTGCGTTGTCTGCCACGTTGCGAGCCTTTGCGGCGCTGTTGAGAAGGTCGAGCTTGGAAAAGTTCATCCAGAGACCGACCTCGGCAAAGTACAGAATGATGTACGCCGAAGCGATGTAGCAGAGAAGGACCACCGCGCCTCCGGGCACCCACCACCTAAAGTCGGTCTTTTCTGTGGTGAAGGAGCCCGCCACTCGGCTTCGTATGAGCAGGTAGGTTCCCCAAAGCATGAGGATCGAGGATACGAGGTCGAGTGTCTCGAAGAAGGCGTCAATGATGATGTAGCCGGGCGGGGACTCTACATTTTGGTAGTGAAGCCATCGATCAATAACGAGAATAAAGTACCATCTGGACGGTCCAAGGGTCAGCAACTTGGTTGCATTGGAGCTCGACAATTTACTCACGATGATAGAAAAATTGCACACAATGTGATGCTCTTGAGGCCGTCCTTGATCGAAGAGTCTGCTGGTTGTCGAGAAATCCGTGAGCCTTCTCTCGTGAATGCGAAAGAGGTCTGTCTCGTGGATGCCGGGGAGACTTGTCTCATGAGTGCCCAAGAGAAGAAGCCCGTGACGAGAAGCCAGATAATGACGATGACCCGGGCTCCATTTACCCCGTCTGAAGGGAGCGGTCGCTTTGGGAGGGACCAGAGATCATTGATGTTTTTGGTGTTATTCAAGTCCATCGGGCCTGGTGCATCGCTTGACCGTGCTGGAGAAGCGCAAAGTCTCGGTTCGATCGCTGGAAGGGCTTTGAGGCAGGACTACTAGGTTACCTAAGCCCTCTAGATTTCACAGCAAGCGGGGTCAGCAGTCAGCAGTCTTTTGGGCTGCGGCTCTGTTGAGCTTGCAGCCCAAGACCAAGAAATGAGCCTGAAGTATTCACAAGTACCTCTTGGCTCTGGACCAGCGTGAGGCGCATTTTCGATCGCATTCCGTTAGATCCGAGCCAATTCCTACGCGCCACAAGTCACAATTAAATCGCGCTCGGCTGGGAAGCTAGTGACTCTGGAGCACAATTGTGCTCATGATGCCAAGTGGCTGCAAGGCGACCGCTAGTCGGACGGTGCGTCGTTGTGAGGCTCTGCAGTGACGGTGTGTGGGCGTGCTTGCAGATCCTTGACATGGGCTGAAAGCGGTGCCGTGGTCGTACATTAGCTTGCTGTAGGCTGTTATGAGAAAGAGTTGCGACGCTTTCAACCTCCAAGGCACATTAAGTGCAGGCGTGGGTGTGTTATCTACAGACCAGAGGACAGCATTATCGACGACCAGGTACTACCTGCCGATAATGTACGTAAGGAATGGCGGTAATCGTAATGGGAGAAAGGAGGACATCTCAGCTGCTCGTATTGAGTGAGCTGGGATCCAGAATTCCAGATGGACACTGGGCGCTTCCACTGCCTATTTGTTGATTATTGACCAGACCTTTCCACAATGAGAAACAGAGATACCTAAATGCCATCATATAGTTATCAGACTTAGGAAAGATCTCATGGGAAATACACGTAGACATCAATACTTGGCAACACACTCTCCCTTGACAATAACCCGCGTCGAGCTATCCCTCTGCCCATCGCCAACCCTGATAAGACACGGGAGCGTCATAAAGTCGACCGTGAGTCTTTCATCCCACGCACTATTGGCGTCTTGGAACCGCTCGCCAGCGACGATGGACTCGCCGTGGCGACACGTCTCCAGCACCAACTGCGCCCTCTGCGAGCCCATCTCGAGAGCCAGCACCGCCGTAGACTCTGCAATATCCGCTAGGTTGGTCCTCGCCGATTGAGCCAGGCTGGTCGAGCTCACGCGTTCCAGCGAAGAAAAGAGCTCGTCCGTGACAAACCGGGTGTTTTCCCGGATGGCCTGCACGTAGCTGTTGTCGTTCATCGTGGCCTTAAGCCCCGAGACGAAACCTTCAAAGAGCTTTGCGCGAGTGCCATCCATCTCAGTCACGGCCCCTTTGTTCCTCCCTTTGTCCTCTGACACGCTCAAGAGCTTCATCAAGTCGTTGGCCAACACATATCCGCGGCTCCCAGGGTTACCAAACGCTCCCAGTCCCTTAGGAACGCTGAAGAAGCCGCGCATGAGAACTCGCCAGCAGATCCCGCGCACAAAGTGAGGCCATCCGCGACTGCTCCCTCGCGCCGCGTCCCTGGCGAGAAAGTCGGTCGGGTCCATGTCGCGGTCGACACGGCCGGGATCCGGACGAGACACCAGGGCAACGAGGTTGGTGATACGCTGGGCCAGTCTGCGGAAACTCGCCTGGAAGCGGTCATCGGAAATGGGTCTGTAGATATCGTTTCCCGTGGGCTTGCTGAGGTAGAGCCTGAGGCTCTTGAGTTTCTTCTCGGCCTCCTTCAGCATCGCTTGGTGTTGTGCCCTTTCCCGCTTGAGCTCCGAAGCGTGTTGCTCCTCGATAGACTTGATCTGTTTCTCTTTTTCGCTTCTCTCTGTCGCTAGCTGCAGAGCATGCATCTGCTCCAGAGCCCTTTCCCGTTCTTCGTGACTCGTCTGTTTTTGTTCAAGTATTCGAACATGGGCCTGGCCCATATCTCTCATCTTCATATCCCGTCGTCCAACCTCGTCTCGTCGTGCCATCCGCTCACGCTCCAAAGCCTGCTGGTGTGCATAAGCGAGCTGTGACTTTTCGGCTTCAAATGTGCCAGTGAGCTGGACCTTTTCCGTTTCATGTTTTTCTAGGGTTTCCTCCATGACTTGATCCGCTTCTTGCACCATCTGGCTCATGTCTCGCAGTTGTAGGTCTTTTTCTTGTCCACTCTTCGTCAGGCCTGCAATTTCCACAAGCTGAGAGACTCCCTCTCGCTGCAACCGCGCCGTCTCCTCTGACGCTTGGCCAAGTTGCTTCGAAGCCCATGTAAGGATCGTTGAAATATGGACCAGTTCCTGGGGGACCTTCTGCTCGCGGCGGAACTCTTTCAGTGCCTTGGAGTCCTCGGGAGACAAGCGGAACTTTGGAGGTTCTTGGTCCGATGGTCGAGGGAGGGGGTTGAGTCTTCGCAACATACTCGGTTTCTGTGTATTGGTATGCTCGTTTGTCTCAAGATTGCGGGCATCAAGATGGGTTTGGTCTCCCACCTCGAGTTTTTGGGTACCAAGATGGTTTTGGACTTCTACCTCGCGATTTCCGGCGCCAGAATGATTTTGGTCCTCGACTTCGAGATTTTGGGTCCCAAGATGGTTTTGGTCGTCCATCTCGCGATTCCCAGCATCAAAATAGCTTTGGTCGTTCATCTCGCGGCTCCCGGCGTCAAAACGGCTTTGGTCGTTCACCTCGCGACTCCCAGCGTCAAAATGGCTTTGATAGTTCATCTTGGGACTCCCTGTTTGGTTGTTCCTCTCGCTATCGGCATCGAAATGGGATTGGTCGACCGTCTCGGAATTCCGGGCCGCAAAGCGATTTTCACCGTACAGCTCAAATCTTTCACTGGCATCCAACTCGACTCTATCGTAGCGACTTTTGACGGGTTCCGTCTCCATTGGCGTGTTTGCCACTGCTCTAGACGGAGCATCGGTCGCGAGCTCATGGTGCACACTGGGGGGGCCTTGGACTGCTGCGGAACCACTTGGGTCGTTATATAGGACAAGAGCCATGTCTTCTAGATCAAGGAAGTTTTCCCCGAGCAGATGTACGGCTTGTGTCTCGGGCTGAGGCGAGGCACGTTGAGCCGACGCATGCTGAGTCGAGGCTCGCTGAGTCCCGCGTGAACCGTATGGATGAGCGGCAGGACCATAACCCTGACGGCCTTGGCGGCTAGGTATTAATGATTCGTAATAAGATGTAGGGTTTGGCTCCGGTCGGTTCCTCAACGGCGATGCGATGACCTCCCTTGATGGTTCAATTGCTGGTAGTTGAGGCGGTCCATCGGTCCCGGACGACTGCGTGGGAATAAGTGAGTGTTGCGAGCCTTTGTTTTCATTTGGTCCTGCTCACAAGGGGGGGAAACTCGCCGGGTTTTTCCTTCCGAATTCTTTTGCGCAACCGCCCCGACCAGTTACGCATGATGAGAAGTGGGAAACGGAGTAAATACAATGTTGGAGATGAGCAGGTCGCAAATGCTCGAAACCAGTAATAGTCCCAAATGGCCCTGTCTGCTTGGAAATCAATGGGCTGCCCACAAAGACCCGCGAGAGGATGAACGAGAAAGGGCCTGCCGCTGTTCCCGTGTAAATGAGCCTGGCGAGGACTGGAATGATTTCTAGCTTTCAGGCATAAAGCGAGCGTTGCGCTGTCGGTGCTCCGGTCCACAGGCGCTTCCTCTAGGCAGATTTTGTACATGGTACTCGGAAATATGCAGCTAGAATGCAAGTTGGGCGCCACGCCACCACCACCGCTTCTTGCGAGCCCTCTTTCAAGGCGTAGCCCAATGAGCGGCATTTGGTCCAGGCAAGTCGCACCTGGGAGCAAGGCAGATTAATCGCGGCAAAAGAGACATGTATCCCCGGACACCACCCCTTCACCGGGGAGTCTGCATATCACAAGTAGATATTTACTCATTCCCATATCCAGAGGCTAGGGCCATTGAACGCAAGCCATTGAGCCCTTGGCAATCCTCTCCGAACCACAAATGGGACCCCGAACCCAATAGCGACGTCTAACAAGACTCGAAAATTCCGCCGAGATGGCCCATCACCCAAGAGACGAAGACTTTGAACTGCGGCATCTCGCAAGGGGCGAAACCGGCCATCTACCGCCCGGATTCGGCGGTAGCGATATCCCAGGCCTGGAAAGCGAGATTTCGTCCATTGAAGAACCCCGTTTCGTCATTTGCTTCGACTACGGAACAACCTTTAGCGGTGAGCTTGGCACATAACAGATCAATTGCAAGCTACAGCCTTGACTGATTCAATTCCTGTCTCTGTGAGCAGGTGTCGCCTGGGCTCTGAGCAATCCGGTGAATCCATATCTCAGCGAAGTCCGGATCGTCGACAATTGGGACGGGGACATTAGCGAGAAAATCCCGTCGCAATATACCTTTTCTCAAGCCACTCCCCAGTGGGGAAACATCAAGCACGCCGACTATGTGATCCGTCTCTCCAAGCTCAAGTTCCAGCCCTCCAAGCGCCTCGCGGCTCTCCAGGACCTCAGGGAAGCCATGAAGGACATTCGTCGAGTAGAGGCGCGGTCGCGGAGCCAGGTTGATGAGCAATACCCTCTTCATCTGGCCAAAAGCGCCCCTGAAATCGTCACGACCTATCTCACAAAGGTTGTCGAAAACGCCCGGGCGCAAATCGAGCTTGCCGATCCAAATAATCCCAGGAGGCTGAAGGAAAATCCCATCGACCTAGTCATCACGCATCCTGCAGTAAGGAAGATGGCTGCCTTGTCTTGATGGGCTTACTGACATAAAAGCATTAGGAATGGACCTATGGAGCTTGCAATAAAATCTTTCGAGCTGCCCACGCAGCATTCAACGGAGAATTTGCGGATTGCTTTGACCCCAGTCGAATGGGAGACATCCGCCTCGTATCGGAACCCGAAGCTTGCGCCCAATGGACCATGAAGGGTGCCCGAGAGCGAGGAGTTGATCGACTCAGAGTTGTATGTCCCTTCACGGCATGTTTCAGAATCTGTCTAACTCGGTGACTTAGGGACAATGCTTTACTGTAGTTGACGCCGGTGGTGGCACGGTGGTGAGAATCTTCAGCTGGCAACATGACCCTTCGCAGAGACTAAAGACATGCAGGACTTGGTTTCGTACCATGTCGATCAACTATCGCCAACCTTCAAGTTTAGCAAATTCACGAGTGTTTGCGGTCAGCTACAATTCCAACTGCACAAGCTCCCCGGCTAACGTAACCACAGGTCGAAAGTGCGGTGCCTCATACATAGACCACAACTTTCTCAACGTCTTTCTCCCCAAAAGGCTCGGTCAAGAAACCTTCAAGCGCATCACCACATATGACCTATCCGAGTCTCAACAATACGGACAAGGGTCCAACGTCAGCCTCAACAGGAATCTGCAGACGCTACTGGAGAGATTCTTAGATATCAAGCATGACTTCAGGGGCCCTGAGGATCAACCTGCGCGGCTTGGTCTAACCGGCAACATCGACCTGCAAAATGACCCGGCGCGGGGGATTGAAGACGGGCAGCTGTTGATCACGAGGTGAGTCCCGTTTCACCGACTAGTAGCATCAAGAGGCTGACCGTATGGTCCGCAGCGATGACCTCATACAGATGTACGACTTCTCTTTGCAAGAGACTTTAGGACTCATCCGGGACCAGCACGACGAGGTCAGGAGGAAGGGAAGTCAAATTAAGGTACGAAAGAAATCCCCCGCACTGCCAGTCTGGTACATGGACTTTGCTGACCGTAGCCTACAAGACACTGCTCCTTTCAGGCGGATTTTCCGGCAGCGATTATCTCTACGGAGAGATTGATCGAGTCGCTCGCAAAAGCGGCTTCACCGTGACAAGAGCGAAGAACATGTAATGGCACCTTTTTTTCTCTTCATATCCCACATATACGACTAACACTTACAGGTGGTCCGCTGCAGTTCGAGGAGGTGCCCTCATTGGCCTTGGGCTCGACTGCGAGCAACCAGCACCCAGCATCGCTTGCCCCTGTGACATTGGAATCGTCGTGGCTGAGCCTTGGCGGGAGTATAAGCATCAAGGATCGCGATCTTTCACTGATACGTTTGACGATGTAGCAATGGCCGAAAATGCCATTGACTGGCTGGTGGACAAGGGCGATCTCATCTGGCCGCAGAAGGACATCCGAGTCGTTCGGCGCATCAAAAAGCGATTCTCTCGCGACAGCGCAAAGAATGGGAGCCTTCGAGTAGTCATCAGGACCCATTCCGACAAGAAGGAACCCCGGCCAGTCGTCATGCCAGCAAATGGCTTGGGTGAGTTTGTCCATTTGAGATTGGTACATCTCGACCCGGCCGGCTGACCTCGCTCCCATCCAGACAACGCAACTTACCATGATATGCGATACGACATGGATGCACTACAATTGGCCGGCATGCAGCCCAAGACTTCGCCAGGAAGGAACGGAACATACGAATGGCTGGAAATGGACCTGGATCTCTGGGTCAACCAGCAGCTCGCTGAGCTGAAGCTGGTCATGGGCCGAGCGGTGAATACTCACGGTGAAATTGTAGTGGAAGGCTATCCCCTGGACACTCATCGCATTTCTTTCTCGGGTTGCGAGCCCGGGACCGCGACAGCTTAGAGTAGACCCTGCATGAGCATGGATTTGCAGAGCTTTGGGCATTTATGAACGTGTTTGCCCAGGATAGGTGTCACGGACATCCGAGGCAACGAAGGCCGAGACAATAGAAAGCAGCCGAAGCCCGACCAAGTCGGGGCGAGACCGCTACGAGGAATGTGTTGGGGGCTTGAAAGCCTGAAAATGGGAGCCTAAGGCAGCAGGACAGGTGGCCAGAAGGGGGATTAGAGGGCTATAAGAAGGGGAGATATTGGCGACCAGAGGAAGGAAGGTTAAGGATTAATTCTATCATCTCATTCATCATTACGACCTCGTTCCTTGACAACCGCGACCTCGCAGTTATCCTGTTTGACCTCTTCACTCCTTCCCCTCGCAATAAGCCCCTGACAATAGGATAGTAGTAGAATTCATGAAATAACATCAAATCGTGAAATAACATCAAATCATGAAGTAACATCAAATCATGGAGAACAGGACTTTATCGGAGATGGAGGCCATGGCCATTCGTATCTCTAGCCTGTCCCGGCATAGTAATTTCGATATACCATGTGTATTTATGTACATATTGGGCGACAAACAAGAATGCTTCCTCTAACTTCGAATTCCCGAGAACGGGATAGGTCGCAAGGCTCAACTCTATCGAGGTAAGACCACGGATGCACGTGTAGCCGTACCTAGTGTATGGACACACCCCCTTCCCCGCCTCTCACTCTTCAGCTGAGGCTCCGTTCAGAAACCGTAGCACTTCTCTTTCGTAACTCACATTTCTGAGCGCAGGGATGGGAATATCCGCTAGTTGGACGCGGGGAGCCCTACTGCATCCCACATTCGACCGTCCCACTAAGTACGCCCTAGGCCTCTCAGCTTTCGTGCCGTGCCGCAGGCGGACAACTGCGGACAGCCAGCAGGAAACATTTCCCGCAAATCAAAGGTTGTGCGAGGTCTGCAATGCAACCGCTAGCCAGCGAGTTTGTCCCCGCCATCTGATGTGAGATTGCAGTCATAGGACGATTTTCAACCTGTCTCGCGAATGAGATGCGACCTTTGTGTGGGTTGAAATACGACGATATCATCACAGTTCAGACATGTGTTCTGCCTTGTGCAGGCCGGTTGAAGCTAAACTGACCTGGTCTGGAATTCCTCGCTCATCAGCTAGCAGGCACTTGCAGAACCGAGTACAGGGCGTCGATCAAGAAAACCAGCAAAAGTCTCATCTTGCAGTGCATGTTCTTTCTTCGCCGACTGACTCTTGGGGCACGTGTTTTTTATCCCCATGTCCCCGCGAGGCTGCCCAGAGGCCCCAGACACCCAAAATCAAATATTGTCTGTCAAACACATTTCCGTTCTATTGCATCCCGTCTAACATCACGCAATCCCTCAATCCTCGTCCACTATGGAGGCGTGGAATGGATACAATCTCTCCACCACCAACTACACACAATGGTTGTGGCTCTTGAACCTCAGCACCGTCGAGTGGCGTATTGGGAAGTTCCCTCCCAACGTCATTGCCGTCAACGGTAGTTTCAACGCATCAAGAGGTGCAAATTACATCAATTCCTCCTTGGGAAACGACACGGGAGGTTCCAAGATCTTCATCCTCACCTACGACGACACGGCCCCAAGACTCAACGCCACTCAAGTCCAACTCATTGCGTACCTTTTGTCGCCGGTGCTGGCGGCTCTTATGATCTTCGCATACATGTCTTTGCCTTTAGGACCCAAGCACAGCCAGCCTAGCAAGGATACGCTCTCTAGTTTGGAGAGCGCCACCGACGAACCGCGATTCATGCCCGTGAGCGAGTTTGAGGAGAAGTTGCGATTATACTACAGCAGCGATAAGACCGAGGCCGAGGTGCAGCAAAAGGACTTCTCCGAGGATCCTATTGAGTGGAGCGACGTCGAAGGAGTTGCCGAGCTGTTGAGACAGTGGTACGATGTCAAGAGTCAGATTGTATCTCAGAGGAAGAGTCTCGAGGCCGATGCTGCGGAAAAGCGGCGACAGCTGGAGGATCGAGGAAAGTCGCTTCTTGAGGAGATTGAAGCGCGTGCGAGCGAGTGGGAACGGCACATAGATGGGGGGCAGAACCGCGTCCACGATATATCGGATAAGGAGCGGAGGAGGGAGCGAACTGAAGTCCTAGAAGTTCTGAGGAGTATCCAAGAAGCGAGGGGGACAAACCAAGGGACCAAAGCATTTTGATCTACGACAATTAATGGATGTGTATATTAAATTGAACACGAGCTTTGAGAGCGTTTTATCGGCTCACATGATCCTCTCAGCGTTAGAATAGTTGAGGTGAAGTCTTATAAGTCTCAAGATTGTCAGGAAGTCAACGCCACGAGTTTAGCACTTCTGTGATGCAATCATGCATTCATGCTACCTGGTGCGGAGTACTATGATGACTATGCGCGCAACACAGAGCAGTGCAGCCTACATGTAGTTGCGCCACACCAGCGACCCCAACCGACAGAATCAGGAGAGAGACTTATCTTTCTCTATTAGTAACACCTTTCGCCGGTTCCGTCTGTTGTTCAAGCGTGGATGTTGTTCAAACTTGGAAAAGCCTGTCGCGATCCCCTTAGATCACGATGGCACTCGACCCTTTCACGGCTCTCGGCATCGCCGGCAACGTGGTCCAGTTCGTGGACTTTACGTGGAAGCTCATCTTGGGTTCTCGGGCCATCTACAACTCATCCACGGGCACCAGTAAGGACCACGCAGTCATCCACACCATCGCCGCAGTCGTTACACGCCTAAGTGACGGTATTACCTCGTCCGGTGCATCTCCCGAACTCGAGAAGCTTGCTACCGAATCCAAGCGCATAGCCGATGAGTTGCTCAAGTTGTTGGAGAAGCTGAAAGTGAAGGGTAAGAAGACGGTATGGCAATCTTTCGCAGTGGCCATGAAAGAAGTTTGTTCCAGGCACGACATCGACGAGTTGTATACCAGACGAGCAGACATTAAAGCTCTCAAAAGGGAGCTTCTAAATGCATTAAAGCCTCTTCCTCAAGACACCAGCGCTTCCCTTCAGCCCACGCCCATCTCGGTTCCCACGTCCGATGACCTCGCAGGCCTATGTAAAAGTCTACAACAAGTCTCTCTCTCCCTCACAGCCCTGGAGACTAAGGGACACGAAGCAGCCACCGATCTCGAAGTACTGAAGAGCCTTTACTTCAATGACATGACTGCGCGTCATGGCAGAATAGAGGATGCCCATGCCAGGACCTCTTCTTGGATCTTCAAAGAGGAAACTTTCGACAACCACAATCCGATTGATTACGTTCAGTGGCTGAGAACCGAGGCGGGAATTTACTGGATTCAAGGCAAGCCTGGATCTGGAAAATCAACCCTCATAAAGTTTCCGTGCGACCACTCGGAGACAAAGAGACATTTGGGTGTCTGGGCGAAGTCAAAGGGGAAGACTTTGGTCATTGCCAAGCACTTCCTATGGCTGTCGGGATCTCAGCTTCAGAAGTCCCAGGAAGGTCTGCTTCGTGGCTTACTCTTCGGAATTCTTCGCGAATGCCCAGAGCTTATCCCACACGTCTTGAAAGCGCGATCCGTCCTTCACCACGGGCTTGAATTTGATATTTCGGATTCTCATTCTTCCTCTCCTTCCTGGACACGCGCCGAGCTCATGGAGGTCTTCCGACATCTCGCCACGCAAGACTTGTCCACCAGGTTTTGCTTCTTCATCGGCGCCTTGGACGAGTACCACGAGGAGCGGCTGACGCACCTTGAACTCATCAAGACTCTGATGGAGTTTTCGACATCGCCAGACATCAAACTGTGCGTTTCGAGCCGCCCCTGGACCGTCTTCATGGACGCGTTTGTGGAATCGAAGTAGCTCCTCAAGCTGGAAGATCTTCCCCGAGAAGACATTCGTCAATTTGTGTCTGACAAGTTGAACGAGAGTCGACAGTTTCAGAGGCTCAGCGCGAACAACCGAGCATACGGATGGTCGAGTCGATTCCCAATGTGTACCGCGCCAAGACTGCCAGGACCTTTCGGGTTGCGACCAGCATCAACGAGCCCCTGTTTCTCATGACTTATGCGCTCTTAGACGACGTCGAGGACGACCCAGAGCTGAGCTTTAGCCTGGAGACTAAACCTCTCGATCCGGAAGAGGTGACGTTCAAACTCGACACCATGCAGCGCCAACTGGATGGTCGCTACAAAGGTCTTTTAGAGGTTGTCCGTATTCCCGAGGCGCAACTGGAATATCAATTTCAAGTCGAGTTTCTGCATCGACAGCCTGAGACTTCTTTTCAAGATCCAAGGAAATCCACAGCTACCTTCACGAGGACAGCGACATAGGCTCGGAAACTTGGTTACTCTGCTGGCACGCACTTGTCGCTCAAGTTAAAGTTATCAGTCCTTATGAAGAGGGAAGGTTACATGACTTCTTAGAGCGTCTTGCAGTCTTTCCCCAGATGGCTACCCAGCACCCCGACAACCGAGGAACTGTCGATCTGCTACTCGCTGAAGCCGAGGCATCTTACGCCATCACTCGATCGACCTGTGGCATGTCAGATATCTTCGGCATCGCGTGCCAGAGCGGTTTGCTAGGGTATCTAAAACGCATAGTAAAGTCCCGAGAAGATCTAGCCGTGTCCTCTACCGAACGTTGGACACCGCCAGCGCTCTGGAATGCCCTTAAACCCCATCGATTGCTGGGCCGAGTATTCCCTGACATCATCAAGTACCTACTACAATGCGGCGCGGATCCGAACGAGTTCTATCATGGCTCTTCACCCTTCATTCACTTTATTGAGATATTGAACGATGCGGGAAAATTCAAAGACTTGGCAGCCTTGGTTCAGACTCTCTTGGAGCATGGTGCCGACTTAGAAGCCATCAACCTTCATTCCCATCCCACTATACCAGTCAGGTCCGTCCTCAAGAAGTGCTTTGAGATGAGGACTTATTCGGAGATCATTCGCCAATTTCTAGGGACCATTGCATCCTCTGATACTCACCAAGAAGAACTAAATTTTATTCGTATGCGGTTTACGCCAGGCACGCCATCTTATGAGCCTCACGACTCTGAAGGGCTCGACAGGCTTTTCCAGTTGCAGGCCAACGACTTTGGCCGGTTGATTATAATGATCCCCAACTCCAGCTACCATTTCAGACATTAATGCCGGCATTTGGATCAGATTCATCGTCTCGCAAACGAAATCTTCTCCTGGAGAATGACGAGCTTCCTCAATACAAGCAACGCCGACGAGGTCACATTGACCCAGAGGAAGGGTTGGCACCCTTAACGAACAGCGGGTAGCTTGAATAATGGGGGTGAGGTTATTTCTCTCTTTCTTTTATTTCCATGCCTATGCAAAATTGCGCCTTGCGGCCTTGGCCTCTCCGTTCCAGTTCCTGTCGCCTACTTTGGCTTCTGTCCGTAGACAACGTTCCTACAGTAAGTCAGTCCCGATTCTATGATATCTGAGAAATTCCTGCACTTACACCCGCCAGTATCCATGAATATTCCTATTGCTCAGGTCCCTTCGGACGTCAACGAGAAAAAGCTCTAGCTCATTCCTTGCCCATCCCAAGACGTTCGTGAACAAGGCCAAGCTGAGGCCTTGAACCCCTCCCACGAGATTCGCATTACCCCATGCACCTAATTCCTTGGCCTCCCTGTCCTGCGACCAGCAATTCATAGGCCATTTGTACGGCTCTTCGACAATGTTGACAAATCCGGCTTTCGCGAGTTGGTTTTTGTAGCGCAAGCCGGAATCGAGGCCGCTACCCATCTTGGTGGCCGCTTCGTTCATTAGGCAGCTCCATTTGTAAACTGCAGAATCTTGAGGGATACTGTCGTCGTCGCTGGTGACTGGGTATATGGGATCCATGAGCTCGATGTATCCACCGGGTGAGAGATTGCTGCGACAATTTCAGAAGGGATTCATACGTGATAAGCATGGCAAAGGCACATCGAAGCAACTAACTCGAATGCCTGGTTAAAGAGGTTGGGCCAGTCACGAATAGATCCTGTCATTGCCCGCAGATAGATGAAGTCGAACGGCTTAGAGTAAGTCCATTCCGCCTCAAGGTCGTCGATGAAGAAAGAAAGGTTTTGTGGGACACTGGCGCAGATACATCAGTCACTGCTAATGATTAGACGTGAATAAACTGGTGTCTTACTATGTTGGCTGGATGGGGCTCAAGTCGACTCCAATGACCTTCATTATGTTAGGAAAGGGATCACCGGCAGATAGGGGATTACCTCTGCTTCTGGATTCTCATCGGCTGCGGTACCGTCAGTCACTCATATCGATTCTTTACTCGAGGAACGTACCAAAGTCCATTGCCCAGATGCCCGTTCCACACCCCGCGTCGAGAACCCTTCGAGGGGCCTTGTCCCTTCCTATCGGCGACCTGAATAAGCGGTGATTGAGTGTAAGTAAGGCGAGGTGATGTTGCTGGTCTAGGCTTTGTTAGTTCGAACCATTTCAGAGTCTGAAAGCGCTTCGGTTCCCATTGCTTACCAAGCCGATCGTTCTCAATCTAGATTTCGTGAGCTGGTGAAAATGACACATCTATTGGATGAGAGTACCGACCTCATCATTCGGTAGGATATATGCTACGGCAAAATTCAGTCAATTGTCTCTTCGAAGAGACTCAGGAGAGGGGCTATTCTTACATCCCGCCTTGTATGCGTGATACGTGCGGCCATTTTCCACGCGATATTTGAAGATACTCGATGCAAGAGATGTCGCATCGGTCAATTCGGACACCTAGAAAGCATAAGTCTCGCGTGAGCTTTGGCATAACTATGTGTAGATAGGCAGATATTAATTACTTACTTTGTCCAACGTAGTGTCCTTGTCGCCGTCTTTCTCTCCCTCTGCGGTATTAGGCTGAGCCTTCATGGCGCTCGAACCGGCGTCAAGTTTAGGCGAGCTTCCGGTCATGGCCAAAGGCAGGTTTGTTCAAATGTGTTACCAGGGGATTGAGGGATGAAACAAACAAAAAAGGCCACTGTTGCGACAAAGGGAGGAACGGGAGGGGTAGCTGAAAGAAGTGGGCGGCAGACCATCCATTGTCAGCTGCAATCTTCAGCGGAGAGAATTGGGCCGAGCGAATCATTTTCACCGATCATCTCTCACATCCTTCGAGACCACGCCAATTTTCTCTCTCTTTCTACCAACAATGGAAGTCACATATAGATTTAACCGCAATAGGATACGGTGGCGCCAAAGCGAAGGAAACCGCACCCAAAAATCATGGCTCAGCTTGCTGACATTGAAGGAATGCTTGGAAATGAGGGACGAACGCTAAGTCTCGCTTATGATGGAATCGACCTTCTCACCGCTTCCACCGTGCCGCACAATTGCCTAGGTAGTCTCGGCTCCCAGAACCCATTGTGGTCTTAGATGCAGTCATGAGTTGATTCCACTTTGAAACACCTTGAATATTAAGGAGGTATCCCAGGCTCAGAGTGCATCCTCGCTGGCTGCCATCAGCCAAGCTTGGTTCAAGATGTGACTTTGAGCGGCAGTCCACATGACTGGTTTCATGGTCACTTGAGCCAACAAGCTTTGCATTTTCCACTCAACATCTTCGGATGACTTCATGCAGATGGATCATAACGTCTCATGAACTCCCCTTCATGATATTTTATCAATCTTTATCATCCCTTTCATTTCAAACACCCTTACTATGGCATCCAGCAGGCCAGACCAGTCGGTCAATGCTGAGGTACTAGAGATTAGCCATCATCAGACCTTCGAACGGGCTCTCATACGCGTGTTACCAACAGAGGCCGCAGAACTAGCATTCGCCGAGATTATTGACGGCCTTCCAACCAAGCCTTCGTATGCAAAATTTCACTGGATGCAAGATGACCACCCTGCCACCTTTCACGAAGAGCTCTGCCCGGGAGTCCTAGAGAAAGTCCGCAAGTTTCGATCCACTTTCACGCTCACAAGCCTCAGCTTTCAGCTTTCGGTGAGTTCTTTCACTGTCCAGCTTCTTCTAAGTCTAAGCTCTGATATCCTGCCTCAGCTGCTACATCAGTCATCATTCGACTGGCCCGAGATGAATGATGATTTTTACCTGATTGATGCCATGCATGAACACTACGAAGGAATGACTGTAGATAAGGATAAGATTCGGGCAGCACTGGAACGATTGAAGATCACTCAATCCTCGCCTATTTGGGACCACGAGGCAAGACATAAATGGACCAAGGAGGTGAATAGACAAATTTGTTTTTTTCTCGTTCTTCTTGCATCATAATTCCTCAGCTCACAGTAAAATCTTATACGTGGTAGTAAACTTAACACGAAAAGAAAGGTGATCGCTTCACCTTGTCAGACGGGCTGGCTGCGTCACACAAGAATCATCATCCTGTTAAAGAGATCTTCTGATCAATCAAAAGAGCCTTACATTGGCGCCCAAATTATCACTCTATCTTTATCCCTTTGATGCATCAACTCGAGCCACAACTCAACATCTTGTGTGTCCAACACACCTTTTCTCGGTTATCGGGGCGTTCTTGGTGTCTCAGCCACAAATGCTTCGCCACAGTTGTTAACCTGTTCCAGCCACACACTTGCCACTATGGAAATACCCTGTAGACTGGAGCGTAGGTAATGCCTTTCTTGAAATCTTGGCCTTCATCTCCAAAGAAGTCGGCGTCGACCTGAACCAGCCCAAGCCCGACACCGAGTTGCTTCGCCCTTGGACATAGCTAGTAAAGATAACAGAAAATAATGCTACTGCAGGGAGTGTTTTTCCTATCCGCGATTTCGTGGAAAAAGATCTGCTTTCAACCTGTTTTTCATGTGAGGTCATGATGAACTACTAAAGCACAACAAGGGGATTCGTGAAGGGGTGGGGGGTTTCACAAAACAGAGCGGATAAACACCAAGCTGATGAAAAGATTTGATGTATTCGTGGTGTACGTAGCGTTAATAATATAGAAATAAGAGTCATTACTGTGCAGGAGTTCAGACCAGCCTCATCGCGTATGATCAAACCACAGACGAGTGACGTCTAAGGGCCTTCCTCGAATCCTGTGACGTTAAACTTCTCCCATGGGAGAAGCCATAGTCGAAAGGGCGTCAGATGGCGCTGAAAGGACTGCTATTACCAACTTTCTCTAAAGAATGTATAGCGACCTAGCTACCTATACTATATAAGTTACCCGAAATCGTATCATCTCTAACATTGCTGAATAGTATCCGTACAAGCTAAAGGGACCTATCTTGCTATCAGCGGCGGGCCGGCGGCTACCGTGTGCATCCGATTGCGTGCCCAAGTGGATGGAGCTCCGGTTTTCCTCTCGGCTTTTAAATTGAGTGCCATCGTCTCCTGTCCCAACCTACTGGTAGTGAGAATAAGAAGGCGACATAAATGAGATAGTAATGTAGCTTCACAGCACGTACATCTCTGCACATTCTTTTTCCGAATTTCGGAAGCGTCTGTTCATCTGCTGGTGTAATTGGTAAACATGAGATACCGTCAGGGGAACACTCACACCCGTTTGTTGTTTGTAACATGCATACGAAAAAGGCGTTCGATGCCGATCGGCGCCGAGGGGGATGGAGCTAGAAAGCAATAGTCCCAGATTCACGGAGTTCGGTAGGAAGCTTGGCATTAGTCTAGGTAGAAAAGCAAGCCTGAGCCAATCAGCTGTTGGGACACAATTGCTAGTCAAGAGCTTAGCATCGATAGTTTCGAGCCCCGAGGACAGCCTTGGCTTAGACCAGGAACGAAATCAACGTTCAAGGCCTCGACCTCACGGAGTAAGTGCTGATTCAATATTAATTTCATTTCATTTCTTACTGTTGAAGGGTATATAGGAGGATCTTTCCCGAGCGCATTTGATCGGCTTTCTTGTTGCTCCTCAATCGCTCAACGATTCGCCTGTCACTCGTTTATTCCTTCTGCTTCTTGCATTTTTCAGCCATGGCCGACAGCGGCCCCCGTCCAGTCATTACTCCCACTCCGGTAGCCACCCCGGGCACCCCATTCAACGGCTGCGGTCCTAATCTGTTGCTGAACCCATCGTGGGAGACGCCATCACACGACGCATGGAACTATGATGTGACGTTTGGCACCTTGGTTGCAGGCGGTGCCTCAGATGGCGACAACTGGTAGTAAGTCTGCCACACGTGGTTTCCGTCTGATTACTGTCGCAATGCTAATGCGTGCTCAATCAGTGGCATCATCACCTTGAGCGACGAGAACGACGTGTACCAAGAGGTGTCAAACCTTCACGTCGGCAGCACGTACGGTGTCTCGATTGACTACAAGGGCATCTACGTGACCATTGCCAATCTAGAGCTCCCAACTTGCTCGGTGCAAATTTCCCAGGGCGCGTTGGGACCCGAGACCGTCATTGCTCAAACTCCGGTGACGCTTCACGAAACTGACGACGGCTACGGCTATACGGTTCCATGGGACACGCTTTCAGCGAAATGGGTAGCCACTGCGGATGTCACCAATATCTACTTCCAATTGCTTTGTGACAACCCCAGCTTCATCGCCGGCGTCGGGTTCGACAATGCCAAGTTCGAGGCACAGGACTGCCCTGTCAACACTCCCACTCCAACTCCCGTCAACACACCTACCACGACTCCGGTTACCACAACTACTCCTACCACTACACCCAGCACTACCACGACTCCCAGCATGACGACTAGTACAACTCCTACCACTCCGTCGACTACAACTACTCCAAGCACGACGACGACGACCACATCGACTACTTCGAGCACGACGACCACTCAGGGTTCGGGAAGATGCAAACCTCGATCATCGCCCCGACCGCAACCGCCATCACCGCAATTCCTCCCAGTAGTAGAGCCATGAGCTAGAGCCAAGTCGGACACACGTTCATCCTCATGCTTCAACGGGGTAGAACAAGGCCGGACTGGGTATTTCTGAGAGTTTCATTCTATCATTGATGTAACAATTTATTCTGTCCATATTTATCTAGACCATATCAGTAGTTACACGAATATAGATGCCCTTTAATTTCGTCAGGCATCAAGAAAACTTCGTGTTCCATGCTCGCGTGCTCGTCATAAACAGGGGAACACGGGGGGGAGCACGGGCCCTCGGAAGCCTCAGTTCAGTAAACCGCCGGGCTAATATCGGATATTTGGATACGATGCGATGACGTCTGGCCGTTTGAGCTTCAGGACACCTCGTTTCATCAATCCAATCTCACCTGTACCAACACGGCAGCACCTCCAACCCCCCGATTCCTCCCGCCTATCTGCCTGCATGCGTGCTCGCAATCGAGAAGGTAGTATGCTGTCCAGCATATGGGGCGACTCTGCGCAGGCGCACGAGAAACACCAGTCTGATGTGCTCCCTCAATCTGAGGATCGTCGTGGGGGTCGCGACGACAAGCTGTCAGCTGCGAACCCCTCGAGGGACAAGATCAGATGCCTCGATGGGCTTCGTGGCATCGCCTGCCTCATCGTCTTCAACTACCACTTCCTCTGGCCATGGACTCCAATGATCATGCTGGGATACGGCGCCTTGCCTCCTCGATCTCCCCAGCCGTCTTGGGAATGGCCGTCGCTGCCCATCCTCTGTCTGCTGCATCGCGGTCGCCCCATGGTCGCCATCTTCTTTGCCATCTCGGGCTACGTCCTCTGTCGCCATATTCTGAGGTCCATCCACGAACGACGTCTGGACGCCGCCTACCAAAAGCTCGCATCGGCCGTCTTTCGACGCGTGTTTCGCCTCTACCTTCCCCCCACCATCAGCATGTTCCTGGTGGCCATGTTGGCTCAGATGGGTGCCTTTCGTTCCGAGTTCTCCGTCTACAAAGGTCCCGATTCCGTTTACATCAACGCCACCATCGCCAAGGTTC
Source organism: Thelonectria discophora (assembly GCA_911649645.1). NCBI lineage: Eukaryota > Fungi > Ascomycota > Sordariomycetes > Hypocreales > Nectriaceae > Thelonectria > Thelonectria discophora. The sequence goes on along the minus strand of CAJVRK010000002.1, from coordinate 686,297 downwards.
AACTGAACGGTACCTGCGGTAACTGGAGCTTCCCTGTGGATGGCGCCGCAGGTATGGCAGATTACCTGGGTCTGCAGAGCCCAAAGTATCTGACCAACATCACTACCTGGAACGACACCCTTTGCCTCAACGTCACGTCACGCTCATTTGGCCCCTCAATGCTGTACCTACTTGAGGAGAAGCCAAAAATCGACCTGAACCAGACGCTCGCGAACGGGACTGCCGACCTTGTCGGGCGAAAGGTTGCGGCTAAGAAAAAGAAGAAAACAATGATGACCTTTTTCCGCAACAATCCGTCGCTCCTAGAGACAGCCAATGCCACGAATATCACGGACAGCTTCAACCTAACGTGGGTTCAGCTCGGCGGTTCGTGGGAAGAGCATCCCTTCATCCACGACAACATGACGTACGCCCTCAAGAACTTCACGAGAGCCTACGCCGAATGGGCCAACCCATTCAACTTTGGCCACTACCACCCGCGGTACGATCCGCACACCTTCACCATCCCGATGGAGCTCCGTGGCTCCATGTTTGTGTACCTTTTCCTGCTCGGCACGGCAGCTCTCAGATACAAGTGGCGCTTCCGCCTTGCCGGTTTCCTCTCGGCCTACAGTTTGACATTGGGCCGATGGGACATGGCTACGTTTCTGGGAGGCACGCTCCTTTCCGAGATGGACATTCGCGCCTCTGATCCGGCACTTGCGCCTCCAACCACGGGTGCCCCGCACATTCGCCAACCGTCGAGGGGCCGAGAGAAAGTGCAACGCTTCATCGGTTTCGTTGTGGCGCTCTATTTCCTGTCGTACCCCGATGCCGGTGCCGAGTGGACGCCGGGCTTCGTTTTTCTGTCCTCGCTCGTCCCAAAGTATTACATTCCGCTGTCCGGGTGGATGTTCTACCAAGCCATGGGTGCTCTGATCCTGCTCCCTTGCATCCTGCGAACTCCATCCGTCCGCGGCTTCCTCGAAGGACGGACAGCACAGTATCTGGGGAAGATTAGTTTCTCTTTTTATCTTGTCCATGGACCGATTTTGCACAGTCTCGGGTTTTGGATCATGCCTCGACTCTTCGATCGCCTCGGCCGCCCCATGGCATATCTCGTTGGCTACGTCATGTTGCTGAGCGTGACCCTGTATCTCTCCGACTGGTGGTACCGCAAAATTGACGTGTGGAGTACAACCGTGGGAAAGAGAATTGAGAAGCACATGACGGAGGAACGGTAAATGCAGCGAGTTGAGGCCAAAGCTGCGTTGTTGTGATGTTCCATGGCCGATGTTTTGTACGAGATCAAGACAACTCGTCATGATCCGAGTCACAGGTGATATTGGTCGCATCATGGTCTTGTCCCTCTCATCGACGGATGCGACCTAGCATGGGTGTTAGAGCGTCGGTTATAAAAGTGTTTGGGCTTGTGACAGTGATCTCAGTTTCGACTTCGTGTACGTATTTCTTTGCTTCTTTCCAGGTACATAGAGAAAATCCGGTTCCGGTGACGACCTCTCCCAAATATGGAGTTTTGTGTCTTATTCTGAGCCTCGAATAACCAGTTGACGGTTGTTTAGGCTGGTTTGACATCTAATTCTCATGCAGAGAGTTGAGCAGTCATTTTTAGCATGATGGGAAATAAGAAAATGTGAGGAAAAGAAAAACGAGAATGAAAACAAAATGAAATGAAAAAGCAAACAGCAAACAAAGAAAGATAAGACACTCATCGGGATAAGGCTTCCGCTTCAAAACGGTCGGCACGTGACTCTGCGCGAGGGAAACCCGTGGAGCAACCGTTGGTCTTTCCATCAACCTTTCATCTTGTCAATACCGGCAAGTTGTCGCTGAGATTCATCTTCATCCCAAAAAGTCTGTGCCGGGACCAGCAATCGCGCTCAACGCTTCATCGATAAACTGAGCTTTGCGCAACTATGTGGCGCTCACGAGTGCGATGCCTGAGAAAACCGGCTGCGCGCCTCTCTACCGCAGCCCATGCCTCCCGCCGAACATTCGGGGGATACGGGAGAGCGGTGCTTGATACTTTCCCTCTCCGAGTTGTTGGTCCAACAGTTTGGTCCATCACCGCAGTCGGCACGATATATCTCGGCTGTGCTGGCTGGGAGGTCTACCATGAAGTCCAGGACTCGAGAATTGGCTCTGATGGCATATATGACCACTTGCAGGCGGCTAGATGGAACACAAGTCATCGCGGATGGGATAGCGGGTGGAATAGGTCGCATGTGTTGACCCTCGCTGACCTAGTATCTCCCGCGTTGTCCTGGAATCGTCTCATTGGGGCGGACAAGATGGTGGTTGGAGCCATCGGGCTGAACACGGGCATCTTCGCCATGTCCCAGTTCTTCGGTCGCTTGAAAGCCCAGCTTATGCACATACCCTCTGTGCCTTCCAACTACACGCTCCTCGCCTCCAACTTTGCCCATACCGGCTTCCTCAGTCTGGCCGCAAACATGTACTGCCTGTTTCTATTCGGCCCCCAAGTCGCCAGAAGCTACGCCTTTGAGCGGAGCGGCCCTCACCTCACGGCCTTTTACCTCGCCGCCGGCATCCTCTCGACCCTGGGCCAGCACCTGTCGTCTAAGCGGTTTCCCCTGCGAGGTCCCCCGGTCGGCTTCCTCACGCCCTCGCTGGGAGCCAGCGGCGCCATCTTCGCGCTCTTCGGCGCGTCGGGCACGCTCTTCCCCGACGCCCAGCTGAAGGTGCTCTTCGTGCCCGGGAGCGTTCGCGCCGATTCGGTCCTGATGACGCTTGCCCTGTTCGAGGCGTTCGGGCTCGTCTTCGGGCTCCCGATCTTGGGATTTCAGCAGGCGGCTCATCTGACTGGGTTGGCGGTTGGGTCGGGGTATGTGTATTTTGATGGGAAGAGGCGGGTTTGGGAGCCGACGAAGAGGTTCATGTTTAATGGGATGAAGCGTTTGGGAGTGGTGTAGGTTTGGACATTATGTGGTTGCTCGGAAGGTTGAGGGGTGAGGCCCAAGTCAACATCATGTCGGTGATCTTTAGAAATTAGAAGTGACCATGGTGAGAGTGTAAGAATAGATGCTATGAAGACCAGCCAGGAGTTGATCCCGAGGGAAGACATCCAAACTATCATGAGGAATATCGTCTTGAACTTGGCTGTTTGTAATGCCAAGACCGGGCATTCTCATTTTGATTGTACCGTTCACCACCTACCGACTTTTTCCATTGCTGAGAGCATCTCCGGGCTGCTGATAGGTCCTCGAGGGTTGGTATAGGGATATATTGGGCTCGATTGGGTAAATCTTGTTACTTTCGCTAATATTGGGAAGACAGTCTTATTAAAGATGTTTTCAAACCTTCACTTATAATAGAGATAGGCCCAGGACCAAGTCGAGGAGGCCTCGCTATCACTGGTCTGCACCAATGAAGGACATTGAGATTGAGAACATGCATGCAAGATTGATGATTATCAAGTATATCTCGACTGTAGATCCTGAATCGAGTTGAATGGTAACACCGATGGTAAGAGTGTTCTAATGAGCTGGGCGGAAAGAGGATGACGTGGGTACTTGGAGATGGGCGATCGAGTATAACCCATGTGAAGGTTGGAGTGATGGAGAAATACTATGAACCTCCTAGGAAGGTAGAAATGCCGGTTATAATTGCTGCTGACCTAGTGAGACAGAGCTAGTTAATCTGCGATCGATAATGACTGGATCGCCAATCCAGGATGTTATCATCACATGAATCTGCGGCGGTAGGCGTTGGCTAGGCATATCAGCCCTCACCTCATCCTCGCCACCCCCTTTCTCGAGCATCAACTACCGACTTACGAATACCTACGCCAAGGTGGAAGCAGCGCGCCAAAGCCACAAATTGCATTCTTGGACAGATTTCCCCATATATGCGGCATTCAAGTTTCATGCTGAGAGTCCGTTCTCGGCCTCTCCGGCAGTTCCTCACGGTCCGAGTCTGCCCACAACGGTATTGTCTTGGACGACTTGGATCATGCAAAAGCAGCCACGGCTTTTAATTCTAGCCCGTTCCGTACTCATCGCTTCCGTGGAAGACTCCGTCGTTCCGCTTGGCAAAGTTTGGTTCCCAAGCCCCCTCGTTAGTGAACTTGCCGCTGCTCCGCGCATACCTCCCGATTTGCCAATGTATGCGGCATCCATTCCCCATTTCAGGGATGCGGATGCTGCAATTCAAGCCAATGCCGATCCCCCCGCAAGGGGAAACCCTGTTCTATCCGGGGCGTCATCGTTGGCGGCAGCGCGGATCGTGAAGACTTCTGGCTGCTGGAGCAAATTGTGGCATTTTAGGCATGCCTTAGTTGATCGAGTCAGCGGCACAGTCAGTTCGCCATCAGCTGTGGCGCTGGATCTAGACCTTGTTTGTAGAATGCTAGATCAGCTCCGAAGTGCACATACCGTTGCATATTCCCCAGGCTGCTTGCTGTGCATTCATCTTTCTTCATCTTGAGCACCCTCCACGCGTCATCAACCTCCGCAGAATGGTATCAAGCAAAGCTGTAATAGTGAGTTACGCTTTCATAATCTTTCAACTAGTCCCAGGGAAGATCCATACTGACAACCCCAATAGAGCATTGAATGGACCTTTTTGGTCTTCACCTACATCCTGGTGATTGCCCGCATCTACGTTCGACTATGGATGCGACGAGACAGGCTGTATCTGGCCGATTTTTGGCTGTTGGTTGCCCTGGCTGCCGCCCAAGGCCTGGTTATCTGCGATACCTTGACCTACAGGGTTGATGCAATGGATAACTTTGCCATTACGAGTGTGTCACTTGACAAAGTACGTCTATGCTATATTTTTTCCCTCATCAAACACAGGCAAGAGACTAGTTGTATCCTTTCCTTTGATATTATTGACCCAAGTTAACTTTGTTCGCCCCTTGCTACAGATCAGATTTTCTACAAATTACTTCTTTGATGTATCCATGTACTTTCCAAAGTTCAGCATCATTTCGTTTTACTATAACCTGGTTCCACGAACGAACCCCGCGATGCGAATGGTGCACTACATCCTGACCGGCGTCACCGTTGTGTGCGCCCTCACCACCTTTGTCAACGTGACGTTCTGGTGTGGCCCCAACCCGGCTGTGAACTGGTTTGTACTCTCCTCCTTCGATGAAGCATATCGTAGTGCTGACCATTTCGTAGGTCTGATGGAATTGATGCATGTTCAGTATTTGAGTCTATGGATCTCATGCGGCTGAATTGGTCTCTCAACTTCGTCACCGAAGTCCTCAGTACGTTCCACATTGGATGAGAGCCAAGTCTTCTGAAACATCAACAGCCGCTGATTGATACTCCCTTCCTTCTAGACTTCTTATTCCCTTTTCCCTTGATTAAGGATGTAAGGTTGCCTTCTCGACGCGAGAGGATAAGCCTGGCTCTCGTCTTTACCATGGGCCTCATTACCATTTCCGTCAGCATCGGGAGATTCGTCATGATGCTCAACGTGTCGAATGACATTTCCATATGTGAGTGGGATATGCAAGCAACATTAGCTATCTACAGCTAATAAGATTTGAAGACATCTGGGCCACAGCCGAGATATGCATCTCAATCATGGTCGTTTCCCTCACCGCGCTCCGGCCGTTGCTCCAAAAGATCTCTCGCGCCATGTTCTCAACCATCCCTGGCAGTGACAACAAGTCGGGATATATAATCCCTTCTGTTGAACCTCTAACACAACCCAAGGCGTGTAGAATTCGTCCCGAATCAATCATTCAATGGCGGAATGGCCAAGAATCTTACCATAGCCGCGTAATCACGTCGCGACCGGATGGTTCTATAGAAAGCCAGGTTGAGCTCAATATGTTGGGCAAGGATAGGATCATGAAGACGGAGGAGATACAGATCTCGAGTGAGAGGTATCCAACGTTGGGTGCAGAAGCAGTTTCGCATCGTTTTAGTTGATGCTGAAGTGTCCCCATGTAAATTTACGTATATCTTGCTTGATGTCATCTAAATCATCTTGAAGTGTGAGCCATCACGGATTGGCGTCCTTTGTATCCATCATCCGTGTCGGCAAAAGCGCCGTAGTGATCACACAACCCATCGTCACGCCCCCCGCCAAATAAAGCACGCTGTTGATATCGCCATTACCGCTACCATCAGTGGCTCGGCCATAGAGATGCTGCGCAATCAACGGACTAACAATCCCAAACAGCCTCCCCCAGAACCCAGCAACTCCGCAAGCCGTGCCGCGCACAGGAGCCGGGAAAGCTTGCGGCGTCCATCCGTACAAGACGGCGTTGAACATGGACTGGAAGAAGTATTCCGTGGTGAACAGTCCTTCGTTCTTGGCGCGACTGTCGACAATGGATAGGAGAAAGATGGAGGCGCCCATGAGACCGGAAGAGATGGCCATTGTCCATTTCCGGCCGACGACGGGAATTCGGCACATGTAAGACCCGAGTAGGACGCCAAAGATGCCGGGGGCATATGTGTAGATGTAGGCAGCATATGTGGATTTAAGACTCACAGATGCTTCGCCATTCTTGAGAGCCAGGATTCGGGGCAGATAGAACCCTGCTATGTCAGCATACATGACATAGTCATGACTTCACAAACTTACCTGCGACAGTAAATCCCCAAAAATCCATAATGTATGTCAACCACGTCAAGATGGTGAGACGCGTCATCTGAAAGCCATCGAAGAGCATCCTGTATCGGTCCAACTCTTTCGCGGCCTTTTCCGTCCAGGTGCTGATTGCATCCTTTGACTCCCCCAACGTTGATCTTGAACTGGAGAAACTGTCCGTCGACCCATACTCACTCTGCAGTACCTCGAATGCATCCATGGTGAGGTGACACTGCGTCCCGTTGATCTTAGCCATGTGGCGAAGCGTCTTGATGGCCTTTTCGTCTTGACCCTTGTAGACGAGGAACTTTGGCGTTTCGCGAAAGGTGAAGACGACATATCTCAGGAAAAAGATGAAGAGCGTAATGGCGCCAAGCGTGTATAGCAAATATCGCCAACCCATATTTTGCGACTTGGAGCAGCAAGGGGTCTCCGAGGAAGCCTTATCGCAGGAGGGGAGGGGGCTGGCTTCGGAAAAGTTGGGTGAGCACGAGTATTTCGGGATGAAGCCGAACGCGATGGCGCTGCATATTACGACTCCAATGGGTTGGAATATTGACAGGACTGATAGCATGAACCGTTTGCTCTGGTCATGTGTTAGACTGTGTTCTGAGTTTGTGGCAATGCGGAATATAGAACACCTACCTGTGGCATAAACTCCAAGGCAATGGTCGTATCAATCGGCACGTTACCACCCACGCCGAAGCCGACAAACGCCGTCAAGACGAGAAACGTTGCGTAGTTGTTGGATGCGCCCAGACACAAACCAAACACGGACGAAATGAGACACGTTAAGTTGAAGGCCCAACGACGACCTGTTTCAAAGCTTCAGCCGAGGCAAACGCGTGGGAGCAACAGTCGACACATACCGATTATATCCGACAAGAATCCCCAGAAGAACGCCCCAACCGTCAAACCGGCGTTGAAACTGGTCGAGATGTTGCCCGACTGCTTGTTCCCAAACCCCAATTCCTGCTGTAAGGGGCTCAAAACCAGCCCGAAGGCCTGGGCCCAGAGCAGATCCAGCATGTATCCAAAGCCACACAGGCTCCAGACGTACCACTGGTACCGGCCCATGCCCTGGGAGTCAATCTCTCTGTTGATGAGGAGGCATTTCCGCTGGTAGAGGGTGAGGCCCTCGAGGCCGTGGACGTGGGTGTTCGCCGGGGTATCTCTCTCAACATCGGACGAGGGACGGGGCGAGGTTGTCGCTTTTCCGTGCGTCATCTTGACATTTGCGTTTATACGGACTGGGAAGAAGTGCAGCGTTTTTCGTTAACGGTAAGTTCGGTATACTCCAACGGTCTCCAGATACACGGCGTGCCAGGGCGGAGTTGTTGACTTATTGGCCGCGCATGGCACATACCGAGGGCGATTGTAGATGTCATGACTACAAATCGGTACTAGAGAGTACTTGAATGGCGGAGGCGTGATTGGTTGAGGGTTGGACTCGCCAGGTGCATGACATTCGGTGTGCAAGGTGCCATGATAAACTTGGCAGTAAGATAGCGGCTTGAACAGATCCGATTCCTCGAGTCGGCTGGACGAGGGCTCTAGTCCAGTCACAAGCTGTGGACATGAAAGGAACTTGGCAGAGGCTTTGGTGTGACTGGGTCCGACCAAGTTAAAGTGGTCATCGACTCACGCCTTTACTCGGCTCTAATTAGCAGACTTTCTGACCAAATCCACCTGTGGTCACAGATCGATGATGCCATATGTACCTTCTCCTCTCCGGTTGCAATTGGCCGATCTCAGATGCTTTGTCCTGTCCCGATTTGAATGCACGGGAATTGGGCCCAGCCATCGAGCCGCGATACATACGAGACGAGGTGCCCTCGTGGCCGGACGGATCGGAATTTGAACTGCCATGGGGCGGAAGAAGAGTAATTAGTTTTATTAAGCTACCCAGGTAAACTAAGAGTTATTCACAGCCTGGACAATCGCTCCTGCAGACCCTCGATCCAGACTGTCCAGCGCTTGCATATCATCCTCATCTAGATCGAAATCATAGATGTCCCTGTTTGACTTGATTCGTTCCGGATTGTCGCTTTTCGGAAGAGGCACCCAGCCTTTCTGAAGGGAGTACCGAAGCAGTGTTTGGCTTGGCGAGACGTCGTGCTTCTTCGCGATCCGTACCAGCGTTGCATCCTCCGACTTCAAATTCCGGACCAAAGGGCAATAAGCCTCGACGACGATCTTATTCCTTTTGCAATACGCAACAATCGCCTTTTGCTGCAGCCAAGGGTGTAGCTAAAACGCGATGTCAGCATGGTTATTCCTGACGACATCGGTTCGGCTGGCGCACCTCGATTTGGCAGACATGTGGCGGCCACACAGAAGCAAACTGCTTCAGCTCTTCAATCTGCCCAATCCCAAAGTTGCTCACACCAATGCTCTTGGCTTTTCCCTCGTGGTACAGCTTCTCGAGAGCCAGCCACAGCTCCTTTCGCTTCCTGAAACCGCAATTCGGGCTGTGGATGAGGAACAAATCCACGTACTCGCTCTTGGTATCTAGCGTCTTGACGCTGGCGAGACACTTTTGGTAGTTCTTCTCCACGGAGCCTTCGGCAGAGAGTACTTTTGTCGTTATAAAAACATCCCGGCGATCCAGACCGGATTTCTCGACTGCGCGTCCGACTTCGTCTTCATTACCGTAGTATTGAGCGGTGTCGATGTGTCGGTATCCGTTCTCAAGAGCCGTCAGACATGTCTTGATGCAGTGATCTTTGGACGATTGATAGACGCCGAAGCCGAGCTGCGGGATCTTGACCGAGTTGGACAGGGTGAGCGTGCCTTTGATGGTTCGTCGCTGCATTTTGTTACTGCTGGAAGGGTTGAGTAGCTGGAAGGAGTTGTCAAGGAGGACACAGGGGATGGATTCGAGGACAAAATTCGATGACGCTCGTATAGACCCCGCCTCAATCCGTGCCTCGTTTATCGTCTCTCCCCTATACACGAAGGCTGGAGCTATAGACATAGATGAAGTCGATGATCTCATGATTCCTATCACGGAGGTTTTGAGCAAGGACTTGCGAAAACCACGAATTAACTTGACCTAGATGACAAGACTCTCACTCGTCTTCCCTTTATCCTGCAATCTAGAACCGACAAAAGATATCGAGATGAGATATACCGACCCAAATTACTTTACTTGCACCCTGGGCGAGGCGGCCAGACGGAGACAAAGCGGCATCGAGTCGACACGCTCGTTTACGTCAGTCCTCGGCGTGGTAGATGAACAGGCTAGACGTTTCCCAGATATACCGGCCCTTGGGTTCGCCGATTTCATGTCGACAATCCCAGGTGCAGTAAAAAGAAGAAGAATCCACCCTGCGGATACGATCGGTTCCTCCTACCCCAACGTGGTCACGTTTGGAGAGCTCTCCCGTCTCTCGATTGAGGCGTCCGAATCATTGTCTAAAGCGCTTGCTGTGGGCGAGAAAACCGGCAGATCCAAGGGTGGAAATATTGGACTGCTTTGCACGAGCAGCGTCCGGTTTGTGCTGACCTGGCTTGGTCTAGTTCGGCTGGGATATTCGGTTCTCCTTTTGGCGTAAGACGACTTCCAGCTTGAGGTGATCCCAAACTGACAGAATGATGCAATTAGTCCCCAGCTGGAGCCGCCAGCGATCCAACATCTCTGCAAATTTCTTCAGATTAGCAAGATCCTTGTCGACGACCGTCACGCCGCTCGAACCGAGGCGTTAGATGGCATTCAGATCCTCAAAATCCCGTCCTCTCAATGTCCGGCTTCGCCAGCGAAGCGTACATCTACCCAGAACTCCCCTCCAGTTCCCGACATTGCACTCTACTTTCACACCTCAGGCACATCGTCTGGACTTCCGAAACCGATTCCCCAGACACAACATGGGCTGGTCGGTGCTCTATCGGTGTTCCCCAGACCTGAACAAGGAGCAGCTGCAACTTTCTCGACAACGCCGCTCTATCACGGAGGTCTACCAGACTGTTTCAGATCCTGGACCAGCGGAGCCATGATCTGGTTCTTCCCCGAAGGCGTCGCGCCGATGATGTCTACAACATTGATAAAAGCCATTGATCTTGCACGCCGAACGACGCCGACTGAAATCAGGTATTTTTCGTCGGTGCCTTATGTCCTGCAGATGCTTGCCCAAGAAAAAACCGGGCTTGACGTGCTCAAGGCAATGGATCTAGTCGGCTTCGGGGGCGCAGCTTTGCCTGAGAAAGTAGGCAATGAGCTGGTGAGAGCTGACGTCAACCTTCTGTCGCGCCTAGGAAGCGCCGAATGCGGTTTTCTCATGTCGTCACACCGAGACTATGCAAACGATGGGGAGTGGCAGTATCTTCGACCTTTGAACGACACAAAGCTCCTTCAGTTTGAGCCTCGGGCCGACGGCCTGTCAGAACTGGTCGTGAAGCCCAATTGGCCGTTCAAAGTCAAGTCGAACCGGGACGACGGTTCGTATGCGACTGCCGACTTGTTCGAGCCACACCCGTCGAGACCGAATCTATGGCGCTATCACAGCAGGGCCGATGGACAAATCACCCTCTTGAGTGGCAAAAAGTTCGATCCTTCGCCGATGGAAGAGAGCATACGAGCCGCGTGGCCGTTGCTCCAAGACGTCTTCATTTTTGGAAACGGACGAGAATACCCCGGAGCAATTCTGTTTTCACCCTTCCATTACCTCTCATCCCAGGAGCTCATTGACGCCACCTGGCCACACGTCAAAGAAATGAACAACACCACCCAGAGCCACGCTCGAATAGCCAAGTCAATGTTACTGGTGGTTCCGAAGGGTCAGAGCAAGTTGGCCAAGAGCAGCAAGGGCACCATCCTACGCCGTCAAGCCGAAGAACAACACGCAGAAATGATCGATTCTGCTTATGAACAGAAAACTTCTTACAAGGCTGTTACAATCGACGATGTCCCATCTACCGTCCTTACCTGTTTTTTCAAGGTGCTTGGTCGTGAAATCGATCCCGACCAAGACCTCTATCACCAGGGCGTCGACTCGATGGCGTGCATTCAGATCCGAAAGCTGATCGAATCGACTTGTCTGCCCACCAATGGAGAGCAACTTCCCATCAACCTTCTCTACGACCAAGGCACTGCAAGTGCTCTGATACGTTATCTCTCCCGGATGCGCCAAGAGGATGGTAGTGGCAGTGATGACGAGACAAGCGATTCTCACCGAATGCTCGAATTGGCGAACAAGTACAGCAATCTTCGGCCGCCCACTACAACACGACACAAGAAACAAGGTGAAGTGGTGGTACTTACCGGGGCCACCGGGTTTTTAGGAGCACACATACTTCATCAACTTCGCCAAGACGACCAAGTTTTCAAGGTCTATTGTCTTGTCAGGGCACCGTCATCCTTGACAGCACAATGGCGCGTGTCTAGGGCACTCTTGGAACGTGGAATGCCCGAGCTTGAGGTATCTAAGCTCTCAAAGCTTCGCAACATAAAGGTTGTCTGCTTGGCATGCACGCTATCTGAGGATACGCTGGGACTCTCAGAGGAAGATCGAATGCGCATCCTGGAGGAATCCACCCTGTTCATCCATTCGGCCTGGACAGTTAACTTTAGCATCCGACTGAATTCATTCGAAGACCAAATCATCGGAACCAAGAACTTGATCGACGCGGCTATCACAGCTGGCGCGCAATTCGTATTCATCAGTTCGACCGCAGCAGTCAGCTCTCACCCCTCCAGCAGTATTCCAGAGCAAATCTCATCGGATCCTTCGGACGCATCTCCTCTGGGCTACTCGCAATCAAAGTGGGTTGCTGAACGTGTTTGTGCCTCAGCTAACGATGCGCTTGCGGGAATGCATTCATATAATCCCATCACCATTATTCGCGTCGGTCAACTGTGCGGAAACAATGCTGGAATCTGGAACACGGGTGAAGCCTATCCGCTGTTGCTATCCACCGCCAGCATCACTGGATGTTTGCCAGAGCTGCCAGACGAAGTTGTCAACTGGACGCCAGTGGAGCTTGCCGCAAAGGCGGTTCTAGAGATTGCCTACTCGGAACGTGGCCTCGCGTTGGACGTGTCAATCGAACCCTGCAAGGCAACGCCAGTATACCATCTCACGAACCCTCATCACTCTCCAACATGGGAAAATTTACTCCGGTGGATTTGGACAGAATATCCAATGATTCTGATAGTCCCATACTCTGAATGGGTCACTCGGCTCGAAGTAGTTTTGAAGGAAAAGCACCCAAACCATCCTTCCCAGGCCCTGTTGGGGATGTGGAAGACGAGGGTTGGTCAAACGGCTCAACCTCAACCCAAATTCGACGTCCATTTAGCTCAGATCTCTTCACCTACTTTGCGGAAATTGGAGCCTCTAGATCGTGATAGGGTTGCGAGGATGTGGAACTGGATTAGGAGAAACCTTGAACATTGCGTTCAGCTCAGACAACATGAAGGCAATGGGATACATAATGAAGACAATTAGATCTGGATTAAACTACTAACCCACCCTTATTGTTCACGATTATTATTTCCTTGTTACAATGGAAGATCCTCGACTGGGGTCAACAGGGTCAACCCTTGTTCAGTCAACCACATCATTATCAGTCTCGCATATCGCGAACCACTATCTGTACAGATACGATAGAAATAAACGACTTCATGCCATTTATCGACGCCCACTACTACATTATTTCAGAGGTAACTTCCACCTTGTACCGATCAAGCCGTTGAAGCGGGCCAAGTCGTCAATTGACCTCTTCAACAGCATTGCCAGGACCTTGACCTGCGCAACACGACTCGTGTAACTTTGATCTTGCAACCGATTGGGTTTGTCCAGATGAGCAAGCTTAGATCATAAGGATAGGATACCAAAAATGAAGAATTTTCTTTGGTTGGGCGATTCTTTAGACCGAAACACCACAACGTTACGCGTAGGGTTATTTTGAACCAAGGGGTTAGACAAGTTTTGTCATGTCAAGCACAAATTTGGCACCAGTGACTTCTTTTCTCGGTTACATCGCCGTTGATTATGTGATATTCATGTCGGAGCATTTCCCGCTAGAGATAGGTGGGATGTGCGTTGCACTCATGCAATGCTTGACTCGTACATATGTGAGAGCCCATCGGTTGAAACGGCCATGTCGACCTCCTTGGCACAGCACAACACGCACATACCCCCTCAGTAGTTTCTGACCTTTCATGGATCCCGGCCAAGTCCTCCGTTGGGTTAGATAACCAATTCGTCGGCCAAGGAGCATCTTCTTGCCATGTCTAGGCCAGACTCAGCCACACCGGTGCGTTCAGGCAGCGATGAGCTTACCCCGCCTCCAGTCTTCGGACAAGCTCGGAGAATCGTGGGGTGAGGCCCATTCTTCAATTTACACTGTTTTACATTTCGGTCTTGAGGGAACCGAGCTTGGTAGTATCCCCAATGTCGCTGTATCAAACTCAACTCTCTCATGTCCCGGAACAATGTCCGATGGCCAAGAATAACTTGATACGGCCTCGCGTAGGATAAAACGATGAAAATGCCGAGGCCGCACTGACGCGGGCGCGATATAAACGGCCCGTCGGAGGCGGGAAAAGGTGCCGAAGAAACTCTGCACACAATGGACCCTGAAATCCCCTTTGTTTTTTAGGGCTTCAACGCGTTCTATCGAACACGCTTCCAAGGGAAAATACCAAGACGTTTTTCGACTTCCCTGTTGGACCCCAGTTCTATGCCCAAAAACAGAAACCCCTCCTGGATGCGGCTACTGTAACGGGATTGCGAAACAGACCGGACTGCCTATTCCCCGACACCTTTGCTATGACACGGAGTCTCTGGTTGGCCCCTTCATCACCATGAAACGTATCGGACATTACGGAAGCATATCGGCAGGGCTGAACATGCCGAATGAGGACCGGTCCGCATCTCACGTTTTGGATCCTAGCGTTTCCGAGCCTACGCTGGAAAAGGTCTGGGGCTGAGTGTCACGCTGTCTGCTACGACTTTATGGTTGTAGTTCCCTCGCACTGACTCCTTCTTCAGACGGGTAGAACTTGCAAAGTGGCTGGAAACCCGATTACTCATAAGATGAGTGGCACACTTCTCCTCGCGAACGTCCCTCGCGCGATTCTTGTCCCGGGGGGAAAGACATATGAAACGGCCGACCGGCAACGAGCAGTGCGCTGCATTAGCAGACACTCATCTGGTACAGTGCTTCAACATGACGACGTGACCATCTCCGAGGACGACAACGAAACAAATACATCGCACGTCAAATCTCCCAAAGATCGGCCAAGCAAGGCCGGCAATTTAGTTTTGGTTCCGTCGGGGACGATTGGTTGCCCGGTCCAAGATTTTTCCACAGGCTCCCGTCCTCTAAATCTCCGTTTCCGGCTCGGGGGGGAGTTTTGCGCGCGAAACATATTTCTGGCCGGACCGGACGAGACGGCGCTCTAGTTGACTATGTACGATTCTTACCCATGTTGGGCTACGTAGGTATCCTCGATCCATGCTAGTGGCTTCTCTTCGAGACAAGCGAGATGTGGTCATCCGGCGTTGATGATTGGAGAGGCACATATGACAGGCTGATGAAAACGTGGTTCATGGCTTTCGAGAAAGCGGAAGCGGAATTAGACAGGAGCGAACGGCGCTTTACCGACGCCACTGTCTAGATGCATGCGGAAATCTGGGAGACGGCGCGATGCCATCTCTCACGCAAAGTGGCAGAACCGGGTGTTTGATGCCATGTCCAGGTAAGAGGTACTTGGAGACTACAGGATTTATAATGATATGAACCATTCGATATGCTAACTGCAGATGCAAGAAAGCTATGAAGCGTCTGTGGTGAGGAATATGGCCGAGTCTAAAACACCGTCCATTTCGAACGGGACTCAGACGAAGCCACGACCCGTTTCTCCGAGGTACCATTCGGGTGAGACTGTCGTTTGATCGAGATGCGTGATTGAACGAGCGTACATTAGACAGTCTGAGCACGGTAGAGAAATCTGCAGCTAGATGCTAGGCCCACCGGACGTCTCCCCTGGTGCTGGAGGCAAAAGACGATCCGTTTCACATAGGGTGGTGATCACGTCTGTGCATTACCATTCTCGATTGACTTTGCTCCCTTTTGCTAGAGCGAGCGAGTTGCCGCTGACGATGCAACACCCGCCACTGGCTGGAGGAGGCATCAACCATAACGACTGCTCTCCTTAGCCACCAGCCATGAGTCCAACCTAAATTCCCATCGACCTCAGTCTCGGTCAGCGCGTGGCTTGCGGTCAGGCCTCGTCTCCTGACCGTGGCCGCTGCGCCAATCCTGCGTTAACATGAAACAGGATTAGATCTGGGTAAGACCATCGACCACATTCCGGCATCCGAGCTCGCCCAAACTCCAGACTCATCCTCGGCGCACTTGGTTTCGGTTTGATCCGGCCGCTTTGACTCGCTCAGGCACCGCTTTGGGTCAGAGACGCGATCGTGCCTCTGGGTTACGCTTCCCTCGGATCGGGATAGATATTTGAGGCCATCTCCCGGATTCCAGTCTTGTAAGGAAGGAATCTGTTTTATTTTATTTTTTTACATCTAATCGTCTTCTTGGCTCCTAATCACAGTGAACCATGACCTACTCCGAGGTGTTTTCTGATGATCATGCTGATGCTACTCAGACGAGAGCACCAATCTTGATCATAGTGGTTGCGGTGCTGCTCACCATTGCCTCCACAATGGTTGCTCTGCGTGTCTTGTGTCGTCTTCGGATCAAAGAGTTTGGGCTCGATGATTTTATGTCCGTCGTGGCATTGGTAAGTAAAGCATTGGTCTATCGAGTCACCTTCATCTGCTAACGAGTGACTTACAGTCGTGCATCCTCGGTTGCGGCGCTACCATGGTAGCAAGTGAGTACTCAGACTGGCCATCTTGGCTGCAGCATTACTAACGGTGCCCAGTGACGCATTATGGCCTTGGGAAACACGAATGGACGTTGGCACCAGAGACTCTTATACTATACGGGCGGGTAAGTCCTCGACGACCCGACCAGTGAAGCCCCTTTCCCGCTGACCTTGATCCAGTGCTTCTGGCTATCCATCCTGTTCTACATGCTGAGCCTCATCTTTCTCAAATTAACCTTTCTCTTCCAATACTACCGGATCATGTCCGTTTCGAACCTACGGTGGCTCTTCCTCACGGCGATCATCATTGTGGCCATGTGGGGGACATCGCAAGCCATCATGCCGTTTATCCAATGCATTCCCCTCAAGGGGGTTTGGGATCCCAGAGTCAAGGCGAAGTGCACGCCCAATACCTTAACACTATGGTTCTTCAACGGCGTCTTCAACATTGTCACTGACATTGTCATCATGATCCTTCCTCTCCCGATCATCTGGAAGCTCGAGCTGCCGCGCTCCCAAAAGTTTATCCTCATTGGCATCTTCTGCCTGGGATTCTTGTGAGTAGTCTTCGAGAAGCCGGCTCAATACCATCAACTGACCGCCATTTAGTACCGTTGCCGTGTCCATTCTCAGACTGCAGTGGCTCACGCCTCAGCCCGACGTGACGTGGTGGAACGTCACGGCCGCATGTTGGTCGCTCGCAGAACTGACAACGGCCATTACTTGCGCGTGCGTACCGACTTTCCGGCCGCTGATTTCGGGCGTGCAGCGCCTGTTCAAGGGAAGCACCAAGGGCGACAGTGTCGTCCGGTTGCAGATGGAAAATGCGTCGATAGATGCAGACACCGAGTCCAACACTTCGGGGGTGAGGAGATTCGCGCCACGTTATTGAAGTAAGCGACATTCAGGTACATCCGGTACATGAGGGAGAAACACTGGGCGACCGGATGGAGTCCGGGAGAAGAGTTGTTCAAAACTCGGTCGCCAGCTTGGGTATTGGACTGGGTTCTCATCATGCTTTCGAGCCACTCAACATCTGTCACGATGCAGTCTTTTTTGTTTAGAAATGAGTGAGTATTTAGGTACTGGCGCAATGGAAAACACGAGCTTTGATTTCTTGATGATAATTAGGTCGCAGTATGCCCATGTGCCATGAGTGGCATTATAAGGCGTTGGTGAAGGGTCAGCCTCCCATAAAGAGCCAGAGATTTTTTGGATATACCGTGATATAAACAAAACTGGCTGCTTAATAAACGTTAGTAACTAGATTGATTGTTGAATTAAATTCGAAAGACTCAGCTTGAATGTAATGGAGTGGGATAATGTGATTATAAAAAAGCTTTCATCGCGTTCAAGTTGAGTATCAACCTCGTCTTTCATCCTTCAGATAGTTACTCTAGCAGGAAACCACCTCATCTCGATCTCCAGAATTCACCATCATGTGAAGTCTTCTCATTTTGAGACTGAGTTTCTTCGAGCTCAACCGGACCTTTAGCAGTGTAGGGTAATTGCTCTCTGAAATGCATATTGTTTTCCGTCCGGACAACGGGGCACCGTATAACTAGTTATACCTACTGTATTATGACATTCTACCTTAATTTCATCGAACCGACCGCTGTATCATCCCTCATTCATCCCGAAGGAAGCCACGTTTCGGCTCCGCAGAAGGGGAACTCCAGTCCAGGTCATTGTGAATTGCCAGGTCGAATCATCGCATTCGTTATGGCGCACATTATATTGGTGCAATCTGTGCAGCTCGTCCACTACCGCCTTGAGGAGGCCCTGAGGAGTTCGCCTTTGAGCGTCAATGGCTCTGGTGTTGAAAAGTCGGCAACAAGACACGTGTGAGGTAATGATTGGGCCCTACGAGAGGGGAAATCAGTGTGAAGGGGTCTCCGATATGACGACTGGGCAGGCAGAAGTGCAGCTCTGTGCCGCTGGAACAAGCCAATACACGCCGTCGGCAATAGGCTTGGCAAACGACCTTGGGGGCGAAAAGGCCCCCAAGTGAAGATAATCATTTGCCACCCCAACACGGGTAGATGCACGCACTAACTACGTTGCAAATTCAACCATGAGTTGGGTAGCAAAGACAAATCATCGATGGATTGATGAGGGAGTCAGTATTCCAGTTGCTGAGCGCTTGTTAATTGAGTCCATGACTTGGTCCATCACCACCCGATCTGCCTCAGTTTTCCTCGATCCAGCTGGACGCGCTAGACCATGTAGCCGCCCAACAGTTTCGTGAAAATGGTACCCAATGCAAGGGATGGACATGAACATTGCAGGATTTTCAACCTGCGCCTCTCACCACCGCGTCGAGCCCATTTGGCTCCATGCAGTCAGCAGCCACACTGGTCGGCGAGGCAAGAAGTGGCCCCAGGATCAAATGCGAACAATCGAAGTTGGACGCCCTCACGGGTTCTGCAAAGGCAGGGCAGATTTGGGACTTGACTCTGCTGGGGAGACGTCAAATCTGCTTCAGCTCCTGCACCAACAGACCTCTCCTTCATTCATCACCACCATGACAGTCACACGCACCGAAAACTTGATCACCACTGCCCTCAATAGTCTCATCCAGGCTGCAGAGGTGTGCCAGTTCATCGGAACGAATGATAAGCTACCGCAGACTTTTGCGAGCATCGGGAAATATGTCACCCTTGCCCACCAGATTCTCCAGGGTGTCTTGGACCAGCTCCAGGCTGGTCAGCTCCATCCCGACGTCCAAGAGCTTTTCAGCATCCTCAAGTCGACCAAGGACGCCGCTGTGCATCTGAGCAGAATGTGCCAGATTATCGCAAAGACCGACGAGGCCCAGAACCAAATATCAGATCGCTACGCAGACTTCCAACAAAACAAGGACGATGGTATCCACGTTTATCTCTACCGACTCCTGCAAGGCCCACGCCGACTCATTGACGAAGGCATCATTGCGGCGACGGCTGACCAGAGCCATGGGCTACAAGAAGCTCTGGACGAGTTATCTCCCCTGCAACCCTCACCACCTGCAACGGGGGGGGGCATTGTCCACGGCGGGACTGGCGACTTGTTCAACAACGCATGGGAGGGCCGGCAGTACGTTAGCAAGGACAATGCGATGCAGAACATTGCCCATCAGGTCACAGTCGACCGCGAGAGGCAGCGCCAATGAGTTTGGGGCATCAGTCACAAGGGTAGGGCACGTGGTCATTATTGAACCATAGGGCGGGATTTTACGAGAACATGAACTTTGTTAACTATTGATTCAATACGGAGTATCTTCTTGAAAGAACTACTGACGTCCCCTCTAATAATGATGGTGTGCATTGACCGCTGCCTATGTTGATGTTTTGCGAACCACCCCGCGCGTTGATAAATTGATTTCCTGTCCCATCGTGCATATATACGGTCTCCTGGCAAGGGATTGATGGGGCCATCGTGGATAATTGATCAATCGCCTCTGTCAGGCCTTCTAACTTCTCTTCTGTCGCCGCCCTCACGGTTTGGCGTGCTGCCAGCCATTGTGCGTCCTCGAGTAGACCCTTCATGAGTTCTTCCACTTTAGCGTCTTGGGCCAAGTCTACGGACGGCGAGCGATCCACCCGCGAGGCGTCTGGTTGTCGGGTCGCGTCCTGCATGACGTGTTGCAGCCGCTCAGAGTGGAGGGTTAGGCGCTGAGGTTGAAAGAGAGCCCACACCTGCACTGTATTGAGCCGAATCCCCATGGGGGCATCGTACATAGTAGTTGCTGTCATTATCCACGGAGCATGATGGTGCCGGTATCCGTGGCCTCTCTAGGTACGGAGTAGACTACATGCGCCCACTAAAGCTGGACTTTTCACACCTGGCAATATTGTTAACGCGATCGATTTCTTTATGTAAACTTCTTCACCATCCGAACCACACAAGACTATACTGCCTACGTCACGCTGAGACCATACGGCATTAGCAGTCATGTCAAACTCTCAGCCCATCAGTCACAGCGGACGTGGTGATCTCTTCTGCAATTCGGGTATTCAACTGATCTGCAAGGATAATGCAACGCAAAATGTTACTCTTGGTGAGGTCTCCACGTTTTTGTGTCCCGTTCTAGCTGCTTATAGGCCGTGGCCCAACAGGATGGCGAAACCAACGCAGAGGGATATTGGCGGTACATGCAACAAGCCCACAACCCGGTTCACCAAGAGCGACGCATCGAGGCAGCTAAAGCTGGCATCTTCGAACCTTCATGAACCTGGTGTGAGGAAGCTCCGGGAGGTCTTGGTAAGTTCGTGTGAAGCCGAACTGGCGAAAAATATTGTTAACATGTGGTATCCTCAGTATTTAACGGAAGTTTGCAGATCATGAACTCCTCGAGCCAAAGACGCTCGACGTTTTGTGTTATTAAATGGCGTTTTGGTTAAGATAACGCCCTTGTAGATCTATGCCTCAGCCCCTCCTATTCAGCGCCACCAACAGTCTGGTGAGGAAGCATTTGAGGAGCTGGACTGGAACCAACTGATGCCAAAAGCGGAATGTAAATTGGGGCTCCTGCACTCAAACGCTTCAAATACAATTTGACGTGCATAAAATGACCATCTCCTCAGATGGTAAATGGCTTGCTGCAATCGTCGAGAAGCCTTTCGAAAGAACGATCGACATCTGGGATCCCGACAAACGTGTCTAGACCATGGCCGGTGCGGTTTCTGTTACGTCGTTGGAATCTCTGCAAACGGCTAGTACTTGGCTGCAGGGTTAGCTGGCGGCACGATCGGAGTTCGTTTCCCAGAGTCTGGAAGGAGTCCTTACAGAGAGGCGGAGTCAAGGCCAATTGCATTCTTGAATGCCGACAAACTCATTTCATGCACCCAGAACCGTGACACAATCACAATCGGGGATATGGAGACTGGCGCTTACATTCAGTAAATTAATCCTGATAGGGAAGTTCATTCCCTCATGTCTTGGACTCGGCAGAGGTTTCGCATCTGGCTCGATAACAGACAAGGAATACCTGATTTACTTGATCAAGCTATGGGATCACGGAGACCGCTTTGTCAGGGTCCTCACAACGCACCATGCCAATCTCCAGACTGCCAGATGTCCTCTCGCATATTGACCTCAGCAAAAGCTACTCACTCTCATCCTAGGCGACCAGGAATTACAGATTTGGGACCTAAACGTGAGTCTACCCACCAGAACAATCCAGGATCATCCCGCCTCAACCAGCACTGTCTCATTCTTGCCCGACTCCCATTTCATGGTTCGCGCATGTTCGCTTTTTCTTCCGACAACAGGGGGACAGCAGCAACTACGGATAAAGGTGTGATGATCTGGGATGTGCAGGATGTTGCCTTGGATCAAGCCACCGCGAGCCTGACCCCCACTATCGAGAGCGGAAGCGTCAGGGTCAGACTCGCACAAAGAGGAGTGAGGAGGTCAGGCGGGATAGCTGCAGAGTCGCAGCTCGAGAGTGGCAAGAAGGTAGAGGCCAATGAGATAGTCAAATTAATCTTTGATCCTCCTATAACCGGGCTGCCTTCTACTTATAGGCCTGCCGGCCCCCTTCCTTAAATTCCTGCTTCCTTAAAGTCCTCACGGGCCTAGGCAACCCATAAGTCCTAACTCCGGCTGCGGCGTTCCTCCGTATAATATTCGCCATATATTTGTAGCGGCCTCGCTGCTTTCTTGCCTCCGACCTCGTGATATTCGGTGGTTGAATGTGCCGACTGCCTGTGGTCCGGCCTTTATATGGTTCCGACCCGTGACAGGAAGCCACAGCATGAATGCGATCAGGTGCAATCCTACAGCCACCTGGTGGTATGACTTGAGTGGTGATGGCAGGTAGCTCATAAAAGACGGAAAAAAGGTTATCCTTCTCCCTTCAAAGTATGGCCAGGCAGAATGGATCGTGAGGGGGTCAAGTCTAGCAATCGGGACCAAGACTGGGCGAGTGATGTGATCCGCATGAAGTTTGATCACCTCATCCACACACCTGAATAGACTGAAGTGCTAGTGCTAGTGCAAATCGAAGGCTTTGCGGAGGGTTGAATGTGTAATGCCATTACACAGTGAGACAGCTCGAGTTTCCGGATGAGAATTTATAGATGTGATCGTCTACTCCGGACATGTCACAGAAGTGAGAATATCAGACTTCGAGGAGGCCTCCGGTTTCTCTTCGAATATTTTTACACCTTATTCAGACTTTAGTATCACATTAAGAACCTATTCTTACGTATCTATCTTTATGGGAAGGCATAAAAACGGAGTCTGACTACCTGAGGTACCAAGTAGATTAGGAACCCAGAGTACAGCTATAGAAAAAATTATTCAATTTTCATAGCACTCTTACAAAAAGACTAAATAATGCGCTTGAAGTTCTCTCGACTATCGTACAATTGTCTATCCAAGACCATTTCTTCACTCCCCCTAGAGCCTAGCCAACTCAATCCAGCAAAGAGCCCAAACAGTCTACGCCTCGCATGAAAATGGCTTGCGTGTAGAGCCCTCCGCGAAGTGTCGTTGCTATAGACGAGTATTAGTCTCAAGGTTTCACCGGGTATCAAAGTCAAAGTAACTCACAATATCCTTGACGGATGCCCAAGTACCGGCAAAAAGGATCAAGAGTCCGAAGCAAAATGTGAAGCCACTGAGAAGAGCGTGAAGCACGTTCTCTCGCGCATACCACTTGCCCTTGCACAACAGCCTGAACCACATGACAGCAGGGAAGTACAGAACAAAGCCGGAAATGAACAGGGCAGAGCTAAGGGCGAGGAGGTCGTCAAAGATGGGGATGCCCTCGCCAATGATCCACGAAACAACAGTGATGGCGCCCAGGACGGCGAGCCAGGTGATCCAGCCCTTGGGGGTGTTGATGAAACGAGTGATGGAATCTTTGTACATGCGCAGGTGGACATATCGAGCGGTAACGGTGTTGCCCTAAGTTCACTGTTAGTTGGTTGCTAAATAGGTAGTTGAGGATTCTTACAATGGCTCCAGAAATGAAGATGATGGGGAGAGCAACGCCAAAGGCAATCTTCGACATGAGGCTGCTGAGCGACAACAGAGAGGGGCTGTCCACGTCGGCGCCGACAAAGACAAAGATGATGACGCCGGTGAATGTGTAGACGACGATTTCGATGATTCCCAGGGTCCAGACCGACTTCATAAAGTCGGTCGGGGTGTGCATCTCGGCCATGAAGGGCGAGAGGAACATGGCGAAGCAGTAGGCAAAGAGCATGTTGCAGATGGCCACCATGCCGTCCTTGAAGGTGGCGTCCTCGGCCGGCCACGCGGACCAGTTGACGCCGGAGAGGCCGCCCTCGGAGTGCGAGGCTTCGATTCCACTGGCGATTATGGTGACGCCGATGGCCGAGACGACGGACAGGAGATCAATGTAGCCCAGGATGGCGGCTTCGGTGAAGGATGGCATAATCGCGAGCACGAAGAGGAGGATGGCCGAGATGATGCTGAAGATGAGGCCGCAGATTGCGTAGTCGGTGAGGACGTTGAAGGCGATTTGTCCCGTGAGCATGAAGGACGCCGTCATGAGAATCAGCTGTAGGACGTAGAGGAAGCCAAAGAACTCTTCTCCGAACCGGCCCATAAGAAGGCCGCCAATGTCGCCATAGCTGTTGATGGAGGGATAAACCACCGAGACCTTCCCCACGATCCATCCGGTGTAGATGGCGAGCAGCCCGAGAACGACGCAGCAAAAGACACCCGCCACGACGCCCAGCGTCTGGAAGGCCGAGGGGAGACTAAAGGTCCCGAGGCCGATGGCTTCGACGACGAGAATGACCGTCAGCCGCTTCCAGCCGAGGCGGCGGAACTTGGCTTCTCCCTCGACTGTCTTTCGCTTCTCAAAGTCGGTGACGGTGCCAGCCGCTTGGTCGTAGCTGGCGTCGACGGCGGCGATTTGGTCCGGGTCGAGGTCGGAGCCGCTGTTTGGAGTCGAATCGTTTGGTGACTTTTTCTCGGCTGCCATGTTGGAGTGCAACGCGCTGTTCGCGTCTGGGGGCTGCAACTAAGTGGTGGAGTAGTGTAGAGAGAAACGAAGGAGTTGCGCAGGGCTGTCAACTCTAGACTTGCTTGAAAGGAGAGAGGAGACGACTCTTTTCCCCGCGGCAAGACATCTGCCCTCCCGAGCCTTTAAATATGACTTTTGGTTCTGGTCTGAGCTGGGGAATATGGAGAATCCCCCATATGGAGGTGGAGCAAGCTCATGATGTTGTACGTAAGAATCCGATGATGTGAATTCTCACCTCCGGCGGCCGATTTGCGGGGATCCTCACTATCGCAGAATCTCCAGCTCTTAGTTGACACGGAGTATAGTTGGGGTAAAGGGGGCAGAGATCCGAGAGCGCGTCAGCAAAGTTAACTGCGTCGTGAAGTCCCCTTTTTCAACGATATATATACAGAGAGGGAAGTTCGAGGGACCCCTCGAAGAGCCTCACAGGAGCCCCTCCCCTATCTCACGAGAGGGTCTTGCCACGACAGCAAACAAATGGCCTCGGATGAGCGATATGATTACCTCGTGGCATGGTGAAATCCGCCGTTGCGACTCGGAAGTCCGGGCAGACTCCAACGGCAGGTCAACGATAAGAGAACAATTGTGTACTGCGTTGGCGTAAACATTACGTTTAGAATGGCCGGGTCGGCCTAGCCACTCCGGTCTTTCCAGAAGCCCGTCTTGACAAACGCTTTGCTCACGCCGGCCGGCGGCGTCTCGGCGGAGGCGGAGGTGGATACGGCGATGTGTCACGCAAATGCGGCTCAACCGGTCGAACCCCTGGCAATGGCGTCTGTGTCGAATGGACCGTGACCCCAGCTTTTCGCCGCCTGGCCGCCGGCCACGGTTTTCGCCCGTGAGGAACATGAAGGCGCTGTGGGACTCCGGGGATGGCCATCCAAACTTCGAGTTGCGGATGCCACCTCCGCCTTCGCCATGGGGAACTGGGAAGGGGGACCCCCCTATTCCGTCCCTCCTTGGCGGCGATTCGCGTCCTCTCCCCCCAACTCTCACGCGTTGTCCCGGCGAGAGGTGCGTTGTTCTTCCTCTTGGAAAGCACCGAGGGAAATAGCTGACAATGTTTAGCCTGATGTGCATAACCACTGCTTGTTTCATGTGCTGCCCGGGTTGCCTCCATCACGCGTTACAAATTGTGGCCTTACCATGACCACCCACCACGTCCGTGGCAACCACAATCTATACCATACCTTGTCTAGGTACGGCTTCAGTCGGCACTGCCTCTTGCGCCCGACGGCGACTCGGCGCTGCCTCTCGAGCCTGTTGGTCGTGACAATTGAGTCTGCGTAAGATTCAAGTTATTTAATTATTCCAATTTCTGCGAACAGCCAGTTAGCAGCCCGGAACTTCCGTGCTCTGGTTCATGCGGCGTGAGATGACGATCTTTGACGTATTAGGCGGGTTCGTGTTTGGGCGTAAAGTAGCTATAAATAGCATACGATTAATTGAAGGGCATCGCGTCCAAGATAAAGGCGATGACTCGACGCGATACAGTCTGGGGGAGCTAGAGGTACCGATAGAGTGAGTCTACAGTGAAGGAAAAGCTCTCGTGAAGGAGACGTCTTCGTGAATGCTAAGGATTTCCTACAAGAAACCCTCGGTCATGCCACTCGACACAAGCAAGATTATAAACGACCGGTTACAAATAAAGTGCAACATTGAAACTGACTCGCCAGGCAAAGCTATCCACCTGCATCGGTATTCTCTACCCTAGTTATGTTATTCGCAACACCGGGAAACCTCTCACTCCGCCTGTAACAAGTCCACTAAATGAATCACAAGGTGCTATGAGAATTATGTCCAAGATACGGAAAACATGGAGGGAAAGGATACACATTTTAACAAGCTGATCACATGTACGTATTTATTAAGGCCAAAATGCTGACTTTGAGTGACGAGTTGACTCTGTAGGGTAAAGGATCGCAGCATGGAAGGCTCCTTGCGAGTTGGGCGTAGATAATAAATGGGCACGGCCAACGTAAGATGCTATCTACGGTAATGTGAACTTGGATCATTCCAACATGCGGAAGGGAGAGAACCTTTTGTTGTTGCGCTGGCTTCCTCGAACCCTTGGTCTACCGTCTAATACCTTAGCCAAAGCTTGCCGTACCTAGGTCGTAGCAGACAACTCCTAATAACTCGTCGAGGATAGTGTCATCTACGCACGGGAAATCCACCACATGCAAGGCTCAAATTAATTTCATCAGCGAATATAACTAACGCTGATAGGTTCTCTATAACCCAGTGACACCCATGACTCTCAGTTTCTATCACTAAGCGTGTCATTAATCATCCCATAGCCCACACCAGATTTCCCTCAAAACATCCATCCGCTCACTGCTGCTCGCTCATTAACTTCGCGATAATTGACGAAGCTTCCATGCAATCCTTTTGCCTGTAGAACCTGAGCTGGTGGCAAATCATAAAGGAGATGGAATCACCGTAGATCTTCTCGACAAACGCCAATTCCTCCTCGGACAAGAAATGATTGGCAAGCTGCCTCGGCCCGGGAGAAAACTGAGGGGCGTCGGTATGCATGTAGTTCCACATGAGGCTGGACTTGCCTTCTTCTTCTTCCATTGCGTCTTCGAGGTCGTTGTCGTCATCGGAATCGTCGCCATCGCCCAGGCCATACTCCAGTGCTTCCTTCGCTTCTTTGAGGTCGCTCTCATCAGTAGGGTCCATTGCCAAATCATCAAAGAAGGACTGCACGTTCCCGTGGATGAGCTTGATCTCGTAAAGGCCCTTTATGCCAAAGTGATGATCCAATGCATTCAGTGTTTCGCTGTCCCTGCCAATCTCTTCGTTGGTGCTCAGTTCAGTTTCGTAGAGCTGGCTGATCTTATCGGCCATTTCACAGGCCTTGTCGACGTCTACTTGGCTGTCGGGATCGAGACCAAAGTGGTACATGAATGCTGAAGAGCAGCCCCAGATTGAGTTGATATGTTCGAGCACGTCGGGGTCAAATGACGCGTCGGCACGATGTCGCTTTTCCTGGCTTAGGAAGGTTTCATGCAGCTTCTGCTTCCGTTCTTCACCATGCTCACTGGAAAAGATGTTCTTGGAGAGATCGGACTCCTTGGCGTCGCCTCGGATCGATGCATGGACGTGATCGATGTAACCCCTCAGAAGGGCATGTCCCTTGTGGCGGTCCTCTTGGTTGTAGATGTTTAGACCGTGTTGGGTGAGAAACTTGAACTCGGTGCCGCCCTCTTTCCGAAGCCAAACTTTCTCGTAACTGGTCAGGGGAGGATTGGCTTTTCGTTCCTGCCTGCGGACTTGGCGAGCGCATCTGTCCTTCTCGGCTTGCGGCCAATTGACGGATGCCACGATTTCGCCTTGAAACTCTTTTGGAAGAGCCGTCTTGGGCCCGACGGGGTAGCCGCTTAGCCGGAGCACCGGCAGGTTGGAGAAGGATCCAGGTCCGTACTTCACCAGAGCAGCACACTTTCCGTCTGGGGTTGTGAGCTTGCCCTTGGATTTTTCGGTCCGTGAAGGCATGGAGAAGCTGAAAGCGTCCAGGGCAGGTTGGCCAATGATATTCCAGTCCATCTCTGGCACATGGAGCACGTCGCTCACCCGCAAGGTTCCCTGTGAGCTCGGTCCCTTGTTGTTCAAGGAAGTCTTGACGGGAATAGTGACGCTTCCGTAGCCCACGACACGTGCCCCGAGGTCACCGAGGTGTCCGAAGACACGACAATCGACTGCCACGTAGTCATCGTCAAACCAGATTTTGTCCTTTGCAACACTGAAGAAATTGGATGTCAGCATTGAGCGAAGGTTTCAGTCACGGGTGCGAGGGCGAGCCGACCTAACGTTGGATCCGGTGGATATAACCCATTCGCCGCATGTTAGGGCTTCTTTGACTCGAGGGGGAGCCATTGCTGATGATTCGCAATTGCTTGCAATGAGAAGTGGGATTTCGGGGTGTCGAGTTTGTGAGCTCCAGTATCCGTTGGCGAGACCGATTGCCCGGCACGTGATCTAATATTGCTAGCCGCTTTTCCAGATTGACTTTGCAGCATCTGGCATCGCAGAACACTGAAGCGGGCGTCACACACACGCCAGTCCCTTCAAAATATATAAATACATATATATATATATAAATATTGGGGAGTGTAGACCGGCACTCATTCCTGTCGCCTGTTTGACACTGAAGCGAATCTGCTTGTGGATTTTTGAAAGCATAGTGGCGACTTTGATGTAAAATTTGGGCGTGTGGGAAATGGACGCGAAACACGAGGCGCAACGCCCAATCGTGGCACCTTTGGATCGATTTGCGAGCCATGGTTTCGCGACAGAGGTCTTTGCGAAGCGGCGCTTTTCGCATGATACATTTGACGGGATAAAATCTCCTAAGCATACTCCGTAAATGCCAATAAGTTCTAAAAAAACATACATCAACATTCCTTCCAGCCGTTCCCACAACGAACAACTTGCCAACATCACTTCGGCCTGGTCCATTTGGAGGTCCACCAGTACCTCGAGCAGCTCTGCCCTCAGCAAATATCCAGCTGGCACTTGTCAGGTTTGGGCTGAATTTGTCGTTTCAATTGATAAGTAGGCGGAACTGGTATCTGGAATGATTGTGGACGGTTCGGGCCGTCATTTGGGCTGGCCTCGAGCGCCGCCAGTCGCGGGCGTCGGGCAATTCATCGCCAATGCATGACGCTATCACAAGCGACGAGCAACCAAACTGAGTTAATAAACGGTTGAGGCTCTGGGCTCTCTTGGGCCAAAAATCTATGCAGTTTAGAGCCAAGTATGCGGGCTTCTTGCTATAGTCTATTGGCATTGTGTGGCAGACGAACATAGAGCACAGTTCAAATGAGGAATTTGAGTATTGATAGCCTACCTCGTCATGGCCTTTTTGCGGCAAGCTAAGAAGGGATGTATACTTCTGAGTATTCTCTTCCTGGTTTCGTTGACAGGCTCTGTTCCGGGCTTGCTGACGTGTTGGAGCATGTCCCTCTCAAGAACAAGACATTTGATGAGCCCACTATCTCAAACAAAGCGACACGCGATACAGCCAATTCCTCAAGCCAACAAGCCGACATTCATTCGAATACACTCCACCACAAGTCGCCAAGCTCGTCCAGTTCTTCAAAATACCGCAAACGACGCGACTTCAAATCTCGCAAGTGTCGTGCCATCTCTGAGACCGACGAGAAACCGTTGCACCCCAGGCCATTCGCGCCACTCGGGGTCTTCATGCATCTTGTCACCCTCGCGTGGAAGCTGATCGGCACTCGGAAAGTGAGGCAGAAGGCTAGATTCTGGGTAAAGCCGACCGTCGTCAAAAAACACCCACGCGCGTTGTCGATAAATGTCCAGCCGCACGTCTTCGTAGTTACCCTCCAAAAACCTGGGGTAGGCACTCGGTATGCACCTGGGCCCTGTCGATAGGCGGCATCCATGCAGAGCCTGGTGTGTCGCCCTTTGGCCTCGCTGTCGACTCCATCATCGTCGAGTCGATGTCGCCGTCGTTTTGGACCTTGCCATCGCGGCTTTCATGCTCACCTGCGCTGTCGCTTTCATCTTCACCCAAGTAGAGCTCATAGAGACCAATCAGTTCGGCCAGATTCCCAGTTGGCTCACCAATACCGTCCTTGAACCACATGCTCAATTGGCATCGCCCGTTCAGCCCGGCAGTGGCCGATATGATCAAGCGTGTAGCAAGATCAAAACCGTAAATGGCGAGGTGTGTGGCCAGTCTCGATCCCACCGGAGCCAGAGCCATGTCGGAGACGTAGTTATCCGCACTGAGATAGAAGCTGTCTGGAAAAAGCAACGGATGCTCGGAATTAGACTCTGGTAGCCAAGAATCAATGCCACATTGAGCAAACATGGGCCCGTGGGGAGACTCCAAATACCCATGAACGCATTAGATCGCCTCGCTCTCTGACGGTGTGAACATCCGGCCTTGATACTGAAACAAGGCTCTGGGTTCCATCTGGGCACGTCTAGAAGTTCGCGAGGGTGTAGTACCTTGCAGATGAACTCATATCTAATAAAAAGATACCTCTTGCATCCTTCCCCGCCGTCGATGAGTTTGGATCGGCTGCATGGTAAGCCTATGGTGCCTCATCAAAGCTTACCTTTTCATCTCAAAGTATGACAGCAAGTTCCAGATATGAATGAGATCCTTAACACGACATAAATTCCCTCGACTGGTGTTCATTCTGCATGTGGGAACCATCATGGGACTCACAGAAAATTTGGGCAGCAATGCTGGAGGTGTAGCAAGGAACTCACTCCTCCTTATGTTGCTCCTGCCTCTAGTTTGGAGATGTTATGCTACATTTAGCTCATTTACTGTCATAGCCCTGAACATGGCATGCCAGTAGGATATAATTCGAGGGCCGAGAGTTCCCTTGGACAAGGTGTGAAGTTCTGGCAGACAAGCAGTGGCCACGCGCGACGAAAACTTCCCTAAGAGTTATTTCTATCAGCAATACGCACAGTTAATACCTGGCTCCTGGGAATTTCCCGTTTGAAGTAACAGAAAGGATTGTCGGTGCTCAAGTGACAAGTAGTCAATGTCATGTGATGGATGCTGCTCATCATGCTCAGACTGTTCACCAAGGGAGGACGAGTTGTCGCAGAGATATTTTCCTGGAGTCAACATGCAGCCTTTTGATAATATCAGATTTTATCAAGTATGTCAGGTTTTAATGGCAGACATCTATATATCTCCTCTCCCCTTCGCATCGCTTTATTGGGACTTCACATTTCCACCACGGGACCATTATAGTCCTTCCTAGCCCACACAAAATAGTAGACGACGCTGAAAATAACCACAAAACCAGTCACTACCACACTGTAGTTCATCATGTCTGGAACCGGGTCAAGCATCGGAGGCCAGAAACTGAAGAAGCCAATCACGACGAGGTAGCAGATGGCGAAGACATTATTCGCGATCCCAAACGCGCCAGGAAGACGAAACGACCCCCAGACCAGTTCGGTGCCCGTCGTGTTGGCCAGGGCAGGAAGGTCCGAGGAGCCTGGCATGGCGAAGCCCTTGGTCGTGCGGCGGTAGAGGAGCAACACGGCGGCGATGAGATACGAGCCGTAGAGACAGGAGATGGAGAGGGAGGTGACGTTCATGAACGCAACTGGCGACCCAATGTTGATGAGAGACAGCAGCACCGAAATGACGGTGGTGACGGCCACTGCCCAGACCGGAACCGTGGTTCGCTCGTCGACGCTGGACAGAGTGCGCCAAAAGGGAAGACCGCGATCGCGAGCAAAAGACCAAAAGACTCTCGAGGTCGAGGCGAGCATACCAACAGTGGCGCAAGCCCCGAGGATCATGATGATGCTGGCCATGACGGTAGCACCGGCCAGGGAGCTCGTCGCCTGCTGGAAGATGTACATGTGCGGGAATCCCAGCATGCCAGGGCCCGACGCGACGGCTTCGTCAAAATTGCCCATGCAAAAGACCATGGCCAGGATCATGGCGAAGCCGCAGGTTCCGTTTATGAGGAGGCTGATGAGGATGGATCGAGGGATGACGACGGAGGGGTTTACGGTTTCTTCTGACATCTAGAAGTGGTGAGCACGAGTCAATGGCAATGGGGATCAGGAAACGTACGTGAAAGGCGGCATCTGTGCCGACAAATGCGAACACGTTGCCCATCATGCCAACCATGAAAGAGACTCCCTGGGTCTGCCAACCGCCGTTATTCACAAAGGTGGTAAAGATCTCCTTGGCGTCGCCGTGAGGTCCGAGAGTAACAAGGGGAATGAGAATGGCAAAGAAGCCCAAGACGTGCAGGATCAAGATCAAGCCTTCAAACTTTGGCAGCGCCGAGCTAACGAGCGTGTTGACAAAGACGGCGAAGAAGAAGATGGCCCAAAATAGCAGAGTGCCCTGCCAAAGCTTCGGCTGAAACATCTCGTCGTTCAAGCTTGCCAAGCCAAGGATCATGTTGCCCGTGAGGAGAGCGCTGGACGCGACAGAGCCTTGCCAACCGCCAACAGTCAGCATGCCCGTAAGGTAACTCAAGAACTTAGCGCAAGATCGAGGCGCCAACATGGCAACCCAATGGTACTGTCCGCCTGAAGTAGGCGCCATGGAGACCAGCTCACACATGGTAGAAAAGACGCTGAGGTTGCCGACCCATACGACGAGAAAGCTGTAGATGACGCCGGCCGTGCCACCGTTGTTGAGGCCCTGGGCAAAGAGGACGGTGACGGCTTCCCAGGTGATGAGGATGGTGCAGCTAAAGCCAAGAATGGACATGAAGCCAAAGTTGCGCTATCGGAGGTGGTTAGCAGAGGGCGTCTCGATGGGTCTGTCTCACGTCGAACCTTGAGGACCTGTTTCTTTCCCAGCCGTGCCAATTGGTCATTGTCCGTGTAGTGGCTGCTCGCCTGAGAAGAAGAGATGGGTTCAGATTCGATGGTTACGTGGGCACCCTCACCCTTGATGGTGGCCATATTGCCTAACTCGTGGCTAGAGGTTTGGCTACCCATCTTTGCGATAGGGGAGTCCCAAGTTGTTGATGGATGGATCAAACAAGAGAATTGAGGGAAAGGAAAGGGAAGGGAAACGGCTGAGTCCTGACTCCCAAGAACAAGAAGATCAAAAAAAGAAAAGAGAATAAGGTAACTATGCAGGAAGAAAGACGATGTAACTGCAATGGTAAGTCGTCCAGGAAAGGTGACAGGACCAACACTGATATCTCAATCAAGGGGAGGTATGCACCTAACGAAGTGCATACGACGAATCCGTCTTCGAGCTCACACGCCCTTGTCCCTCTCCCCCTTCCCCATCTCTCCCTCGCTCATCGGAAGACGTGCGAATACTCCGATGCCCTCCGATGCATGAGGGTGGAGTGTGTGGCTCTCCGGGGCCCCTGACAAAAAGCCCCTCCGGGAGTCCAGGATGCGGCATTCACGAATAGAGTTAAAACGGTTAATGGCGCGGGAATCGATACCTGGGAAATGGCTTCATAGCTGAAAGATTTTTGATATTGCTTTTGTCGGAGAGTCGGCTGCGGCGGGGGACTAGAGCCCAGGAAGGTCAAGTTTAGGGGGAAGCTGGAGGTCGAGGAATGCTCGCCACTTGAGTGAAAGGGCGGGCGGAGCGAGTCGGGTCGTGCAGTACCGTACCTTGTACTTCACGAGGGCTTGGCTTGGGCAAACTGTTTGGCTTGGGCAAACAGGTGTTGGAATTCGGTACTCACTCCTCATAGGACCAATATGTGGCAAGACATATCCCAATGCAGATCACAGGCCCGTCCAACCGTGCTTGCTCCATTGTCGCGTCCACTGTCTCCCGCACTCGGTCGACTCGGCGCCAGTTGCGTTTCATCGTCCCGTCCTCCCTGCAATTCACACAACCAACAGCCTAATGAGGTGCGAGGTCCCTGCAATCCTAGTGCTGCACTACCGCCCGCCGGTACGTGTATCATTCCTTGGCGGAAGCCGCCCATTTTCGAGCTTGGTGATCTACGGAGGCGGAGCTCTCCCCGCGGTGGCTGGAGCCCTCAAAGTTGTCCCCTAACTAAAGTGCCCCCTGCTGCCGCGGGATGCGGGAATGCTTGTTGCCTCTTTTCTCCTTCGTTTACGGGAAGGCTAGGGTCCTAGTGTCTGTGAGTTCTACGCGCGCAATAGTGCGCATTTTTAGACCTGACGGGTTTCGGAAGCTGAGTGATGAACAGCGTGTCTCGTTCGCCATGCTGCCAGGCTTACTTGTTTTATTCGTATTTGCTACCTGCATCAATTCTGCCCCAGGCCTCTTTCGTGCATCCTCTCCACGTCGACCCGCCACGATTGGTGGATGAGTATCGTCTGGCTGGTCTGGCTGGCGCGACTCTGCCCGTCCCAAGCATGACCCTGCTCCTCTGCTCCTCCCGCCATCTTAGCTTGCCCCTGTAGCTTGAGCTTGGACTTTGGGAAGACGACCATTTCATGAACGTTGCTGAGCTGGGACGCGGTCGTGCTCGGTCCGTCGACGGATTCGAACGGCCGCGATCTCGAACGGGAGCCCATGCCGCTGCTCTGTCCCGACTTGTAGCCGGCGTATCCCTTGGTGGTCGGGTATCCCGTACTGGACTTGCCCTGTCGCCGCAAGTCGTCGACGCGGATCTGGCCCGACTCGAGGCTGTCGAGGAAGGGTTTGAGGTTGGGGATGCAGACGGTGACAATGGCGAGGCATTGCACCAACTGGATGGAAATGGCGGCTTGCCAGGTGGAAAAGGAAAAGTCGGCAGAGGCAAAGGCCATGTTGGAGTAATATATCTGGACCGCAATGGCTGGCGTGACACTTTGCGCCCTGTTAGCAGTTGTGCTCTCGACGGCATGAGCATTAAAACGTACAGAATGCGGCTGCCAAAGACGCCGATGACCAGTATCTTCTTGGACCAAGACGTCTGAATCTTAAGCACATTTTCGCCCATTATTATTACGATGGCAATGTCCGTGATGATGTTGACGATGGAGTAAATGGACCAAAAGACCTTTTGGTTGATGCACCGAGCCGTGTCGGCATAGCTCCACGGCGAAGGGAGTTGGCATTGGAAGAAGTTGACGAAGAGGGCAGTAAGGCCCCAAATGCCAACCACGATCTCGCCGCCGATGATGATCCATCTTTGACTCTTTTGACTCATGATGCGGAGGGTCATGGTGCCTGATAGCTTGGTGCAGAATAAGGAGGCGATGAAGAGAGCGTTGGCCGCATATTGGCTCTGTCGAGGCCGGTCAGTACTGTTGCGAGCCGTCCACGGGTTTATCTTACCTTGAAGAAGTTGTCAACATTACTTGAGCTGAGTGTATCAGCGTGCTTTCCTAGTCCGTTCTCACACCCAACAAGAACGGCAACGGACTGGCCGATGGCGAAAAGCTATCACGCAGCAGACATGAGCTCATGCAAGAGGGACACAGCGTCTCTGGTACTTACAGTGGCGGCAACAACCAAGAGATCATCGGCCCTGAGGGTCTTGATCATGTGAAACTTTGTGACTGTGCGAACGAGACACGCCAGAACGGCCGTGACGAGGAACATCAAGGTCAAGACCTGAACCAGCGGAGACTTGTTGCTGTCGGTGATGACTTTTGGCGCAGACATTTCGGCGGAAAAGGGTGGACGGACGAAAGCATCGAGTCTCGCGGCTGCGAAGGTTTTGAAAAGGAAGGACTGGGGATCAGAGAGACATCAAAGAATGGAAAACGAGGAATGAGAATCGTCCATGGGGCGAAATGACGCATAAGTGAATTCCAAGCCCAAGGCATATCCTCCCGGAGATGGGGCGAGCCATGTGCGTAGCAGCTTCGCACCTCGGGGAGACATGTGTTTCATCCCATCTCTCGAAAAATGAAAACCCGGCAACCCAGAAATCGCAACATTGTTAATCGAATCCAACAGTCCGAAAGGGGCTGGGGGAACTTGGTGACGGGCTGACACCAGGACTGAGCCTACTGCAAACATCATCACACTGCGCTGTGACTGGCCACACCCACCATTGGCATTTTAAAACAGCCGAGCCCATTCCGGTAGGGAGTGGAGTGGTCCGATTTGTCACTTCCTTTTTTCTTCTTTTCCCATTTTGAAACCCCAGCCATTCACTCCTTGGTTCGGAGAATAGAGGGCCGATTTAGGACAGTGGAAGATCCCGCGCAGTTACTGGGCATGAATCGAGAAGGACGAAATGCGATAAACAAGGATGAGCTCGTACCATCAGCTTAAATTCTTTGGTTGGACCATTAATATCTCAACTAATACCGGATCGGCCGGGAATCTAACCGGGGGCGAAGCAGCTCAACCTTCCCAAATTGAATTCCAGTCTCAAACCCGTCCCAAGAGTTTGCAAAGTTTGCAGCCACCATGTCCCTGCTCCGTCCACACGAAACGGTCCATTCTCACCCGCTGGGAGGATTTCATCTCATCACCCAGACCCCCCGCTACAGATACGGATATCCTGGGATATCCCCCGTCGTCGTCTTGGACAATCACCAACTATCACATGCATTCTACGCTGCTGCAGGTCCAGCTGCTCCGTCCAGTTGTGGCGCGGTGTCCCCTGGAAACATCCCGCGTCTTAGTCTGGATCACAACCCAACACGGGCAGACGAGTCCCGGCCAAGAAGATGCCGTCTCAAGAAGGGAAAAAAGTAAGTAAAATTGCCGCACCTAGGCCTACTCGGTTTAGCACGTTACTATCAGACTTCCAAGTCGAGTTACTCGGCATCATTGTCACCCTGCAGCCAACATCACGTCGCACTGGCTCCCTCGACCAATGCCACCGTTTGATGTGATGATGTCCCGTCACTCCCACGGTTTCACGCTCTCGCCCTCGACGTAGTCACCCCCAGCCGGCCGCCACATTTGCCAAAACGTCATGGGCTGCAGCTCCCGGTCCATCTTTTCCCACGCCTCGCCGGGACTGGCCTTTGTCGGTCGCAGCCGGTTCTCGTGCACCACGGTGAAGCCGTGCTTCAGGTACACGGGGACGCCGTGCTCGGTCGCGTCTAGCCACATCTCGACGCCCATCTCGTCGGCCTTTTGCTTGCCCCAGCCCAGTATCAGGTCCGCAACGCCTTGGCGCCGGTGGTCTGGGTGCGTGAACAGGATGTTCAGGACTTTGTGTCCAGTCGTTAGCGTGCCGCTCAAAGACTCGGTGAGACGTTTGCACTTACAAACCTGTGGTCTAGTTGCCATCCTGCGCCTTGAAGCGTCGAATTGTCGCAAACACTCGTTGACGTATTCTCTTGTCTCACCTTCCGGATACCAATAAGCCTCGGAGTGGTCGTCTTCGGAGTTGGCAAACGGGCTGTTTGTGTACAGCTTCCACAAGCAAGCACCCACAATGTTGCCCGAGTCGTCAACCACCTTCTTCCAGTGGCTCGCTGGGTCTGAAGTGTGCCACCCCAGCTGAGTAGTTGTAGATGCCTTGAGTGACTCTTCATGTGAAGAAGGCCCGTCACCAAAGAGGGGACAAAAAAGGCGAAAGAAGCTTTGGTAGGGGTTCTCGTACGAAACCCATTGGCAGTCGATGACTTCGTCAAAGTCAGTGGCCATGTCCACATCAAGTAGTTTGAAGGGCATGATGGCAGGAATTCGTCGTGGGCAGAGATGACTTGGAAACCAATGGATAGGACTGAATTGTACTTATGGTGAGAGGGCAGGGTAATATGCATCGGTTTTGATGCAGTTATCAGAGGGATCAATACACCTCAGCACGTATGTACATAGGCCGCCTGGATGTGCCGACATAGTCCCAAACAAGGGTCCAGTTCAAAGCTCATCCAGACGTCTGAGGACGCAACGCTATGTGTTAGGCTGACGGACTCCACCGCTTAGACCAACGACGGTAGTCCAGGCCAAGACATTTAATTTGCTCCAGGCAGAAAGGGTGCTCAGGGGCCAGGGCTTGATGAGATTTGTAGCCTTTCAGCAGGGGTCCGGATTACGCTTTGCGTAGTGTGGGATGCT
The DNA here is from genome assembly GCA_911649645.1 of Thelonectria discophora. NCBI lineage: Eukaryota > Fungi > Ascomycota > Sordariomycetes > Hypocreales > Nectriaceae > Thelonectria > Thelonectria discophora. The sequence goes on along the minus strand of CAJVRK010000002.1, from coordinate 648,461 downwards.
TCTCGGAGATTTTTGTTCCACACCTCTTCTCCGAGCTCTTGGAAGATGACCTATGATGTAAACCCAGAAATCTCTCCTAATGTCTTGGCATAACTAACTATGTTTAGTCGAGGAATAGCATGTTGTGACACCAACCGGGCAATGGCCGAGAACTACGATAAGGATGCAGATATGCGAAGGGATCAGAACGACGAATAGGGAATGAATCCCAAAAAGGAGGGTCACAGTCTTGGCTCAGATAGCCATCATCATCAGATGACTTTGTGTAGGGTAAATATTACTGGTTGACGTTGGCCACATCATCGCTTCATCGAAGACAGATATTCACCTTCGTCAGCCATCCACAATCCAGGGCATTAAGTCTCTTCAAGTTCTCTAATAGTCGCTCACGCAGGAAGTTTCATTCAAGGTATGCACAAATAGCCATAGATACATGGTTGTCTCCGAATAGGTGCACAGCTTGATATCTAACAATATATTCGCACGCTACGTAACTCCAGCCGCCTGAACATCGATAAAGGTGAGAATATACAGTCCCCAAAGCTAGTTGATTCATACCGATTTTTTAGGTATTTGATTGTAGCCTGCTCATTGATCATTTCAAGACTATGACTCTCTCTTAAGTGACTCTGTGATCAAGACTTCATACCCCCGAACCGCCTCTTCCAATTCCGAAATCTTCAAGTGCTCATGTGCAGAATGAGCCTCGAGGATGCTTCCAGGACCGTAAAGATACCGTCGATGGTGACCCCTCAAACTCGGGATATCTGTGCCGTAGCTAACGGCAACTGTCTCGAAACCTGGGCACAGTCAGTCATATCATCGACGAAGGAAGCCTGCTGGAAAAACTCACCTTCAATATCGTAATCTATCTGAACGGGACCAACGCCCGGTGTAAACTCGACCGTGAGATGCGGAGAAACACTTGCAATGGTGCTCTTGATCAAGTTCTGGATCGTCTCCAGGCTACCAGCCGCAACTCTGACCACCGCCGTCGCCGATGCGCTCGCCGGAATCACATTAGCAGCAAAGCCGCCTTCAATCTTGCCCACATTGATCGTGGTGTTCCCCAGGTTCTCGCTCCAAGGCAACTCGACAATCTGCAGGGCAGCCAAGCCCTGAACAAGGAGATCAATGGCGTTCCGGCCCGTCTCGGGGTACCCCGAGTGGCCAGCCTTGCCGTCCGCCTTGACCGTGAAGCCCATTGCTCCCTTGTGGCCGCGCGCGAGCTTGAGCTCGGTCGGTTCTCCAAATATGACGGATTCCCACGATAGGCCGAGTTCGTTGGCCGCGCGCATACCGGCGCCGCCTGTCTCTTCTCCAACCACATAGAGAAGAGCGACGTCGCCGGGACGGATGCTCGCTTTAGCCAACAGCGACTCGACGGCAATGATTTGAGCTGCCACGCTGGCCTTTGCATCTACCGCCCCTCGGCCCCAGATCTCGTCGCCTAGTCTCTCATACGGCCAGAATGGAGGAACTGTGTCAATGTGCGATGTTACCAGGACCCTGCTGTTTCGTGCATTGTTAACGTAGGCGAAGATATTTTGTCGATCGCCCTCGACGATCTGGCTTTCTACCGTGAAGCCCCTGTCGCGAAGATACGTTCCCAAGAAATCGGCCACGCTGGCCTCAGACCCTGTGACTGACGGCCTTTCGATGAGTGATTTGTGCAGATCGAGCAGAGACGACAATGAGGGCTTGCGTGGCGACGTCTGCAATGCTTTTTGCGTATCAGCCGCGGAAAAAACGACCCAGCCGGTCAAGCACAACGGCAGAAATGCAGTGCTCAGTCGCATGGCTGTGGGAAAGGTGACAAATACAATTCGGATGATGGCGCAGTGAAGTTCGTGGTAGGTTTGGCAAAGATAACATTTTGGAGGGATCGAGATAAGAGATGGCCGACTGGCCCGAACAAATACTTCTTATCAATTCCCGTTCCTACGAAAACAACACAATGTCATCATAATTCCCCATAATTGAATACTGGCGGGATGGCCGGTTGATTTATCCAATGTCTCAGTTGAGTGGCTGTTGGAGTGCTGCTTCTCACACCATTGAACCCCGCTATCACTCAATGGCGTTTTGGCATGTTCATCCGAGAGCATGCCCCTGCCTCTTTATACAGGTATATGCGATTATATGAGGAGTAGAGATGAGAGGTTGCTTGCTAGTCGATGCCGTCGCTTCTCAGACATATATCTTGTTGGAATTTACCACCTCAATTGAAGAAACGGTTCGAGCCACCTTCGCCGGCCGCCTTCTAAGCCAGACAGCGAAACGTGCAACGATCCCACTCCTAGGAACTTACCAAGGATATCTCCAGGGTTCTCGTGGTTCTCGTACGTATTCATCCAGCGAATCGTGAATAATGTCTATAAATTAGGGCTCGTGGGTATCCCTGATCTAATCCGCAAGCACTAGAGGGCAGCCTGCAGTCAGTAGATGCTAACAATGTTGCTCGTATCTCCTGTGATGCCACGCAGCCAACGAAGCGCCAAGCCAAAGATTACCAGTGTCCATGTAGCCTAATGAGGTCTTGGTCTCGATGTAAACGGCAGCTGGTCGGTTCTTCAGGGGCCCGTACGTGCTTGGGTGAAGACGGGTTCTGCTGCGAAGGTCCGGTCATGCAGCGCCAAGAGGAAAATAGTAGCTCCGGGCCGAAGGTTGGCACATTAACCGCAGTCTTCATTTGGAGAGAAACCCGACCTGACGAAGACCCCGCAGGGACTGGAGGCAACGGATTCCTTGGACTTGGGGACTTTCCGGTCGCAGAGACTCGAGGCGGAGAGACCATCTTCCATACGACGGACTTGGACAAATATTCCTTATTGACTTTCCCTGGCCTGCCCCATAGGTAACTGTTGCACTAATGTACCTTACCGGGAATCTATGTATTGGAGTGACGGTCATACGACTGTTGCATAGGATATAACAAACGCATAGTTAGTAGCCATAGCCTTATTTGCGACAGACGCAATAAGGATAACGGCTACAGAAGATATAATTGAGGTACATAACTAACTGTCGCAGAGGAAATAACTATCTGTCGCAGACGCCAAAACGGGACATGCTGGGGGGCCCTCTCGGGCTGGTACCTCTACGGGCATTTTACTTTTACTAGTGGGGGTACCTTATAGTGCAGATCAGGGCAAGTCAATGAGAAATATTTATCTAAGTCCGTTAGAGCCCACAACCAAAAAACTCCTAAGTCCAAGAAATCCCTTGCCTCCAGTCCCTACCTCTGACCCCTATAGGCTCCAGTCCCTACCTTTGACCGCTATAGGCTCCGGTCCCTGCCTCCAGTCCCAATAAGGTCTTCGTCAGGTCGGGTATTTAGGTCTTCGTCAGGTCGGGCCTCGAGGTCTTCATCAGGTCGGGTCTTAAGGTCTTCGTTGAGTTGGGTCTCAAGGGGGTCGGCGAGGGTCATGACAGGAGGGAAATCTATGGTCTGCAACAGTCAGCAATTTCGGGTCCTTAGGGGGTAAGAAAAGACGGTTCCAACAGCCCTTCCAGCTACCCTTCTGGCTGCCCGTTTTTCCCTCTTATGCGACGGCTCTTGTGATGACCGTTTCTTCCCTCTTCGATATGCCATTCCCAACCTGTCTCAAGGGCTAGACTTCTAGCTTAGTCAGGCAGAGGAGGCTTTCGCAGAGGGAAGAAACAGTCATCACAAGAGCCGTCACACGAGAGGGAAAACGGGCTGCTGGATGGGCTGCTGGATGGGCTGCTGGAAGGGCTATTGCAAGAGGGAAAACCGGGCTATTGAAAGAGCTGTTGCAGGAGGGAAAATTCGGGCAGTTGGAAGCGGAAGCAAATAGCCTCCTATTGACGGCGGAAGAAAGCAGAAGGGAGCGCCCCCATTAACTAGACCTCTGATCGGACCTCTCAGAAGGAAAAAAGCCAGGCTAATAGGAGGAAAAAAAATCAATTAACAGATTAAAAATAGGCCTATTGTATTATCCGGCTATGCAGCTTGCCGACCGACCGACTGACCAACTACTATGTCGTCCGGTCGGGCAGCTTACTGACTGACTGACTGACTGACTGACTGACTGACTGACTAACCGGCTGACTGACTAACGGACTGACCGGCTGACTATTATGTCGTCCAGCCGGGCAGCTTACTGACTGGCTGCCTGCCTGCCTGACTTATCGCAGCTCAGAAGGACAGACTTCGACGGTTATTTCTGTGACGGAGGGAGGTATAAGCTGTAGAGGAAGGTGTAGGCTGCAGTGGGCAGTAGCTATATATTTTACTGGCAAATTTATAGTTATATAAAGTGACGTAGCCCATGCCCCTTTTGCAATAGTTATTCTCCCTGCAACACTTATTCTCCCTGCAACACTTATTCCTCCTGCGACAGTTATTCAGTCTGCGACAGTCGCATAACTCTCGCACGTCAGTCGCGCGACTATAACGGGATTCCGCCTTTTCCCGCTAATATAGGGTCTTTCGCCCATTGCAGAATAGCATTTGTCTTTTGCGACAGTAACAGCCTAAGAGGAGCCCTGCTAACGCGTCCCATTTTAGCGTTTTGTGATTATTGCGGGAGGGTTAACATATCCTCTACGATAGTGAATTTTCCTGTCGTTACCTATTACACTATGAAGCCGACGAGATCCTTGTCGTTGGGGTCGCCAGTCCATGGCTTCAACACAATGGCGTGTAAATTAGGTATGTAGCTATGTAGTCAATGCACCGTCTGTCTAAACTCGACACACAGTAAACCCAATATAGTGCGTATCTTCAGGATACCCCGGGATCAAAAACGGCAGCTTCTTCAGCAACTTGACCTCGACCCTCCACTCCGTCCCCGTCTTCTCGCCCACCTCGTCCCACAGCCTCTGCATCGACTCCTCGTTGTGCAACCAACGCACATCGCCCTTAGGGTTCGTCATGTTCCCCGAACTGGCGCTGCCCAGTTGTCTCCCAAAGACCATGGCGTCCTTCGCGTCCCGCCTCAGGAGCTTGACCAGCTTGAGCGCCACGCGCATCTGCTGCTCCCAGGCGAAGAGATGGAAGAAGTTTGCGGCGTGCACCATTGTGACGGTTCCCTCGAGGGCCGCCATGGGGCCCATATCCGGTTTCAACAAATCAGCCTGCACGAAGTGGTCCTTGGCGAACTTTTTCCTGTCGCGGAACAGTTCGAAGCCCAGGTCCAGGTAGGCAGACAAGAGATCGGTGCCGTACAGCTTTGCTGGATCGACGCCTTGCGAGGCCAGCCAGCGCAGGACCTGGCCGAGGCCGCATCCGACGTCGAGCAAAACGTCGGTGGAGCCGGGCTCGCGGAGACGCGACACGACGGCTTCGAAGATGGGGTCTTGCACGCAGCGGAGGTCGGTGAAGGACCACATTCCCACGCAGGGGAAGCGGGCTACGGCCCAGGCTTTGTCGCGCTGAGAATGTCAGGAAGGGGCTCAAGAAGGGTTCATGCTGTTTGATGAAATTGATGTAGGGGATTTGACTCACGACATTGTGTAGATGATCATCTACTTCATCGGCAGGGACGCCGCCGTATTGCTCCAGGAGCTCGCGGTACATGCCGATGTTGTCCGGGAGTTCCTTCTGGTACGTCTGGCTGGTCCACGAGACGCCAGCCCAGGGGTTCTTTTCGTCAGACATGGTGAAGGGGCGGATGTATGAGATTTGATGTGAAGAAGTCAAGAATTTACGCTTTGTAGTCGATTTGACGTGGACTGATCGACGTCGGATAAGTCGGCATGGAAGGATGCACAGGCAGCTGCTTACGGGATTTCACGAATCAAACACGGAGATTCTACGGATACGCTATATACGCTGCTGGAGGCGCTAGGACCGGATGTCGATGTTCTAGCATTTATTCGTACAATCTCGGTGATTGCGTTCCAGTGTGCTCGTCTTCAGAACCATATTCCGTCACAGAATGAGCACACTTTATGCATCACACTTAGGACAACTTATTGGTGGAAACCATCATCAATTCAACTCCAAGCTAGAAGTTGGGTCGATAAGGATGCACAACTTCCGCTGCCTCAATTGCATCACATCTTTTGTTTTGCAATAACTAGCAATATGCCAAAACGACCATCTTGATCGAGCAGAAATGCAGAGATGACGAAGAGCGAAACATCACATCTGCAACTCGGAAATGTGTACGGTTGTAACGCTCCAATGAGCATCTTGATTGACAGATTATTTCCTTACATATTCTTCATCTACTGATGAACATTCTCTCTACTGACACTACATTATCACCCGTGTTCGTCAACATGTCTAGTCAATACCGGTCTTCTCAACAACACTCACAATGAAGGCCACATTCTTCCTCTCACATCCTCCCCCTCCCCCTTCATCCTCTGGCTCCCGGCCCTCTTCCCCGACCGCATCCCCATCGCCTTCGACTTCAACCCCCTCCGCGAACCCGGCCTGGCCATGCTCTTCTTCGGCGCATCCTCCCTCACCGGCGGAGCCATCTTCGACAAAGACTTATCCTCGCGCAACGGCTCGTACGCGCAGTACCATTCAGGCGACATACCCACCCTCCATGCATCCTACTTCCGTCGACCCTGGGCGTTCCGCCTGGCGAACCTGCGCAAGTCTCCCGGGTTTCCATCTCGTCGTGCAGGGCGCGCCGATCCGAGTCTTTCGGTAGAAGCCACCGAGGGTGCTTTGTTACAAGGTGGAAGTCGTCAAGTTTAAGCGCGAGGTCAAGTTTTTGGTTGAACGGGTTGCTGTCTGAATGGGAGGACGTGAATACCGAGACGGGGCCGGTTGTCGGGGGAGGCAGGGTCGGGTTGGGGCGGCGAGGTATTGTAATTGGGGGTTTGGAAGCTGTAGATGTGTGAGGAATCGGTAGCAGTGGCAATTGGCTTGTGCACGGCTTTGACATAGTGTGATTCAAGGAACTTCTGCGAGAGTGTTCAGGCTCGAAGAGATAACCAACCCCGGTCGTCTAAGACAATCAGTATCGACCTTCTATCCTGGGCTTAGCCACGGCCAGTTGGACCACGTTTACACTGAGTCGTCTCAGAGGTCCTCTGGAACCTTTGTCCTATAATGTTTCCTCGTGTTTATATAAGGTAACTCATATGCAAAGCTCAAGCAGCCTTCGTTTCGTCCAACGCCCTTCCATCTCAACACCCTCCCAACAAAACATCACTACCCTCCACATCACCCACTCCCGCACCAATTCCTTCCAGCCAACATGCTTCACCTCCGCCCAGCAACAGAATCCGACATCCCCTCCATCGTCGACCTCTCCACCGCCGCCTTCGACCCAACTACCGACGCCATCGCCCGCCACCTCACCCCGTCCAGCCCCCAAGCCCGCTCCGACTTTCGCCAATGGCAAATCGCCCGGAAGTCGGCCCGCCTCCAAGCCGAGCGCACCGCCACCACTGTCGTCGTCGACGACGCGCTGAACGGGAGGATCGTCGGATACTCCGTCTGGGAGAGACCCACGGGCGAACAGGACGAATCAAACAACAGGGAGCCACCGAAAATCGCCCTGGACGGAGTAGACGAGAGGGCCTTTATCGAGTTGCGTCGGATTCTCAATCAAGATGAACGCGAGAGCTTTGGCGAGAGAGGAACCAGGGACGTGTGGCGTGAGTTCATGTCATCTTGTCTCTTGAAAAATCAAATCATTATCACTAACATTGTAGACCTCACCTCCATCGGCGTCCATCCCCAGCAACAAAGACGAGGTATAGGAAACATGCTCATATCCTGGGGCGTGCAACAAGCCTCCAGCCAAGGAAAAGACTGCTACCTGGTCGCCACTCCCAACGGACTCCCCCTGTATCTCGCAACTGGCTTCGAACAAGTCCGGACCGTCGACATTTTCGGCACGCCGCACATCTCCATGAAAAAGAAACACTCCCCAAACTAAAATCATCATTTTGTCCCATAGTCCCCCGCTGCCCAATAACAGTCCCGAGTCCTGCTAATCCTTTTTGTCCGTCCCATTTTCAAAGCGCCTCTGGTGCAAGTCCCATCAAATTCCACTTGCAAAGATCCCAACATGAACGCCGCCTAAAAAATCCTTCAAAAGTTCAATTTGTTCTCATGCCCGCGTGAGGGCTTGTGTCCACGTAAGGGTTTGCACCTGCGTAGGGGTTTGCTCCCGCGTAAGGGTGTACTGAATGCGGCGACACCGGCGGAGGCCACATGGCATATTGGGCATTCGGGTCTGCCCTCGTCAGAAAAGCCGCCTGGTTCGGGCTCGGGAAGGTCTCGCCCGTGTGGGCTGAGTCGTCAAAAAATGGTCAGCGGAGGCTCGAAATTCCACGGGTCATAGCCGGTACCTGGAGGTTCGCCCCGTCCGCGCTTTTCCGTGATTTCGTTTATCGGCGGGAGGGTGACGATGGATTGCTCAGCTGGCTCTCCAGATCTCGTCTGGGCCTGGGCCGCCTGGCGCCCGTTTGTCAAGCGCGGTGGTATTCCGTTCTGGAACCCGTTTGGCCACGGTTTGCCTGCGTGGTGGGAGAAATCGCCACTCAGTTGCCGTCTGCCTGCGTGGGTTGAGTAATCGGCATTTGGCTGAGGCCTGCCTGTGTGGGTTGAGTAATCGGTATTTGGCTGAGGCCTGCCTGTGTGGGTTGAGTAATCGGCATTTTGCTGAGGCCTGCCTGTGTGGGTTGAATAATCGGAATTTGGCTGAGGCCTGCCTGCGTGGGTTGAGTAATCGGCATTTGGCTGAGGCCTTTCGGTTGAATACTGGCTTTGTGCAGATGCCACGCGTGGACAATAAGGAGGGTTCATGTAGGCATAGGGCACATCGCGGTTCTGGGGCTCAGATTGGGGAGGGGGTAGTGGATGCCGGAAACGAGGAACCTCATCTGAAGTGTCAAGCTCGTCGTTGGTTGAGTGCTGCAAGTGGTGGCCTGCCATGCCGTTAGCGAATGCTCGCTGCAAAGCCTCGCTTTGCACGTGGCTTGGGGGAGCCCTAGTCGCTGCCGTTTGGAAATTGGTCGGCACCGCCAGTTCAATGTCGCCGTTTGCTTGCGGTTCCCAAGCAGGTCTTGGGGCACCACCATATCCTGCATAGCCAGCCTGGGGCTGCCCATGTCTTTCCCGGGTATTTGCCTTGTGCGCGTTGACGACCCAAGCCCTGCCATTGTCGGTTCTACAGGTGCGGCCATTGACCACACCCAGTGCAAGCTGAGCCGTCGCCTCCAGTTCGTTAAGTGAAGGGCTGTCGGTTACTTGGTCCAGTTCGCGGAATGGGGAAATTCGACCTCCGTCTGGCGCACTTTCAGGTCCATTCGTCCTTCTCATATTCAACGCCGGCGTAGCAACTGGTCCGTTGGTCGGGCCTGGGGCTATTATCGGAGGCCCATCCAAAGAAGCTTGCTGGAGTCTAGTATCCGCCTCATTTGGTGATGGTTTTTGGCCGTTTGAGTCTACCCCATTTGAGAATGGGATTTGATCGCTTGATCGACGGTCGTTTGATCGTTTCGTGCGGTCGTCGGTCAGTACCTCATACTGGATGTCTTGCTGCGTAGGTCGGGCTGTTTCTGGCCGGTTCGATGCTAAAATTGGGGTTTGAGCAACGACAATGACATCTTGGGCAGGCTGGCTCATTTGTCTCGCTCCGTTCAGTAGCGGCTCTAGGGCAACCTCTTGCTGCGTATCCTTGCGTTGGGCATTCCATGCTGGCCCGGGCTCCATGTCCAGATGCATACCATCGAGATCCATACTATCGAAATCCATACCGTCAAGATCCAAAGTTGGTTGACTCAGCTGCGAGTCCGCCCCTGGGTCCATCTGAGCTGGCTCCGTCACTGGATCGGCGTGTGCATCTGGCGGAGGCGTACTAAATATCGGTCCAGGCCCGACCGCTCTCCAGTTCGAGTTTGAATTCGGGGCAAGTTGTCCCTGCCGCACATCTCTCGACTCGAGATTATAGGCTTGTTCGACAGGCGACTGGTTTGAAGCTATGGGGGTCAATAAGGTGTCTCCGTTTGTTTGCGCGCTCTGTGGGGAGTCTTTGCGGGAGGGAGTATGGTCGTTAGTGGACCCTGCCGGCGCTCTCGAGTTTGTAGTCGTCGCAACTCTTAGTCTTTCAACCGGCGTTGCTGTTGGGAGTGCGGTGGGTGGTGCTCTTGGATTTGCGGCTGGCCCTTGCTCAGCCGAGACAGATGTTGGTTTTGATGTCGCGACTGGTGTTGCTGATGGCACAACTCGGGCCGCAGGCGTTGCGACATGTATCGTTTCTTCCGTTGCCTCTTGGTTGACTGACTGTGCACTCAGTAGTGCGGCTGGGGTCGCTGTTGCGGGTTCAGGTCTTCTGGTCAGCGTAGCTGTCTCCGCCGATGTTTGGGCTAACGTTTGAACTCGTTGGGCCGGTGGTTGAATGGAGGGTTTCGCTGGTAGTTGGACTTGTAGTTGAATTGGTTGTTGGATCGGGAGTTTCGCTGGTAGTTGAACTACTGGTTGGACCAGTGTTTTCGTCCTTGGGCTCTCAATCGGTGGCGCTATTGGTATTTTGGGTGGTGGTCGGGCTGGGGTTTGGGCCGGTGTTTGCGTCATTGGTCTCTCACCTGGCGGTACCGTTGGTGGCACCGTCGGTGGCTGGGCTGGTGGTTGCAATGGTGTTTTCGTCCTTGGTCTCTCGACTGCCGGTGCCGCTTGTGGTGTTGGGGTTGTTGGCGGCGCCGTCGATGGTGTCGTTTGTCGTGTCGATGGTCGTTCCGTTGATGTTGCTGGCGCGGCCGATGGTGCCGGCGAAGGTGCCGGCGAAGGTGCCGGCGAAGGTGCTGGCGATGGTGCCATTGGTTGTGTCGTTGGTTGTGTCGTTGGTCGTGCCATTGATGGTGATGGCGCTGTCCGTGGTGCTGTGGGCCCTGTAGATGCTGAAGGCCTGTTGGGTGCCGTTCGTGGAGCTGTTGGCGGCGCTGTTGTCGTGTGTGCTGTTGGTGTTATTGGTGTTGCGACCGAGGCCGATGTCGTCACGGCTGGACTCCCACTTCTTACCGGTGCCACCATGGCTGGAATCACAAATCGCGCCGAGACTTTTGAAGATGTTGGTCTCGGCGTCGTCCCTATCACTGGTGTTTTCATGTATGTGACTGGCGTTGCCGGATCCGTGGCCAACGGTCCGGTGGCTTTCGGATCAGGCGTTGCTGGTGGCGCGGATGCTGCCGGCCTCGCCACGGTCGTTCCCGAGGGCGCGGTGGCTGCTGCACATTTCACAGTCGTGGATACTGGTGCTGCCGTTGCCGTTAGTGTACTCGTCATCGCTATCGGTTCTGTGGTCGCGATTGGCGCTGCAGTCGCTACTGATGCTGTCGTGGCCGCTGGTCTCCATAAGGTTGATCCTACTGGTCCTGCGGCTTGGAGTGCTGCTGCCACCGACGCTGCCACCATTGCTCTCGCAGTTGATGTGGCGACTGGTCTCGCAGTCGTCGACGCGATCCGTGCCGCGGCCGGGATTGATGAAACTTCCTCCTCTTCCACTTCATCGGATGGCGGACCCTTAGGGCTCGGGCTTCCTATAGGCGGCATCTTGTTAGCTGTGTTCAGACACTATCAACGTCAGTACGTACCTTCATTCGAGACTGTCAAGTCTATTATTTCAAGCCCAGGCGCCACTGGCGCCTCCTCGACTGGCACCTCCTCAATTGCCATCTCCTCAACTAGCACCTCCTCGACCGCCATCTCCTCAACTGACACCTCCTCGACCTCCATCTCCTCCACTGCCATCTCCTCGGCAGGCTCCGCTGCCACGTTTCTCGCTTCCAGACTCTCCTGTGACTTGCATCGGTTCGTTCGGTGCTTGAGCCAGGCTTGCACCTGTTGGTTGTAGTCGATGAGACGCGAATTTGGATCGTATACCTCCAGGTCGCGGGCCTGAATCCAACCAACGGAGCAGCTATCGGGGAACACTGCGCCATCAAAGAACATGACGGGGAATTCACGCCTCGTAACATTGGGTCCATTTTCTTCATACCCTTTGGCCCAGCCAAACGACTGGGTCTCGGCATGAAAGACATAACACGGAGGTAGTTCGTTCAGGAGCCCCAAGTCTTCGATGCTGCCAGACAGGTCGAGGGGCTTGAAACTACCCAGAGGGAGTATCACCACGCCGTACCATTGCTTCGATTTCCTCCAGTAGGCCGCATACACGTCGCCGCATTTCGGATTGATTATGATGTTCTTGTCTTGATTCCGCAGGCTGCCATTGCGAGAGGAGATGCGTTCGTTTCTTTGCCTCGCTCTCGCGGGTTCCTCGTCGTCTTCGGATTCTCTGCCGGGATGCCATTCGGCCTCCTCAGTGGACGGATGAGTGTAGCCGTGATTGATAGCCTCCCGAACGACGCTGTTATTCTTTGCGGCCAACGTCTCGTTGCAACCCAACACCTCTATGCCAATAGCCTCGATGACTGAGTTGTGGTCAGTCGGCCCACCACTGTGCTTTCTGCTGCGAAGGTGGGTGGCGCCCCCCACGAGGGGATTCAGTTTGAAGTTCAGGTCATGTTCTTCACATCGGATAATGAACCAACGGTCCTGGGTTGTCGGCCACCTGACGATGATGTGCTTGATGGCGGCGTTTCCGTCTCGAAAGACTTGCTCAAAGGTTATTGACCGCTTGGACGCGTGAGATGGCTGACTTTCATCGCAGCCCCTTTTCCTCTTGCGCGACTCCTGGCGTGGCGTGGTCAGTAGTCGAAGCGCGGCTTCGTACATTATCCAATGTCAGGTTAGGGGCTTACTGTTTGTTGGGCTGGCGTCGTTTCCGCGCGTTCCTCTGGAGGTTCCTCTGGATGTTGGCTCGGTTCCTGCGGGGGCGCATCTGGCGGGTCAGGCTGTCGCAGGCTGTCAAAGTACTGCGGCCCCAGGATGGCGAAGATTGATTTGCCAAGCTTCTTGAAGCTGGCGTCCAAGATGGAATTGATTTGGCGCTGATGCTCGGCCTCGGCCTCGACCACGGTGTCGTTGTAGTTGATTTCCAGCCTCTTGAGTTGGCCGCTGTAGCCTTCGATCTCCTCCTGAGTCTGCTGGCGGACCGTCATGTCGGTCATGTTGAAGATGACGGTCCATGCCGCGCTGCGTTTCGCCTTGATTTGGTCCGTTTGGTCCTTGTATTTTTCGGCGGGCGATTTCAAGCCCGCCAGGGTCAGCTCGCACTGCTTTAGATCGTCGCGGAGCTGGTTGAAGACGTGCGTGTGAGTGGGTTGAAGCGTTGCGTCTTCGCACGGAGCAGCCATAGTCCAGCGGGGGGAGATGGTGGGAATTCCGAATGCAGGCCGGCCTCTGCTTTGGAAGTCTCCCGTCGGATAAAAGGGTGCGTCGTGTCTTTTAGTGGGCGTGCAAGGGCCCGTGGAAAGGCTTTAGTGAGTGTCGAGAGGATGGTCGTTCAACCGGTTTCGCCATGACGCGGTAAGCAGGCGAAGGCGGGCAGGCAGGCAGAAAATGCTTGGTGCCTGAGGCCAAAACAACACCCGCGATTTGGTGAGGCAGGCCAATTGCCCTCCAGCTCATTCGCGGTTTTATTTCGACCTACACTCCATCAGGTAATGCCAATTCCTCTTCCAGCAAGGATGGGCGGACTGCCAGCCACTCGGCCCGCTTCTGAGCGCACTGAAGACGGTTGGGCAGCGAGATTGACTGACCTCTGGCAGGTGGTTGGTCCATGGCCAACAGAATATCCGGTCACATGCACATAGGGCACACAAGACGAAAGACACAGACAGTTCCGTTTGCCTCGATCGAGCACTGTGCGCTAGGAGAGAGCCCAAGGTTCGGGTCGAGCCGCAAGGCAATTCCATCGGCGGACCGTTTCGACCCCTGTTTGATTGCCGTTGATCACCCCGGAAACAAAGAGCAACGGCGGCATCCTCCCCATGGGCCTGGTATCGTAAGCATGGGGAATCAATGGGCCAGGCCCACGAGAGGCGAGCCCAGAGTCGACCCGCTTTGCGGAGGATGTGTGACTCTGAGTTCACCCATTCTGATCACGCACCACCCGCCAGGTTGGACGTGTTTGCAAGTACCAAAGTCGCTGATGGTTGGTGCTATCGGACCCCGGCCCCCGCACCTCGGCCGCCGAGTGGAGGCCGAGGATCCTCGAGGGGCTTGAGCATTTTGAGAGGAGTGTCCAGATAGTGTTCAGCTGAGAGATTTCCAGCCAAGACTAAAACAGAAACGAGCATGTATGCCACAAGACACGTTATTGGGCTTCTGGATCATTTCGATGCTAAACTAGAGTTTTTTCTTTCTTTTTGATGAAAATAGCTTGCTTCTTACGGCTAGAAAAGCTCAAATGTTGCACCTCTTCGGCGCATTTAGGGTAGCCCATTTCCTAAGTACCTCCACACCATCCTGCACCGTCATGGCCGCGCGCGTATTGAACGTCGCTACACAAAACTGAAATCAGATATTCGACATTGTACTACGCCCAGCCAGGAAGAACACTGTCTATATAAACTGAACCTTCTAGCATTCGACAGATCCCAAGTCCTGACGCCACGATACACACCAATATCCTAACCCTTATACTTCGAGTCCCGAACATCTCAAAATGAATCGACTCCCTCGTACCCCCGACGACGCCGAGAAGCTCCTCCAGCTATCCGACCTCCTCCGCCAGACGGCGCTCACCATCAAGGAGGAATGGGCCAACGAGACCTTCGCACCAACCTCCAAGACCCAAAACCACGACTCGGCTCGTCTGCTACCCAGCCGCAAGCTCTGGGACGCCGAGAGGACCGTCGAGGCCATCTCGGGCGCCCTGGTCGAGCTCGTGTCGGAGCCGCAGCAGCGCATTCAGCAGGTCGCTACCTCGTTCTTTGAGCCCCGGGCCCTCTACATTGCCGCCGAGCGTAGGATCCCGGACTTGCTCGTTGAGGCGGGGGACGAGGGGTTGGATATTGGCGTTTTGGCTGTGAAGACTGGCATCGAGTCGAAGAAGCTTGGTGCGAAGGCATTCTCCGTCTGCTGGTGTTGCTAATGCGAAAAGGTCGTCTCATGCGAACGTTGTGTTCTACTCACATCTTCCAGGAAGTGGCCGAGAATCGATTCGCCAACAACCGAATCTCTGCAGTCCTCGCCAAGAACCCCAGCATACGTGCGTACGTGATCTTGTTGTAAGTCAAACCCGCCTTGTAGCTCATAGCTCCCACTAACTGGCGTTAAGCGGCTTGCACATCTCCGCCTCGGCCGAGCACCTTCCCCGACACCTCGTCGGTCCCAAGGGGGCATCCTACAAGGTCAACGAGACGCCCTTCCAGAGCGCCATGGACACAGACAAGCCCCTCTGGGAGTGGATGACCGAGAGGCTGCCGTCGGACAAGGTGACTTCGGACGGCCCTGGGTATCCGGGTGTGCCAGAGCTGGCAAACTGGGACGTGTCGTTTGACCACAAGGGCTTGGTGGCTAGGCCGGAGCTGCAGAACTTTGGTCTGGCCATGGTTGGTGGTGGTATGGCTTCGGGAGCTGCCCATGCTTTTGGTAATGCATTTTCTCCCATGTTGGAGTTTGCATGCTGACAAGTGATGTAGACTTCCCGTGGGAAAGTCTCGGAAACGCTCTTGTGGTTGATGTTGGCGGCGGTGTTGGTGTGTGACCTGTCCAGATATTGATGTCGGCTGTACTCTGTACTGACGTGGACTAGGAGGGTTTGCTCTTCAACTTCTCCCCATCTACCCAAAGCTCAAGATGATAGTGCAGGACCGTCCGGAGAATGTGAAGCGGGGTGAAGAGGAAATCTTTCCCGAGAAAGCCCCCGACGCCCTCGCTAGCGGCCGAGTCAAGTTCATGGCACACGACTTTTTCGAGCCCAACCCCGTCAAGCAGGCTGATGTATACTGGTTGCGTGCTATTCTGTCAGTTGACCCCATTCCCCCAGTATTGATTTGATGGCATTTCGCTCGGCAGTCTTTGCTAACAACGACCAGACACGACTGGTCGGACGAGTACTGCATCTCTATCCTGAAAGCTATCAAGGCCTCTATGGGCCCCCAATCCCGCATCCTCATCTGCGATCCCGTCATGAACACGACCTTTGGCTGCCCCGAGATCCCCGCGGCGCCGAGTCCCCTGCCAGCCAACTACGGGTACCACGCGCGGTACTGCCACAACCGGGACATTGCCATGATGACCACCATCAACGGCACCGAGAGGACCCCGGCCGAGTTCAAGGCGCTGCTGGAGAAGGCGGGGTTGCGGCTGGTCAAGTTTTGGGAGACTAGGAGCATGGTCGGTATTACCGAGGCGCGGCTTTGAGCACCTGTGCATGTCGACCCAGATATGTAGAGACCTTTCCAATGGAAGTCATGGCTAGATTCTTTTCATCTGTTCTTAGCAGTACAGTGCGCGAATCACTTCATCAGAGACAGGGGCCTCGGAGCACAGAGTGATGTGGCATTTTAGTGTTGCGCAAGTCCGACAACTTGCATATGACGATAGGTTGTGAACGCAACTTGACGCTACAACAGGAATCGCCCGCGGGACGTTTCCCAAGCTTGCCGCTGCATCCGGAATGCGACTGGAGTTTTCCACCGATTTTGTCTCTCAATGGAGAATTTATGACAGACGGCAAATTTGTATGAATGCGGCGTTAAACTGGCGATCGCCGATGAGCATGGAAGCAGAGCAGTCTGAATCTTCACCAACTCTTGGTCTCTTACCCCTTTTGGGAAATGATCATATGCGACTGCACAAAGCACGATTTACAACATGCAGGAATGGTTGTCGGTGTGCTTGCAGAGGCCAGCAGCCATCGCATAACACCGAAAACACATTGTAGAATGACACAACACGACATTACGTACCGTCTGGTGCTACTACACTCAAACAACACGGAGAATACATCCTGGATTCACCCTCTACATCCACCCACAAAGCTCCCCCCAAATCCTCTCCTGCAGCCTTGGTCCATTCCCCCCGTAGCCCACACAGGCACCTAATACCTGCCTAAGTAACAGTCAGCACAATTTCGGCGGGTTTTCGTTCTTTTCACTTTCTCACCTACTCCTTGATCTTACACCCCGACAATAAACTCGCCGTGTCCTTCCTCGCCGACCACACACCATGCAGGATCGGATGACCTCCTTGTTTCTGCCGCGCGTGCTCATCATAGCTCGGGCGACGGCGATCCATGTTGGTGTCCAGGAGCGTGCGTTGCGGTCAAGGATGTTGAGTAGAATTTGAGGGTGGCCGTAGTGATGACGACGCAGGTGGTTTCTACGGAGAACAACTGGCGAACTGGCGGACGGTGTACATTTCCACAAGCTTGGTGACAGCTTATCTAGAAGAAACGTTGTTAGTCTAATGTCTGGTGTCGAGGTAGTTGAATGGCCGACTCGCTGTTCATCCATATCCGCCCTCTCAGGCTCTCAGCATCATTCAAACCCCCTCAAATATCTCACTAGCACTACTCTTCTCTATCTTCCTCTTCTCCTGAAACTTCAACGTGCTCACCACAAAGATAATCCTCGGCCTCTTTCCGCCAAACCTGCGCCCGCTCTTTATCAATTTCGGCATCAGCAGCACGCCCAGCAGCTCCAGCGCTGCCGATCTAGCTTTCGCTTACGAGAAGTGGTACAGGCTTGTAGAGTTCTAGACTGACTTGAAGGGTCGACAGTGTGAGGGTTGTACCTGACGGCTGGGTAAAAGTCTTGGCCTGGGCCTTGAGGTGCTGAGTGGGTGGACTTGCAAAGGGAACGAGGCCTTTACTGAAGATTTATGCACAGAAACCGGATTTGAAGGTATCAATAAAGCCGCAAGACCTGGCATATAAGTAATAACAGGTCCTATCGCCGAAATGTAGGGGACGAAGACTTCAAGAGCAGTTGTCATGTGACTCCTGTCCACGCCTCGGCTGGACCAATCAGAGATCAGATTCATTGGGATTAACATGGGCGGCTGTTGTTACTGAAAAAGAGTAAAGAAATTGCAAAGACAAAATTGTGTAGCTTCTGTTATTTAACAAATACAAGCGAGTTTCCCCTGCAGTTGCTGATGTTGACTAAAATACAAGAGACCTAATGGTAACTATTCCTACAAAGCCCTCCTGGCTCTAATGCCCAGCCGGACCAGCCCCAGGCATGGCAAAGTTCATGTCATAGTTGAACAAGACATCACAATCCAACCCTGAGAAAATATTATCCAACCCCAACGCATTCTCATTCATCCCGACGCCCTGATGATGCCCCAAATCCCCCCCCCCTCCTCCTCCTCCCACTCCTCCCAACCCAACCCCCCCCAACGTAACCGGCCTCACCGTCTCGGCCATCCTCTCCAACCCAGCAATCATCATCTTGGGCAAGTGCCACTTCCCCGCCGGCTGCGCTTTATACTGCTCCACCAAGCTGCAAATCAGCGCGTGCACCCTCTCGCGCTCGATGAGGTGGCCGTGGTAGATGATGGCTACCTTTGTCAGGAACATGCTCGCAAACGCCGTCATGGAATGCACGTACGACGGCATCCCGACGATACCCAGCGCCACGTCGGCGTCGTGCACCATTAAGTCGATGATGGTCGTCGCGGCTTGGATGCCGCTCGAGGCGCAGTCGAGGAAGTATGGCGGGAAGGGGTCTTCTTGCGAGAGGCCGCGGAAGATGTGCGAGTAGAGGTAGAGCTGGGCAAAGTTGTAGTGCAGGAGGATGCCTTTTCGAGGGAAGGAGCCGATTTCGGGCCATTGCTCTGGTTGACAGGAGTCAGTAGATTGAATTGAGCAGAGTCGGCGACGTGAACTTGCCCTTAACCTTTCCCGTCCAGTACTGGAACCAGTGATCCAACTGCTGCCGAAAGTGAAAGATGTGGTTCAGATACACCCTTGGAATCGGCTTGCGCTTGTCCACATTAAACAGCTCCCTGATGGTCCTCAGAATAGTCACGACCGCCACCTGGCTCAACAACCGGTTATCCTCCTCATTCGCCACGGCCGAGTTCAGAAACATCTCCCACCCCTGGATCGACACGTCCTCCTGCACCAGCGACGGCCGCCCGTACAGCGTGGCGTGCTGCTGGTCGCACACGTACAAAATGTACCACAGCCGCGTGCACTCGGCGTCGTCGCGGCTCCCGTCCTCGACGGCGCGGTGGTAGCTGTTGTGCAGGTCGAACTCGACGGCACGGCGGATGGCGTACCCGGAGATGGTCCACGAGAGGTCGCTCAGCCAGTACGAGGCGATGCACATGGCCCGCAGGTAGTCGCTGTCGATGCGCCGGTCGAAGAGGGAGAGCTGCACGAGGCGGCGGAACTCGGCGCTGCAGACCCCGTAGAGGACGTCGGATTTGGAGTCGTGCAGCGCGGCCACGGTTAGAGTAGCGGCCGTCAGGGCTGGGCTTTTGCGGCGGGTTTCGTCGAGGGAGGTGTATGGACACCCCGTCTGGTAGATGTACGGCTCCAGCCGGTTGCGGTAGAAGGTGAAGAGGCTCTCGGCGTCGGTCATGGATATGGCCCCCTTGGAGATGAAGTCGTCAATCAGCCCGCCGTTCTGCAAGTTGTCCCCGTCGGCAGACCGCAACGCCCGGAGCTTGGTGAGCGTGTAGAGGGAGTGGATTGGGACGTGAGGGAGGCCGGCCTCTTCGGGCATCGACTTTGGCGAGCTGTCGCAGGATGGACCGGTCTGGCCGGGGAGGGACGGGGCCGACTGGTCGTTTGACAACAGCGCGTTGGAGTCCTGGGGTGCGGTTTTGAGTGGCGGGACGGTGATGCCGGCTTTGCTGGCGAGTTGCTTGAGGACGTCGTGCATTTGTTCCAGGTCTTGGGCGACCGTCTCGGCGAAGCTGCTTGGTTAGCTGCTGGACTTGCTGCACCGGGGTTCGGATGAACGGGAGATGAAGACTTGCTGTGACTTTTCATCCAGAATCGTCTGCAGACTTTTGCCCAGCACGCAACTTAGGTTCCGGTCCGCACACCTCCGACATGGCGGGCCGCTGTCGTCTATCGTGCACTTGATCTGCCTTGGTCAGGCCCGGGATACAACTGGACACTGATTCTGCATGGTTCGATGCGGGACATTGCAGCGTACCTTGTGTTTCCGACACTGTGAACAAGCCTTGATCTTCCTCGAGACGAGCGGGATGGGCAGCTCCAGGTCTGAATCCAGCGACTGGGCGAGGTAGCGACGAGACTTTGGGGCGAGGACGGAGGACTGCGATGTCAGCTGAAGCCTCTCACTCTCGAAGTCGGGGCTGGGAAGAGGGGTTGCCAGGGTGCTTACCGTGTCGTCGGTCCCGGGGATGTCGGCGCTGTTCCGGGATCTCTTGGACATGGTCACCGAGGAATGGAGTTCTCACTATGCAACGCTAGCTTGTGGGTTCTTTGCGGCCGTATTCCTAGGAGCCGCAATGCGTTCTATTGCGGTGGCTGCGTGCGAGAAGTTGGAAATGCATGGATACTCATTGGGTTGTTCGCACTTTAGTCTTCCCCGCTTTTCCCTTCTCTTCGTGCCGGCTTACCATGAGGACTCTTTTCTATTAACTAATTGTTCATTATTCTCATTAACTGACCTTTTATCCATCTCTTGAACCCCAAATTACCTACCTCCCATACGCCTTTGCAATAGTCTCCTCTACCTGAACCGTATCATAATCAACATGTATCCCCCCGCGACTCTCCTCCCCCTCGATGGACCTCGCGTACCGGCTCGATATCACCGTGTGAACCCCCCCGGACGGCCCCGTCTCCGAGTCGGAGTGCCCCGAGATGCTGTTCTCCGGGTCCGCCAGCTCGCGCATCGAGCTCGTCTCGTCGTGGTCCTTTTCCCGGTTCGAACGGGATATCGTCGTGAGCCGGATCGCGTTGGTCGGCCGGCTGATGGGCTGGCTCTTGTCCGAGGTGCTGAGGAAGCGGGCGGGGAGGATGCGGCTGAAGATGGGGCGGAGGAGGGGGAAGCAGGCTGGACAATTAGCGACCAATGCAATAGTTTCGTGTTGCGAGTTGTGAGTCTTACCGGAGACAATGGCAATGTTTATCTCAACCGTCCCCCACACGCAATACATGCCGTAGTCGTGCGGCATCTGCGTCGTGTTGGAGTCGTACGTGAGTGCTTCGACAATGGCCCCGACTGAAGCAAGACAGACACTATTTGGTCAGCATTGTCTCTCAAATCAACCAACCCCGACTTACATAGTTCCCACGATGAACAAAGCCGCAATCGCCAGCTTCTGCCCTATTCTCAACCTCAACCGAAACACCTCAAAAATCGGCAAGATCAAAATCGCAATATCCATCAAAAAGTGCGTTAACACGGTGCTAAAGAAGAAGTCCGTATCCTTGATCCTGCACTTTGCATCCGGAATCGTCTTGTCCCAGTAGGCCTGCACGGGCACGCAGCGAAAGATGAGCATGAACGTCCGGAGGATGATCCACATGACGCACAAGACGACCATGACCTGTATGGGAATGCGGATGGTGGATATGCTAAAGATGCGCCAGTAGAGGAACAGCACGGCCAGCTTGGAGGACGCGATGGAGAAGGCGTACGAGAGCGAGTTGAGGAAGCCGAGGAGGCGCGAGTTGTAGAGGATGCGTTCCCGGGCCGAGGCGGAGATGTCGTCGGGCATGTATTGGCCGAGGGACCAGTGCATTGTCCCTGAGATATCAGTTGCTGTAGGAATAGACAATAGAAGTTCTTACATTGTAATATTGTGGCCGAGTAGCAGCTCGCAAATATCTAGTCATGTAAGCACTTGGCGTGGTAGTCAAGATGGGTACGCACAAACGCCAAGATGCAGAACCAATCATCAAACCACCACGAAATCTTCATCATCCGACGGGCCATGATCCGCATCACCAGCGCAACCGCCGCCGCGACCCAAGTTATCGCCGTCGAGACGTAGAGGTTGGATTCGAGCCCGGCCATGGTGGACGTCTCCCCGTCACGGACTCACGGGAAGGAAGCGGGATGCGACTTGTTAGGGGAACACTTGGATCTCGTCGATCATTCTCAACAATGGAGACGGACCATTGTATTTGAACGGGCTTCCAACGCAACTCAACGCCTGCTGCGGCCGCTGAGCCTCTGAGCGCCCCTGAGCTTATCAACTTGAGGGTGCGAACCAGCCCTGGTGACCCCCGATCGATCCTTGCGCGGGCGTTATCAAGTTCGATTTCGCTGCGTGCATCCCAGCATCTGCTCAGCTCGTTGGTGGCTGAGACAAGGGTGGTCTCGGACCTTGTCTGCCACTTCAAAACCACAACCAACAGCCACAACTTGTTGGCAAGGGGCCGCATGATAACAGAACATACGGCGAGTTCTCTGGTTGGCTCGGCACCGGCCTAGTCCGCTCCCGGTGTAGCATTTATTCGTTGCGGAAAGCTGCATGCCCGCTGATAAGACTAAAATGAGGGCGACACACACTGCCGGTCTGCCGCGAATAATGACTCCACGCGCACGCAGCGCGAGTCATTCTAAGGTTTTTCGGTTCCTTTGGAAGGACCCGGATTTTGCACGGGGAAACAGAGAGTGTGGTCGCGGACAGGGACCTGGTGGCGGAACCGAGAGGAGACATCCGGTGTGTTAATCTAGAGTTGCCTACGGGCTTGTGTTTTGTACGTGTGTCGGCTATCGAGACTCGCTGTGTGCTGCGCTGTCAGCCCTGAATCTCCAGGAATGAGGAGCCCAGAGTCGGACAATAAACCACGTGGTTTGAGTGAGCACTACTCTTCAATGTCCAGCACTTCGATGGCCTCGATCCGCGTCAATGGCTAATGCCAAACCAGAAGAATCGCCGCATCTTAGTGTTAGTGGACTATTCTAAAGGGCGACTAGGAGTTCCAGGGCGAGCCACGCGACACACCGAGATGACGAGTCAAGAAAAGACCAGATGGAAGCGTCGAAGCGAGGCAAGAAATGCCAATGGCGTGAGCTAGGGAATCACGTCTGGGGGAGATGGAGCTAGAGACTGCCTAGTTGTTTCGTCTACCATAGAAGTGGACTGTAGAAGCGATGAGGGCCTGGATTTGACAGACGGGGATGCGGATAATGTGCTGGTAGAGTTGGATCGCTTGGAGGCCCTGGAAGGTTGAGGCTCTTGAGCCGAAGGGACTAGGGACGATGAAATGGTGGCATCGACTCATTAGTCGATGCGACCAACGTTCATCGTCTGCTGCCGCGTGGACTCAATCGCATGTGAAGACTGAGCAGTTCAGTTGAACCTTGACAGAGCAACTCCTATCGCGGTGCATCCCAAGACTCTTGGTACCATCTTGACTCGGCCAACGGCAAAGGCACTCTCAATGCTATCATATCAATTGACCTAGGTATCTCAAACTCCAAAACTCCAAGTAATCATCGCTAAATGCAACCCACTGACCACCCTAATCACTCACCTCCTCAATCTCAACCTTGTGATACTCAATCGCCGGCAACGTCTTCCTCCCTCCCATCCTCGGCATAACCGTCTCCTCCCTCTCGCTCGCCGGCAGCGCCCTCATCTGGTACGGCTGCTGCTTCTGCTGCTGCTTCAAAACCCCCCGGTGCGCCTGCTCTATCATGTACTGCTGAGCCGCCACCGTCAGCTTTTGCCGGCCAACCTCCCTCTCGCGCTTTATGTCCCTCGCTAGCGCCTGTTCCGCCCCCCTCCTCGCCCCCTCAATCTGTCGCTGCTGGTGCGCCCGCTGCGCCTTGTGCATCTCCCGCGTGTGCGCCTGCTCCATCATGTACTCCTGCGCCGAAAAGGTGAGCTTCTGCCGGCCTAGCTCCTGCCCGTGCCGGAGGTCCTGCTCGAGCGCCTGTTCGGCGCCCCGTCGCTGCCCGTTGATCTTGAGGTCGACGAGCCTCTCCTGGTGCGAGTAGCTCGACGTCTGCGTGCGCTGCTGGTTCTCGAACTGCGCGTCACCGCGCCGCTTGATCATGTCAATCTCGCGCTGGTTGCGCGCGTCCTGGTGCTGCAGCACTTTGCCGTTCATCTCGTCCGTCACCTTGAACTGGTGCTCCGCGAGCAGCTGCGCCCGCCGGAGCTCCTGCTTGTGTTTCCAGTCGGCCTGCTTCTCTGCCACGATGGCGTCGCGGAGCGCCTGCGGGAGACCCGTCGCGTACTGCGGCTGGGGGCCGTCTTCCGAGAAGTAGCGGTCGACGAAGCGGTGCATGGCGAGCGACTTTGTGAGCTCCTTCTTTTCTTCGTCCGACTTGCTGGGACAGAGGTGGTGCACGTACATGGTGGGCGAGTACTGCAGCCCACCGTCGGTGAAGAGGTAGTCGTCGTCCTTGGTAGGGCTTTCTCGGACGCGAGAGAGATAGAGTAGAGAGCCCAGGATAGGAGCGGCCGAGCTTGGGTTGTCAATGGCCAGATGCAACACTGTCTTGCCGTCAAACTTCCACGAAGCGGGTGGGAAGGGCATAAGCAGCTTCATAGCCTCCTGCATGCTCTTGGACCACCTCGGCCCCAGCCCCGAAGCATTGCGGCACAGCTCGGCCACGGGCGTCCGTCCGTTGAAGAGGTCTACTGGGCACAGCACGTCGTGCCCGTGCTTCTTGAGGAGGGCGATGCTCTCGACGTCGACGCTCCTGGCCGCCACGTGAAGACTTCCGTCGTCGGGCTTGGCGCCGGCCTTGAGGAGGACCGACATGCAGTCCAGGTTGCGGTTCTCGGTGGCGATATGAAGTGGCGTACGGCCTGTCGTCTCTTCAAAGTCAATGTCCACGTCGAGGCCGACAAGGGCGGTAAGGACAGCCGCACGGCCTCGAAGGGCTGCGAGGTGGACTGCGGAAAGGCCCGAGTCTCGACAGGTAAAGTCGGGTTTGGCTACAGAGGTTAGTATAAGGAACTCGAGGCGTCGTGAGAATGCTTACCCTCTCTGCCACGCGACAGAAGCTCAACCAGGACATCGTCAGAAGCACCGCCCTTCTTGGAAAGCGCCCACATCAGCAGAGTCGTCTCCTCCGACTCGCCCTCTTCTACAAACACGTATCCCGGGTCGTAGTGTTGGTCCAGCACGCGCGAGAGGGCCTCCTTTCCTTTGGGGAATCGCTCAATAAGGAAGCGCAGGAGCGAGTCGTCGGTAGTCGCCGCCGATCCCGTGTTCCGGTGCTGTTCCACGCAGATGTCGATCCATTTGCAGAGCTCGGGCTCGGACTGGAGGTAGTCGATGAGCGATCTCAACACCATGTTGAGGTCAAACGGTCGGGAAGTCAGCGCCTGAAAGACGTCGACGTTGCCCTTCTTGGCCGCCTGTCCGAAGCACATGCCGTTGTGCGTGGCTGGGTCGGCCTCGTGCTCGAGCAGCATCTTGATGAAAGGCGCCGGCATTTCACCCGACGACTGCGCGACGGCTCGGTAAAGCGCGTTGTTGCGCACTTCCTTGTCGAGGCCGATGCTGAGCAGTTTGGACGCAATCTGAACCTGTTTATTC
Organism: Thelonectria discophora; assembly: GCA_911649645.1. Taxonomy (NCBI): domain Eukaryota; kingdom Fungi; phylum Ascomycota; class Sordariomycetes; order Hypocreales; family Nectriaceae; genus Thelonectria; species Thelonectria discophora. Next base: position 623,169 of record CAJVRK010000002.1, on the reverse strand, counting down.
GTGGTAAAGGCCTTGCGCTTGACCACATCGTCAAAGGCCGTCCCGATGGCCTGATCGGGCACGCCGTGCTGCACAAGCAGGTCAACCTCATTGACGAGCTCATGACCAACGGCGTACTTGAGCGAATCCTTGTCGACGTTCCACGAAATAGGCCCCGAGGCGAGCATCAGAGCAAGCAAGTCGGGGTCCTGCTTCTGGACGGCGTCGATGAGATGGGCCGAGCACGTTTCCGCGTCGATGCCCTGGTGGACGAGCACCTGACAAACGTCCAACCGCATGGGATTCGACAGACGAAGCGCTGCTTCAAAGGCCGACCTCATCGTGTCGTCGCTCGGCGGCAGCCCATTGCCTTGCAGCACCGTCTGGAGCAGCGTCATGTTTCCATTCTGCACGATGCTCACCAGCGCTTGGCCGTTGCGAAACTCGACCGACGCGCCGTTGCTGACAAGAAGAGCTGCCGTGGGCTCGTGTTCCAGGTTGGTGCAGGCCGCCAGGAGCGACGCATCGCGTTCCCTCTGGTCGATGGGATGCATCATGAGCAGCTCGTAAATGGCCAATCGTTGCTGGTGCTCGAGGTCGGATTCCCTCGCCGTCTGGAATGCCCGGTTGCCCACCTCGTCTCTCAGCCCTTCCTGACAGGAGGTGAGCAGCTGCACGTGCTCGTATAGACCAGCTTTGACGGCGTGCACCAAGGCGAGGCCGTTGTGGCTGTTGACGCTGGCATTGTACTCGAGAAGCAGAATTGCTGCATCCAGATCCGTACGTCTTCGCTCCATCTCCTCGACCAGGGCCTGCGACACCGAATCGACTCTCACGCCAGACTTGAGCAGGAGCTCCATCATCTGCAGCCTCTCGGGCGACGGCTCGAGGGAGTTGAGCGCGGTACGGAACGCTCGCTCCACCGTGGCGATGGACGCCCCAGCGGTCAGCAGCACCTCGGCCAGCTCAAACAGGAGCCCCTTTGCGGCCAGATGCAGCACTTCTCCGTTGGCGTGGTCCACTGAGGCATCGTGCTCGAGCAGCAGCGACACCACGACCAAGTCTGGAGGCTCCGGCTCGGCCTCCTGAACCAACTGCAGCAACGTGCGGCTCTGGCCAATGTCAGATTGCGAAGCACCGAGCAGCATCCTCGTAAATTCAAACTCCATGTCCTTGGTGTTGGAGTGGCACACAGCTCCCAGCGCAGTCGTCAGAGAAGAGGTGCTCGGGTTCCTCCTCAGCAGGTCCATCAGGGCGTCCCCGTTGCCCTGCTCGAGGGCGTCAACCAGCAAAATGCCGCCGCCAACGTCGACGCTGGCGCCGTGAGTGAGGAGCATGTCGATGATGTCGTCGCCTCGCGGGTGCGACTTGCGCTTGGGGTTCACCAGAATCCAGTCCAGCGCGCTGTTGTATCCGAGGCGCTCCGCCATGCGCGCGAGGATCTCGGCCTTTTCGCGGCTGTAGTGCGTGCCGTAGATGACTTCCCGCAGCGCCGTCTCGAGAGATTGCGTGGTGATGTCGGTGGCAGCACAGATGAGCTCCAGCGCCTGCATGTCGTCGAGCTTGATGGCTTGACACACCGCCCGACCGCCAGCAATGACGCTCAAGCCAGTAGGGAGGAGAATCTCCAACACATCAAGACAGGCCGTCGTCGAGATGGCCCTGATCAGAGTACACTCGACGGGATCTCCGCTCGCGCCGTGCTCTGCCAGCAGAGACAGCATCTCGAGCATGGTGGCGAGGTTGTTGTTCATCAGGGCGTCAAACGTCATCCGCACGGCAGCACTCACCACCGACGCCGTGGGCTTTGCACCGCAGAGCAGCCTGGCCAGCGCAACGTCTCCGCGAACGACAGCCACGTACAGGCTGCTCGATCCCTCGTCGTCGATGTAGTCGGCCGAGGCTCCGGCTGCCACCAAGGCCCGCGTCAGGTCGTCGTTGGAGCTTTGCACCGCGTGAAGCAGAAGTCGCGAGAGAGGCGGTCCCGTGGCGCCCTTTTGCGCGAGGGCAATGACCATGCTGACCTTTTCCGCTTCCGATGCGGTGCGCGGCACCTTGTCAATCGCAGCTGAGGCAACGTCGGGCGGAATGTCGGCCTCCATGATGAGGTGGAAGACGTCCATGCAGGCATTCGAAACTGCCCACGAGACAAGGTCAGTGTCTGATCCCGGCTGGTGCGGCGACACGCCAAAGCCGACGAGCAGTCGGACGTGGTTCCGGTCGTCCCTCGTGCCATCTCGGAAGAGCTGTTGTCGGAGAGCACTCGTATCGGCCTTGGCTCCGGCCGAGAGGACAAAGTTGAGTACGCGATATCGCAACGCCGAGTCTTCAATCCGCAACGCCGCCGCCACCACGGCCGTCCCTCCCTCGGTCTGTATAAAGGTCCATTTTCCGTCGACGGCCAGTGAAAGGGCCGCCATGGCCTCGAGTTCTTGGGCACCGATGGCGTGCTGCAGCAGCTGGTAGGCCTCCTCGGCACTAATCTCCACGTTTGCCAGCAACGTAGAGAGCGCCGTCCTCATCTCGTCCGTCGGTCGCGTCGTCCCTGCCGCCGTCACCAAGGCGTTGAGGCCGTATTGTCGGTCGGGCCGCAACGGAGCCGAGAACCACAGTCGAAGGAACTTGAGATCAGGCACGGCCGAGCACATGGCCTCGGTGTACAGCTCCTCGCTGGATGGCAGCTCAGCGCGGAACCGGAGCAGTTCCTCGGCAATGTCGTACGTCTTTAGTCGCAGTGCCTTTTCGAGCGCGCGACTCAGACAGGCCGGATTCATGCCGGCCTCGCACAGCACGCTCACCGTGTCCAGCTGCTTCCTCTCCACGGCGAGATCAAGCCACGGACACGACGCAGGCCCCAGCTTCGGGCGCGACTCTATAGCGAGAGCCCATTTCGACCGGTGATCCTGCGAAAGCCCCCAGAGAGCAGCGGCGTTGTGATCCAAGTCCATCTGCAGCAGCGCCTTCGCCACGCCAATGGGTCTCCACGTCGGCTCCTGGGGGTCGAAGTAGAGGTGAAGGCCTCTGCCTACCTCGTTGGGGGTGAAGTGCCATTTGTCGGGGTTTGCGAGGTCCAGCTTCTTCTGCTTGGAGTGGAAGAGGTAGCGTTTCTTCTGATAGACATCTTTGTAGGCGGGGTCGGATGTTCTGGCGCGAATGAGGAGCTGCTTTGCCTGTGCCTGGTCTTCCGGAGAGGAGTCGAATGATGGTGTCGCTGTTGCGCCGGAAATGACGGTGAACTTTTTGCCTCGAAGGATGGTTGGGAATCCGAGGATTGCTGTCAGATCTTGGCCCGACGTCATGGTGGGATGAACATGAAGAAATTAGAAATGGAAAAATTAATAAAGATTAACGACTCTTGGTCGCAACAAACATGAAGAGAAAAACATCAACTTGGCCGTCAAACGTGAAGAAACTCGATCACGCTCGACTCCTCAAATACTTAACTAACTCCTGACACCTGATGCTCACCAGTTACACACGGCGGCTACGCTGCACGCCGCGGCGAATGGCTGCCACGTCAGATTCCTCTCAGGCGCCCCGAAGGACCCGATGAGAAGGGGTTCGGCTTCTGCATGTTGCAGCTTGGAGCTCTGGGCGCCTATCAAAACTTGGTGGGAACCGGTCCCTGCCGCAGGAGTTTCCTGGGCGTCAATCCACTGGGTTCTGTGCTTCGGGGTGCCTGTTGAGTGACGGCCGTGCATGTGAGAAGATGAGAAGATGAGAAAATGGACGTCATATTGGGATTGCTGTTGATTGACCGTTGGCAGGAGAAAAGCAGACGTGGTATTTATTTTTGGCACTCGATGTTGTTTGAAGATTGGCAAACTCTGGGCGTGCCTTCCATTTGTTCTCCCTCGTTATCGTTATCGTTGTCTTGTTTGCCCCGCCACACCTCGCTTTGCGCGTTCAGCCACACTCAGCCACAAACGAAGCGCTCAGCTCATTCCTCCTGATCTCCCTTCCATATCTCAAACGTGGCAATCCAACCAGCACAACACTCGGCCACAACGCTTTCCGCCTCATCCCCAACCGGCTTCGTCACCAACTCCTTGATCTGAGGATAAACCACCTCCCAATACTCCATAGGCACGTGATTCTCCATAAACCGGATCATGTGCACCACCCACATACCATCGCCCCGGTTGCCCTTCATGGCGGCCCGGATCGCATCGGCGGCCGGCTCGGGGAACCGCGCCAGCTGCTTCACGCAGGCCGGGTAGGGCGGCCAGTTGGGGTCTTGCAGCCAGCAGAGCAGATCGTGGAGATAGGGCCGCATCTCTTCGGCCGTGTGCACCCGTTCTTGGAGGGTCCGTATGGCCATGGTGTCGAACTTGTGGTCGGGCACCCAGACAGTGGTGCGGTCGTCCATGAAGAGGATCGTGTCCTTGGCTTGCTTGCTGAGGGTGACGGCCAGGGGGTTGTTGGATTCCGACAGGGTGAGGAGGTCTGGACGGAAGGGCAGAAGCTCGTCTTCAGAGAGGTCGTGCAGACAGTCCATGGCGGCTGCGACGGAGTCGGCTTCGTGTTCGGCTTCGGGGGGCAGCGTGAGGATGGCTGACAGTGACGATGCCACGATTGGCTCGTTTAGACGCTGACGAACGACGTCGCAGAAGCCTTTGAAGTAGAGAGCCCAGCGGGGGGTTCCCGCCCTCATTGCAAAGACCTCTAGAATGAGGCCCGCGAACTCGGGCCCATCGAGAGTCCTGAGTTCTTCGATAGAGTCGACGTCGCTGGGATCCTGAGTGATCAATGGGTGCGGCGGAAAATCCATGATGGTGAGTTGAAGCCGCAGAGTCCTTCGACGCCCAACTTCAAACAACATGAACATGTGTACTCTGTCCTCCCTTCGCATCAATCTAAACCCTTTTCGGCCACGGCACCCAACCCCAGCATTTCCTAGATCTCATCCTCCCTTGGATCGGATCTCCAATAAATCCGGGCTGAGGTAGGACGAAGCTCCTGTCCCGCGCCAAAGCCGACTTTCGGGCGAAGAAGCGATTATCGCGTCTGGGGAAACGACAGAGGGCGGCTGAAGTGGTTAGCTGGGCAAATGGACAAATCACAGCACATTCGTAGACGATGACGGGAGCTATCTGATTCTGTTGAGTCGTCAGCACTAAGCTCAGCTTGATGACATGATGAGGCTATGGCTTTCTTAAAGCTTGACAGCCCCTCGGTGGCTCTCTCGGCTCTCCTCCAGAGCTTGACATATCGAGGCTTCAGTCGAGATGGCCTACATTGTACCCGCCATCGCGGCAACTGTCGTGTACGTGGTGGTGATACCCATCTACCGTCTCTACTTTAGCCCATTGGCCAAGTTCCCTGGCCCCAAGCTTGCCGGTGAACCCTCAGATGACCCCTCGTCTGCGTTGTACGACCCATCCTGACCTTGTAGCTCTGACTTCATGGTACAACGCCTACCATGACCTCGTCCGCGGCGGGCAGTACATCTGGGTCATCGACGACATGCACCGCAAATACGGCCCCATTGTGCGCACCCGCCCAGACACGATACATGTCAACGACCCAACCTTTGTCGAGCAGCTCTACTCCCAATCCCCAAAACGTCGTCGCGAGCGTCACTGGACTATCCTCTCGACCCTCCGAGCCCCCGGCTCGATCCTCGCGACAAAGGACCACGACCACCACCACCGTCGGCGCGCCGTGCTGAACCCGTTTTTCTCGAGCCAAAACGTGCGACGGCTGTCCCCCGTTATAAACGAGACGCTGGTGAGCTTGCTGAGGAGGATGGAGGGCTGGGCGAGGGCCGGGGAGCCGGTGACACTGAACCGGGCGTATCGGGCGGCGACCAAGGATGTGATCCAGTCGTGTGCGCTTGGGGAAGGCGACATGTGTCTGGACATGGAGGACTGCAACGCGGGCTTCTTCGATGTACTTACTCCTCAGAGGGTCTGCCATTTGGGCACTCACGTGCATTGGCTTGCCGTCCTCATGGCCAATCTGCCGCCGGCGCTCATGATGACACTGATCCCACGCGTGGCCGTCTTTGCACGATTCATGATTGTAAGTCTCCCTTCCCTTTGTCCCTCCCTCTCCTGCTAACAACCAAGGGCCTCAACGACCAAGTCGAGCAAATCCGCAAGGCAAAGGACCTCTCCGAAGGCAAGACCATCTTCACGAGATCCTCCGCAGCGACATCCCCGCCTCGGAGAAGGAAACCAAGCGCCTCGCCGACGAAGCCATGGTCCTCGTCATCGCCGGCTCCGAAACCACGGCCTCGACCCTCGCCGCCATCACGTACCACCTCCTCGCGGACCCGAAGCTCATGGCCCGCCTGAAGGCCGAACTGGCGACGCTCAAGCCCCAGCACGACCCGGCGGACCTTAACGGGCTGCCGTTTCTCAACGCGCTGATCCAGGAGGCCATCCGATTATATCCCGGCGCGTCGCCCCGGCAGGACCGCGTGGCGCCCGACGAAGACTTGGTGTATACCCGTCCGTCCGGACAAACGTTTGTCATCCCGCGCGGCACCGGCGTGGGCATGACGACGCCCATCCTCAACCGCAACTCGGAGCTCTACACGAACCCGCTCGAGTTCCTGCCCGACCGGTACCTCGAGCAGCCCGGGCTGGCGGCGCACCAGTTTGCGTTCTCCATGGGCACGCGGTAGTGCATCGGCATCAACCTGGCGTACCAGGAGCTGCAGATTTTCACGGCGGGGATCTTTGGGAGGTATGGCGCGTACGACGCGTCCAAGAAGGAGCAGGGCGGGCCGACGCTGGAGCTATATCAGACGAGGAGGGAGGATGTGGACATTTATTCGGATTACATTACTTTTGGACAGCGGCCGGATAGTCTGGGGCTGCGGGTGGTGATTCGGGAGTAATGGCTGCGGGACAGGTCAGCTGGAAACGCCCTGCAGATGGTTGTGCATTAGTTTGTCTTGGTGAAATGGCAAGGCATTATCTGTTAAGGCGGTCAACTCTTTCGGCCGGCAGCATTGGCTGGGTCACGGGACAGACAAACCGAGACTCAAGTTGCCACATTGAGGCTATTCCCAGCTGGCCGTCCCATGTTGATTGGCCCAACCAGTTCATCTCTATGTTGCGCCATTTCTCTCGGGCCATTTTGCTTCTCCCTCGCCAATTAGTCCCGTCTGCGGGCCCTACCTGGCCCGTCCGACGCTACGGCTAGAATACGAGGTCGGAGCCAGCTCATGGGTGCGCATCAAATGCCGAGATTATGGCCTCAGTGTGTTGTCGGAGCTCGTATCCGGGGACTCATCAACTCGAAGCCTATACCAAGTCGCATGTATAGAGCGCGGTCCCCTCGTTCATCTCGTCTCGCTGCTGCTTCTCAGCACCTTGTATCGATACCTAATCGCCAGTCTCGAGATGCCCAGTCTGCTTTCCACCGGGTTGTGCGCCCTGCAGCTTGCTGTTGCGGGTGCGTCGGTTCTCGACCTGCCCATCATTGTCAACAATGGCTACGTGAGTGACAGACTCAGGCAGCATTGAACTCGTATTGACCCGTCCTAGAAAACAGTCCAGTTCGGGATTGGCACCCCGGCCAAGACGTACAACCTGCTGTTTGACACGGGAAGCTCGTCTTCGTGGGCTGTCGACAGCACCTGCACGGATTCATGTCCCAACGTGAGCGGGTGAGTACCTGATCCAACGTGTCTATAAGTCGTTATACTGACATGTCAGGTACAAACGCGTCGGGTACAGCATCAAAAAGTCGAAGACGGGCCACTACACGGGCGGCTACGCAGACATCGAGTACCTGGGCGGTGTGACCGCCGGCCCGACCGTGTCCGACGTCTTCACGGCCTCGGGCCTCAAGTGGAAGCAGTCCTTCATCGCCGCCAACGAGAGCAACTGGGCTGCCTTGGCCGCCGACGGCTTCATGGGCTTGGCGTTTAGCTCTATCATCGACGGGGGCGCCAACACGGTCGTCGAGACGCTCATGGCGGAGAAGCACTTGGACGCGGCCAAGTTTGGCATCTACTACGGCACCGAGACCAACGACACGCACGGGAAGCCCGGCGACGGCGTCTTGACGATTGGTGCGTCGCGGGAGAGCAAGTACGTCCAGGGAGGGCTCACGACGATCCCCATCACCCGCGTCGACGGCACGTACGACGTCTGGCGCAGCACCATCCTCAGCGCCAAGGGCAAGAAGACGGTCAAGGGCAAGCCCGTCACGACCACGACCGACTTCTCGTTTGGCAACGTCGTCTTCGACACGGGCGCGTCCCTCATCTACCTCCCCGACGAGCAAAACGAGCAAGTCTACAACTCCATCGGCATGAACTACACGGCCATCCTGCACGGCCAGCACATCCCGCTCTGCAGCGAGTTCAACTCGTCATGGTCCGTGTCGTTCAATTTTGGCGACTACCGCAAGCCCAAGACGGTGACGCTCCGGGGCGACCAGCTGAAGAAGCCCGGGTTCGCGTACCGGGACGATGCGTGCTGGCCGCCGTTTTCGGGGGGCAACGCGCCGGGGTTTACGTTGATTGGGGCGTCGTTTTTGAGCAATTTCTATACCGTGTGGGATTTCGGGGTGAAGGCGACGGAGACGGATATTACCAAGTTTAATCCTACGCTGTCGTTTGGGACTTTGAAGAAGAAGATTGGGTATTAGTTTCATGGAGTAGGAATAGCTATAGAGCGATGAATTGATGACACATATTAATTCCGTGTAGTAACTGTAGGGTGACGAATTGATGAGCAAATGTTTACTTCCATGTACCTAGGCGGTGGTTGTAACGTGATGAATGATGAGACAAACGAGCACTCACTCACTCGCCCAATCTCGACTTGCGTCAAGATTAGTAACCTAGGCCCAAGACAAAAGAAGCTTGACATGTTTGGCATCGCCCGATCCGTTCATTGCCCTTGACATGCATGATCAAGGTTGATCCCTATTTCCCCAAACTCAAAAACTCCAAGCATTGATGGTTGCATGGGAAACTGACAGCGGCTAAAGAGGCTTACTACTTCCAGCTGGCGCCTAGCACAGCCCAAGAACTATCAGCCTTCAGTTCTATTTTCGTCTTCGCCTCCACAACTCACACTGAACGAGGCTTGAAAGGAGGCTAACGCCACTCTGAAAAGTCCAACCGTGCATCCTCCCCGACAACCCCGGGACACTCCCTCACGAACCCGTCCACATCTCTGCACCGAACCAACCAGATCTCTCCGGCATCTCTTTTCCTCGCCAAGTACCCCAGCACCGCTTCCACGGCGTGCAGCCGCTCCGCGCTGTCGGTGAGGAACGGGTGGAAGAGCACCGAGAGGAAGCCGCCTCGCTCGATGGCCAGGTCGATTTCCGCGCAGTACCGCCGCACGAGGACGTCGGGGGGTTGCGGCTCGGCCGAGTAATCGCCCTTCATGGTGCGCAGGCCCGCAAAGGAGGCCATGTAGAAATATGCGTCGACCGTAGCCCATTTGAAGGGCAGCATGGTCAACGTGTTGCCTGCCGGGGCGGCCTTGACCGTCGCTGCGTCTTCGCCCGCGGGACTGAGATACGTGAGGCCATACTCGTCGCACAGAGCCAGCGTCCTCTCGCCATTGAAGATGCCACCGGGAGGACGAAACCCGCTATACGCCTCGCACTCCCCGCCCGCGAGCCACTTCTTGATCCCCTCGTCCCCAAAACTCCTCTCGAAATTCTCCCTCTCTTGCTCCCCCGTGAGCTTCCCCCACGGCTCGTGACGCCAGGCGTGCCACGCGACTTCGTGTCCGACCGCGACGACCTCGCGCAAGATGAAATCGCCGTAGACGCCAATGTTCCACGACTCGATAAAGTAGGTGGCGAGCACCTTGTACTTCTCGAGGAGCGCCAGCATGGCCGGGAGGGATTTCGTGACGGAGAAGTGCTGGCCGATGGGGGCCGAGGACGGCCAGAGGTTGCGGGTCAGGTCGGCGGCTTCGCCCATGTTGTCCATTGTGAAGGAGATGGCGGCGCGGGCTCCGTTGGGCCATTTTCCTGGCTGTCTTTTGGTGTTTGTGTCCATTTGATGCGTATCGGCTTTACGGAGCACTGGGGTATTCGATAGTGCTGATTCTTTGAGACATTCGAGAGCGTCACTCGTGATGATCATGTCTGAGGGGTTATACCCGAGGTCAAGAAGCTGCGGGGTAATACACGCCAGTGCATGCAATGAGAAAACAAGCTCTCTCTTGTTTCAATTGATATCTACAAATATTTACAACAATTGCACACGATCCTAACAACGTAGTCCAAGTAACGACGCCCAGGTGTTGCAAACTTGCGCCTCCAACTCAGCAGTGGGCTACCCTATGCTCGCAGCGACATCAACCCACGTGCAAGCCATGATCGCATCAGCACGTTTAGCTGACTGACAAGCCAATCTTCCAATTGACGTCGAGTACATGGGGCAACGAGAACATGAAAGCGACACATCCCGAAGCTGTGCTGGAAATGCATCAAGCCCACCCAGCCACCTAGCTGCGCCGAGTCGCCGACCACTGCGATCGCCACTAGTTAGAGTCTGGCGGTGTGCTGCAAGCTGCAAGCCCTGCTTATTGTCAGCGGGGTATGAATGTTGCAATGCCCAGTGACATTCCACAATACGGCACATCGCTGTTCGTACCGTGGTACCGTATTTCTCTCCCGGTATTCGCTGCAAGGCTGATTATGTCATACAAGGATACGCTGAACAGTGCATTTTTAAGTTTTATTAAGGACGTGAGCGTGTATACTCGATTCAGATCCATAGAAGATGTTTGTGATGGGGTCGCAATGTCCAAGCCTCGTGTTCACCCGCCGTGCAGCATTCCGTCTACGGACACTCGTCTAGACCCTCAGACCACGAGAATTCCAGACGTGCTCCATCCCTACGTCAAGATCATCGCACATGTGCATCGTGAGGGAGTTTCTCCGGTCATGAGGACCCCGTGATGTCAATAAACACCACGCCGGTTCGCTGTCCGAGGCAGGATAGTCTTCTTCTCCATGGATACGAAGTCGGGGCATTCGCTTACGGAGCGGTCCAAACGGGCCCAGATTGAAGGGACAGCCCCCAAAGGGAATTAGTCGTGGAACAAATCATCCGACGGCGGGCATTTGTTAGTGGGAATATGGGGGGCTCGGGCACACCGGCAACGCTGCTTCAACGTTACAGTTCGGAACATGTCAGTTGAATACGAGAAAAAAGCCCTTCTTCTCCACAGCCTGCTTTTTTTATGCAGAGGCCCAAAGGGGTCATGATCAGGTGGACCGCCCCCCTCGATACGATGGCTGGACTAAGAGATGACAACCTAGTATGGCAATACGTACCAGTAAGTTCAACACTTTTCGGGCAAGTTCATTGTGGACATGGACGCAAATAGAGTCTTCTCATTGCCCAGGCTGAAGCCTCCGCCGGCTTCCGCACCGGCATCTGATGTCATTCGGACCCTCGGGGAAATAGCCCAGCCCAGGCCAGCCCCCAGCCCAGCACCCTAGGCTCGTAATGGAAGAGAGTCGACCCTTGGGGTATGCTGACATTGAGTTTACGAGGTTGTTACTACCCGCTTCGTGAGGTATGTAAGTGAGTGTTTGGAGTATATAAGAGAGTCGTGAAATCTTGTTCAGATTTGCTTCTCACCACTCTCATCCTCACACACTCAAGCAACAGCTTCTTCACACAACTACAACCTCTTCAACCTTCAACTTCCACAACAACCTTCTACCACCTCACAACCACCTCCTCACCAAAACCACAACCACAAAACAACCGCCATCATGCAGCTGTCCAACCTCCTCTCCATCTTCACCCTCGCCACCGCCGCCTCCGCCATCTCCGTCTCCTACGACACCGGCTACGATGACCCCAACCGCTCCCTCACCGCCGTCTCCTGCTCCGACGGCGTCAACGGCCTCATGACCAAGCACCCCACGTGGAAGAAGCAGAGCGATATCCCCCGCTTCCCCTACATTGGCGGCGCCCAGTCCATTGCCGGCTGGAACTCGCCCAACTGCGGCCTCTGCTACAAGGCCACCTACAAGGGCAAGACCATCTACGTCCTCGCCATCGACCACGCCGCCAACGGCCTCAACGTCGGCAAGAAGGCCATGGACGCCCTCACGGGCAACCAGGCTGCTGCGCTCGGCCGCATCGACACCAGCGTCACTCGCGTCGATAAGAAGTTCTGTGGCCTGTAAAAGGGTGCTTGTTAATGACGATTTTAATGGAAGGGAAAGCATTGGGATGGACATACGGAGCATCTAATATCTTTCATGTGCATATAATTAGGCGCCATAGGCCATTATACTGAGCGTCGAATAACCTTTATTACCTAGACGAATATATTACCATCAGATAACTTTATTCTCTTTGATCGTAATGACTTAGCTCTTGTAAACATTGTTAAGCCAACAGCCTCTCGGAATAAGTTCCTTTGAAGAGAAGCGGCGTAATATCCTATAATAGCCCCGACTTTTAGAAGGTTCTTACCCCTGGTTAAAAGCTTGCTGAGAGTACCTAGGTTGATGGTTGTGTCAAGATTAGACCGGCCAGTCGGAGGTCTGAACTCCTGGTTGAAGAGCCGTCTCACCACTGTAACAACCCCTCAGCAAGGGCCTCACTGAACAGCTAGAAATAGGGCTCCAAGCCGCTCATTAGATTGAAGAAAAACAAGAGCTTTCCTATGACTGCCATTATAACCTGCTACGGAATACGACAGGTTGAATAAGCACGGAGCTGGTTGGTTCTTTCCTTTACAGCTACCTAGCCAGGTGTCCAATAAACTCAAATCTTAAGCATAATAACATCCCTCCTCACTCAACCCCTCGACCTCTGCTCTCAAGATCAACTCCAGACCCCTCTCACCACCATCACATCCGGTGTAGTGTAACGGTTATCATTCCGCGTTTTCATAAGAAACGTGCCGCGGCGATCGGGGTTCGATTCCCCGCACCGGAGACAAGCATGAGTCTCCAAGACAGTCGTATTTTTTTTTTCTTCTAGTTACGTAAAATATAATACGAACTGTGTGGCTAGATTATCCAAAGATCCCATCTAGCTCGTTCGTGCTGACAGACCCGAGGGTATCAAGGGGCACTTGAAAACGAATTTACCGGAGACGCAGTGGTCGCAGCAGCCGCAGAACTAGCCTCTTTATCGGTTGTACTCCTTACATCACCTTTTCGAAGAAAGGATGGCTGTCGGATTACTTTTCCCTGATCGCTCCATAGAAAGCCTTGCCCAACAATCATTGCGCCATTCTCTTCAAGAGAGATGGGGGAATAGGCCCGCGGAAGTGCAGACTGGCCAACGAACTTGACCAGATGGTTGGAGCGGCATGGTTGGTCGAGGGCAGCTCGCTCTGGTGTGGTACATGCCTTGAAGAGGTTCTCGTGCTCTCGGAGCGTTAGCCCGGAGTCGGTGAGCTTCTTTTGGTCCTTGGAACATCCCTGGCGATGAAACAGATTTTGCAGAGTCAACTCGCACCGCCAAGTAACATTCGTTTCTCGGTATCGACGTGAATCCTGAACACAATCCCTCGTATTCGCAGGGAGCAATAGATCCCCAAAGTTGGCCCCAAAAAGGACAATTGCCCAATGTCTCTGGCGTAGTCATGCCAATGCCCGGGCGTTCGTTGGAGGTTGGCCGACTTCGGGACCATCCATCTTGAGTCTTCAAGAATGTCCATGTGTTCGAACCGTGCACATTCTTCTTGAAATTGAAGCTCATCTTCAAAATCTCTGTTCCGCCGCCGCCCGCATGATTATGGGCGCAGAGACCGTCAATGGTGGAGTATAGGGCCTCGACTTCGTTCTTGAAACGTCGGGCTACTGGTTCTATGCTGCACAGCTGCTTCCGCAACGAAACAATCTTCTCGGAATTGCTGAGCATGACCTGTCGAGTCAATCTTGAACGACGATCAGGGTCGGCAAATTCGAGAACCTCTGGGCTGGTACTGTCACTCCTGGTCTCGTCGTTCGCGGGGTCTCCGACCCCCCGTCGGTGAAGAATGAGGTTCAATATCAAGTCCTCGGCGTTGGTTTGTACGGCGCGTTTGTGTGCAGTGTCGTGAAGGATGATGTGCATGTCTCTCGCGTCCTTGAGTAGTGTTCCATATCATCCGGCCGTTGATTGAGAACCCCGCCGTTTCTCCTGAGCGAGACGTCGGCCGTCAAACTGACCTATTGAGTGAACCCAAACACGAACTTATCGATATGAATTGCTCTGGGGAGAGTTTCCGCTGTTAAAATGTGACCGAACCATGATCGAACCTTCGCGTCCCCGCCGGATATCAATAATCAGCCACGAGCAGCTAGGGTAGTCAAACGAGACTCACCAAGAAGCTCCAGGATCCGAGGGCACCAGCCGCAAAATGACCGAGCACACCAAAATCCGTTTGAGACAGTCTCTTCGCGAAGCCGAGTCGGACACTGCTTGCCAATCTCATCCCACACCAACCTCTGTGGATACGAATCGAGGACATGCCACTGAACGGATGACTCTGTGCCTTTGATGGGCACCAGGGCGTGAGATCTGGCCTTGAAAACGAAGCCACCGCCAAAGGAAACCGCCCTGGGCGTCCCTGAGATGGCGGCCATGATTGGAATCTGGACCTCGAGCCCGCGATCGCTTTGTTGTCTGTAAGGGATCAGATATCCCTGAACTAAGACTGCAGGACCTATTAAGTTCCTCCAGCAGCGACCAGTGTCTACCTCAGCTGGCACTTCTTCTAGATTTACGTCAATGCTGAAGGTGAGGAATTCTGTGTTGCCAAGATCACTTCGACTTTCCTCGAACTTGACATATGCATATGTCAGCTGGCTCCTGCCAGGCGATTTGTTGAGCAACTGAGATGATAAACCACTCGTTTCCAGAAATCTTCATAGTCTTCATAGAAGCATCAAAAGATACCTCTTGCTGCGGCCCTCGAGTTTTCGCGACTGATGGCCCGACTTATTTACACTAGTCAGCTTCAACTTGTAGCTAGCAGCGACGAAAGGCATCGTCCGTGACCTGGGAACCTCTACATGTAGCTTGCATCTTACCTTGGTTTTCTTTCGCCTTTTATATAGCAAAGAGTAACTGCTTGCTGTAATATGGCCAGCACCACTTGAAGTACTCACCCACAGGACTGAGTTTTGCATTGTTCGTCTCTCCCGTGATGACGATGATCTTGTCGAGCTTTTGCCTAAAACCAGCCTCATATTTGTTCACCAAGAAATCTCTCAAGTTCCAGTTGATGTTGAATGTAGCGTGCTGTAAATGAAACGAGTGCATTAGGGTGTACCATTGGTGTAGCGTTTGGGCGACCGCGACGTGATACGCGCTATCAATATTCTCGTTCGGCTGTGATACTGCTGGAAGATAGCCTCTATCTTGATGACTAGATCTTCTAAATTCCCGTGGGTGCTTCGAATATTGTGTGAGCATGTGGCGGCTGATGATTTTGCCACTCTGCTCAGATGATTCGACGGGAGCAGACCCATGCGTTCCTGCATTCGACGTAAAATCAGTAGAAGCCCGTGAACCCCCTCGCCCTTGAGGATAGTAGAAGTCCAACCTAGTAGCCTCCTTGCTCCTGATACTTTGTGCCAAGATCGCTTGCTGAGTCTTTTGAGCACTCATCACACTACAGTGCTGGGTGGGATCAATGCGCCTCGTTTGTAAGGTTGCTGATTCCCCGGCCACTTGAACCGCCTAAACAAATGTTGCCAAGGTTGCATGAATCGAAGGCAGTGCATACTTCTGTGACCAAGGTGTAGCAGATGTGTCGTTTGCATATTCGCCCTATTGCAGTGCCAGAATGAGTCCCGAATAGAGCCGGTCCATGACGTCGGTTGTGCCAACTTCTTCTGTGCACGATATTCCGGAGAGACTGGTATTTGGAACGAGCTCGTCGGCCTCTTTCTCTTTGCTCCTCTTGGCTTGGTGGACATCTCTCGACGTCTCGGGCGGCTCGATGCGGCTGGACTGGCTTGCGATTTTCATCGGATCATCTCCCATGAGAGACAATGGGCAGTTCTTGATTCCTCATTCTTGCGATAGGGTTAAGCTCTTCACTAAGTCCATCGAAGTCAACCAGTCTCGGTACGCCCGCAAGAGGACATGTTCCTCGGTTCCCTGGATAGACAGGGGTCATCTCCTCATCCACGACGTCGATGAGACTTCGCCCATTAACGGTCCGCGTGTGAACATTAGCCCCTAGCTGCACCAGAGCCCTCACTGCACCTCTACTTTGGTGTCGCACTGCGTGGTGCAGAGCGGTCTCGCCATGCTGATTTCGCATATCCAGTTCTGCGCCCGCGTCTCGGAATTTCTCCACAACTTCTTGGCGCACAACTCTCATGAAGTGCCTCCGCTTAAAAGCATGAGCGGTGTATTGCCAGCGATGTCGTATTTGTTGGGGTCCAGGGCATTTCTGTCCCCGAGTAATATGTCGAGATGTCGCTCGGCATCTGAAGCCCCATCCAAAAAAGCCGTGTCAGAGAGAGTGAAGGGCATTGCCTCCAAGGTGCGTTCCAAACTTCTCGGAAGGAGGCTGTAGCAATGGCGAAAAGACGAACGCATCACGCTCTAAAACTTTGGTTGAAATCGCGTTGGGCATGTGTGCCGTTACTAGCAGGAGCAGATGTAAAGGTCCTCCATTTGAAGCCACAACGTGGAAAAATGTCCGTCCATATTGATCGCGAGAATAAGTGTCGTCTCTCATGGTCTTTAGAAGGTGAATAAGTTGGCTGCAGAAGAAGGCATTCCGAAACAAACGAGGATCTAGAGTATGGAAGAATGTCTGACCGCCCGAGTTTCGTCTTCTAAGAATGGGGGAATTCAACCTGGAGAAGATGGCCTGGGAAAGACGATCGACGTGGCCACGGGCAGCGAAGATATGGAGGGTAGTATTACCGAACTTATCCGAGATGTTCAGGTCGATGTCATCCTCAAGAATTCGTTTCGCATAGGGTGTGATGCCGGCAGCCGTGACGAAGATCCCGGTGTTAATGTCGCCCAGCGAGGAACTGATCCAGCAAAGGCACGCCTTGTTGGAGTGTTTCTCTGATTTGGGGGGGGACAGGGTGGCCGTCCTTGGGTTAGTCGATCGAGAATGAGCAAGTCTCCTGGCAAGGAAAAGTCAGGTCTCTCGATGGGGGGACCGTGGGGCTTGAAAATATGGGAGGGGTGGTAACGCCCGAAGGCTGAGATGTCTTGTCATGGTTCATTTCGGAGAAGCATGATGGCTGTCAAAGGCTCGAGGCGAAGAAGAAGGCGCAAAGATTGTGGGTAGGAAATGAATCGGATAACTAACGGTGAGTCTTATAGAGATGGGAATTAAAGATAACGACAATAAACCTTGGAGGACGCCTGAAGGAGCCCCCGCGTCAGATTCCAAGGCGTTCTCCCCCAGGTTCCTCGGCGTGAAGAAGGAGGTATTTGATTGGATGTATGCCTACGTAGGCACTTCCAGAGAGTGTTCGGATTTGGTAGGGCACAGCAGGAGCGCCCAGCGAGTAGTGACCACCTTGACAATTGGTTATTACGACCACCCACAATGTCTGGTAAGCTCTATTATGATGGTCCAACATCTGTGACTAGTCATACATTTAACTAGTTAACTAATTTAAAGTAAAACGTTCTACCTCACGAGGCATTCATGGAAACAGCGAGCTGCGCCAGCCAGCGACTTGTACATAGGTACCTTATGTGAGTGAAGCGCTTTGCTTGGCGCAGTTTAGCTTGTGCGTCTCTGCACCTATTTCCGACCCAATGATGGGAGCTTTTCTGCCAAATGAGACGCATGTACGTCCTGCTCAGCCCCAGAAGCCTGGGGCATCTGACCCGACTCGTCGCCCGAGGACGCCTTGCTGCCGAAATGCGAACCGTGGACGTCTTGTTCGGCGCCAGACCCGCGAGGCAGCTTGCTCATCATGTTTCCAATCGATGGCAGTATGCCGCTGAAGTGGGAACCGTAAATGTCCTGCTCCGCCCCA
This sequence comes from Thelonectria discophora, assembly GCA_911649645.1. Taxonomy (NCBI): domain Eukaryota; kingdom Fungi; phylum Ascomycota; class Sordariomycetes; order Hypocreales; family Nectriaceae; genus Thelonectria; species Thelonectria discophora. The sequence continues at coordinate 605,268 of CAJVRK010000002.1, read as the reverse complement.
GACTTTTGGGGGAGCTTGGATTCGACGTTGGTGGCGGAGGGGGCTTGGCCGCTGAAATAGGCTTCGTGGATGTCTTGTTCAGCGCTGGAGGGGTTGGGCTTGTTGGTCATGTCGGCCGTGGATGGAGCGTTTTCGGCCTTGCTGCCAAAGTGTTTGTTGTAATGTTCTTGTTCAGCCATGGCGACCGGTTATGGTAAATGAAGAGGTGTATGGATTAGCTCAACGAGTTTGGGTGCCGTAGTTGGTGATATATTAGCCATGATCTCCTCCAAGCACCATCATGATATCATCGTCGTCATAACATGCCGGCCAGCGACCATCGTGGAGACATGACGTATCGGCGTCTTCGTGCAATTGAACTTGGCCTAGGGCTGCGACTAACACGACCACACGCCACTTGATCTTGAGGCAGGGAAGCCAAAGTCGTGTGCGGAGCTATTCCAGTAAATGCATTCGAATATTATTTTCCAGTCCTGGCCTTTCCAAATGCTGAAGGTAGGGTGTTCAAATTAAGGGCTATCGTTATGGAAGCGCTAATGCATCCCGTCAGCTTGGTCGGAGTTTATAGAGCGGAAATCCGATGCAACGGTGAGCTGCAGGAACTGGCGAGCATCGAGTCATTGCCATCTTGGTAAATTGGTTGTCAGCCTCTAAAAGCACTTCTGCATCCAAATGACAATTCGCGGGCTTGATGGAAATTTCGGAGATATCATTCTTTGTTGGTTGGAGGCGGTACTGACAGCTTTGAGAACGTACAACACTGAAGATATATAAATGGAACGACCACGCTTCATCTTTACCCAGGAACGAACAATAGTTGGCCCAAATCCTTCCCATTCAATTCGAAACCATCATGTCCCGCTACGCCAAAGCTCATCACAAGGACAACTACAACGGTCCCGGCGATGCTCGACCAACCGGCCTCCAAATTATCCGAGACGAAGACCGTCGCGACGACCTGTCCGACAAAGTAGTCGTCATCACCGGCTGCTCCTCCGGAATCGGCATTTCCACCGCCATCGCCATGGCCGCCACGGGCGCAACCATCTACTGCGCCGCCCGAGACCTCGACAAGGCCAAGAAGGCCCTTGGAGATCTGTATGAATCTCCCAAGGTGCATCTCCTGCACGTCGACTTGACGAGTCTTGCGAGCGTCAAGGCTTTTGCCGATGAGGTCAAGGATCGCGAGAAGAAGGTCAATGTCTTGATCAACAACGCCGGCGTCATGTACGTTCCGGAAAGGGTCACGACCAAGGATGGGTTTGAGATGCAGATTGGCACCAACCACTTTGCGCACTTTTACCTCTTTTGCCAGCTCCGTGATCACCTTTTGGCCGGGTCGACTCCCGAGTTCAACTCGCGCGTGGTTAACCTCTCGAGCATGGGACATCGCGCTTCGCCCGTGGTCCTCGACGACATCAACCTAGAGAAGAACTACAATCCATTCATCGGGTATAGCCAGTCCAAGACGGCCAACATCCAAATGGCGAACCACCTCGACCGCTTGTATGGATCGCGCGGGATCCACGGCTACAGCCTCTCGCCTGGAGGCATCGCGACAGATCTCCAGAAACACGTCAAGGAAATGATGGAGGCGGCGCTGGAGGACGCCAAGTTTTCCAAGTTCATGAAGTCCATCGACCAGGGGTGCGCCACGACGGTTTGGGCGGCCGTGGCTCGCGAGTTGGAGGGCAAGGGCGGGTTGTATCTCGAGGACTGTTCGGTTGCGCAAAAGGTGGCCGAGGACTTGGATGAGGCGGGAGATGGGAGGATTGAGCCGGGGTATGCGAAGTGGGCGTATGATGCTGAGAGCGAGGAGAAGTTGTGGAAGTTGAGTCTGGAAGCTGTGGGCATGCCGGCCGACTTTGACGTTTGAATCTGGACTTAGCTTTTCAGTGGCCTGACTCCGTGTTAAAGTGTTCTGGCGAGTAGAATCGTGTACTTAGAAACCCAGTAATTCCTAGAAATAAACAAATTTAGCTGCAGATGGTATAACCTTTAACTAGCTGTATTATACAGTCCAAGTAGAACTGACGTTGTTAAGTGAATACTGAAACTGTATGAATTTTATTAAGCCGATAACTGATTCTATCATCTTAAAACCGGACCCAAGAAAACATGGAAAGAACAATAAAATTTGATCCAGTTCAAATGTTTGCAGAAATCCCCGGGGATACCTCATCAAGCTTGCGCAGAAGCTCGTCAAAGAAGTCTTTCTGGATACGAGAACCGATGGCGTTGGTGACATGCGAAGCCGGACTAATCGCATCAGAACATCAGCATCCGCAGTACACTGCAAATTTGGAAACAAGAAACATACCTTTGTACATGGCAATTCGTCAAATATTGTCCATGAGTCTCATCCCAAGTAATCACCCCATGAACAAGAGCCCGACTGCCCATCTCCGTACTTCGAGCCAGAAGCTTCTCAGGAATACGCATCATTATACCCTCCACCTCCCGCACCAAACCCGACTTGCAATAACTCGGGTTCGGCGAGTTGACCACCACGGCCCCCTTCTCCGACCCTCGCATCCGCTCCGTCAACTCGCGCATCGCGTACAAAACGAGCAACTTCGTAACCTGATACCGAGACATGTCTGCGCGTTTCGGGTCATTGAGCCGAGAAAAGATGGACGTCTCGCCGGGTTTGGCGACGAGCTCCTTGATGGGTGCCCAGTAGTGCATGGCTGAGTTTGGGATGACGAATCTGGCTGTCGAGGGTGCCTCGCGGAGTTTGGGGAGGAGTAGGAGGAGCAGGAGAAAGGTGGAAACGACGTTGACGGTGACGGTCTTTTCGTTTTCTTCTGCCACGTCAAAGGCAAAAGTGAAGATGCCTGCGTTTGCAAGAACCGCGTTTAGGCGCGGGAGGTCCTTGGTCGCCCGTTGGGCAAACGATTTGACAGAAACGTAGCTGCTCATGTCAAGTTCCCAGACCTCGACTGAGGCAGGCTCGCGCTTAGTCGACTCCAGAAGCTCCTTACGGGCTGCGTCTCCTTTTTCGAGGTTGCGCACCGCCATGATGAGCTTGCCTACACCGAGCCGGAGCAAGTGACGGCTGGCTTCCAGGCCGAGGCCCGTGTTGGAGCCGGTGACGACGACGACATGTTCGGATAGATTTGTTTCGGTTTCTGGGTAGGGGAGTTTGATGAAGAGGTTGGAGAAGATGGTTGAGGCCATGCCGTGGAGGGCGGTTACGATTGATGTTGACATAACTAGTGGTCGAGAAGTCTGAAGGAGATTTATTTGATGGCCTTGCTTGAGGGGCAGAGACGTCCTGTTATACGTCCTGTTATACGATTTGAGGATGAATGATTAATGATATCAACTAAGAAGACATTTTGTTAATATCAAGAGGTCTCCGGGAGGCTGAAAGAATGTCTACGGCTTTAACTCACAAATGATGGCCACAAGTCCGAAATGAGCGGAGATATTATCCCCGCCCCTTCACCTCCCACGGCGTTAATAAAGCCACGCTCTCCCTAGATTCTCAAGAAATCCAGAACCTCTTTCAAAACCCCAACAATTCCACGGACTTTTTATCTCCATCCTGTCATGGGCCAAGCCAAAGTCGAGAAGCGGAACCGCCCACCGGTTTCGTGCGAGCCGTGCCGGACACGCAAGTACGTATCGTCGATTCCTGGACTAACATGAGCTGACCAAGAAAGACTCAAGTGCAATCGTGCTCTACCGTGCGACACGTGCGTCAAGAGAGGCAAGTGGACGACGTGCCATTACGCCGCCAACGCGAACCGAGGCGCGAGTAAGCAGCCTTCGGTGGGTGATCGGCTGAAGAAGATTGAGGGATTGATTGCGTCGCTCCTTCAAAATGGGCCTCAAGAGCCATCGCCTGATAGTTTGGGCGACGTCATGTGCAGTGTCAGCTCCGAGGGGGTTCCTGCGAAGAACACTTCTCCAGTTTCATTCCATGAAGCGGGCCAGACTCCATATGTCGACTCGACTCACTGGACGGGCATCTTGAAAGATATTAGAGACATACGCGAGCAGCTAGGGGAAGACACGCAACCTCGACCGCAACCGTTGCCTTTGCAGGCGGGAGTGCAGAGCAGCAATTATGATCTTGGGTTTGGTCATTTTCCTGCGATGGACTTGGAGGAAATCATGGCATGCTTACCTGCGAGATCGGTTTGTGACGGTCTGATCTTTCAGTACTTCAACTCCCGCTTCACAATATTGCGTAAGACATCACTTCCCATTCTATTCAGCTCACTAACAACATCAGCCGTCTTACATCCGACCAAATTCCAGGCCGAGGTAAGACATCACCAACTACTTCCCGTATCCTACTTATATTCCCAGTACGAGTCCTTCTGGGACAAGCCGTCAGAAACCCCCATCATCTGGTTCGGCTTGTTATTCGCCATGCTCAGCCTCGCCTCGAGCATTCATCACATCTCAGAAACACCCTCGGCATCCGTCCCCGCTCCTCGCAACCTTTCTGAAATGGCAAAGCGATGCTTCGTCCTCGGAAAATACGACGAGGCCAAGGAACATTCTCTCGAAGCCCTGCTCGTCTACGTGCAGACGTGCTACTTCAGAACAAAAGACACAGACGTGAGTTTCTGGTTCTTGGTGGGCATCGTCATCCGCTTGGCAATCCGCATGGGCTATCACCGCGATCCTTCAAAACTCCCCAGTGGTTCGGCCCTGTCCCCCTTTGAAAGCGAGATGCGCCGCAGGGTGTGGTGCAGTATTTACCAGGTCGATGCCCTGATCTCGTTTCAGATGGGACTGCCCAGCATGATTCCTTCTACGTTCTGCGATACCGACTTGCCTAGCAACATTGAGTATTCCGATTTCGGGCCTGAGTCGCCGGTTCTTCCTCCTCCGCGGCCTGAGTCTGACCATACCGCCATCTTGTACACGATTGCTAAGAACCCGGTTCTCGAAATGTTTAAGAAGGTCGTGGCGCATATCCAACGACTCGACTCACCCCCGTATTTAGAGACCATGAACCTCGACAGGCAATTGAGAGACGCTTATAATAATGTGCCCCCGGTGCTTCAGTACAAGCCCATCCAGAGGTCCTTCATCGACGGTCCCGGCGTCGTCATGAGACGAACCACGATCGAAATCCTGCACCTCAAGAGCATCATCATCCTCCATCGACAGTATCTCGCGCATCGGGACCTTACATACGCCCCCTCGCGACACGCATGTCTCGAAGCCGCACTGCAAGTTCTGCGTCGACAGGCAGATCTCCATGAGGCGACCCAAGTAGGCGGACATTTGCACAGCGACAGGTGG
>CAJVRK010000001.1:0-13414 GCA_911649645.1 Thelonectria discophora | reverse complement strand
ATCATTCAATTGATCAATTCAGCCCTCTTCATCATGGGCACTCAATTTCTAGTCCCTGACTCTATTTACACCTTTTAAACGCATAAACTCGGGCCGTTGCCCCCAACGAGTCCGACAGAAAGAGCCTTAATCCCTCCGGACATACTGTCGCGAGAGGGTTTTTTTGTCGCCAGCCTAACCGAGGTTTAGCCGGGATGTCGGTTAGGATGCATCACAAAGAGCTTCCTCTTTGTGCAACAACTATTCAACAGAATGCCCTATTGCTGACGACGCAGCCTTCGCTCATTAATACGATAGATCTTAGCGGCGCGTCAGATACTTTATTTTATGTCATTTTGAAGGGCCTGAAGGGCAAGAAGGGTGTTTGTCTCAGCAATCTGTAGTGGCATATTGGGTGGTTGAGATTAACTTGATTGAATGAGAAGTAAGGTGGAAGAGAAAATGAGACGGAAAATTCGAACTTGTCTCGAGCCATTGAGACACCCAGTCAGATTCCATCAACTATGTTAAGCCGCTACGATGACATAGTCAAGCGATTCCCGCACCGTGTGGCTTTGCAGTGGCAGAACATCGAGTCCATCTCTTACGGCGAGTTCGACGCCAGAGCTAATCAGCTCACTCGTCACCTCGTTACGGTCGGTGTGAAGAAGGGAGACTTTGTTTGTCTACTCCTGGAAAAGTCTCCTCTCATGATCATTGCCATTTGGGGCGTACTCAAAGCTGGGGCTGCCTACGTTCCACTCAGCTCGAACAACCCAGTCGAACGGAATCAGTTCATTGTCGAGGAAGTAGGCGCTAGCTCATGCTCGCCCAGAACAGTGTTGCGCAGGCTTCAGAGCTATGCGGTGATGTTTCTATGCTGGACAATATCAACTTGACATCTTTCGACCCGACAAGACTGGACATTGCGGTTGAGACGCAAGATGTCGCCTATGTCATCTACAAATCAGGAAGCACTGTGAGTCATACATCTAGCCTGGCTACTACTTTGAACTAATACTCAGCAGGGTACGCCCAAGGGTGTTTTGATCCCACACGGGGCCGGAGCTGCGGCAGTCGAGAGCATGGTCACCTACGAGGGCAGAAAGCGAGGCTACTGGAGAGTACTGCAGTTCTCGAACTACATCTTCGATGCCTCAGTTCTGGAGATTTTCAATACGCTCACGACCGGTGGAACGCTCTACATTGCGCCAAACGACCGACTCCTTTCCAACCTCACGGAGGTTATCAACGAAATGATGGTCACCTATGCTTTCTTCACACCAACAATTGCTCGACTTCTCGCTCCAAAAGACGTCCCGAGTCTGCGATCACTCACCATCGGAGGTGAGGCTGTGACCGGGGACATTTTGGACATCTGGAGCAACGACTGCTCAATCTTCCAAGCGTACGGGCCCAGCGAAATTGCCATTGCTGTGACAATGCGCGACATGGAGACCGACCACCGAACGAACAACGTTGGACGCCCTTTCCCTACTGTTCAGGCCTTTATCCTCGAGCGAGATGGGGAGAAGCTCGTTCCGTACGGAGCCGTGGGTGAACTCTGCGTTGCTGGTCCGCAACTTGGCTTGGGCTACTTGAAGAGACCCGAAACCACTGCGGCCGTCTTCGTCAAGATAGAACTTGGTGGTCACTCTACCTTGTACCGCACTGGTGACTTGGCGAGATGGCTGCCAGGTGGCGAAATTCAATATCTCGGCCGCAAAGACAACCAGGTTAAGGCCAATGGCCACCGCATCGAGCTTGGTGAAATCGAACGAGTGATGGTTGCTGCTGGTGGTCTCACCGACTGCGTGGCTGTGGTTGCCAGCATTGAGGGAAAGCCGCAGATTGCTGCATACCCCGTCTTCGAGCAGTCCAATGAGACGGGTATCCAACCTCCAGAAGATTTCCTCGATCGCGTCGCGGATCTGAGAAGCAATCTGACCAGCCTCGCCCACTACATGTTCCTAAAGAACATCCTGCCGGTTCAGGTTCTGCCACTGATGCCTTCTGGCAAGGTGAATCGCAAGCTACTGACCGCTTAGGTGGAGAACATGGACATTTCCCAAGTCCGTCTTTACCACTTTGACTTTTTCGGCGGTGCCGGCACAATGGTCACTTCTGAGACGGGTGGTGAGAAGTTCAGGGAGCTTGCTTTTGCGGCGGTACTCAAGGTGGAAAGGGATATTCTTGGGAAGACGGCCAACTTCCTCGCTCTAGGCGACGACTCCATCTCAGCGATAAATCTGGCAGCCTATGCCCACAAGCATGGCTACAGCCTTTCTGTCAGCACCATCTTGACGAATCCTCTGCTCCAGGACATGGCCAAGCATATTGAGGTTGTTGACGAGGTGGGGTCCGAAGCCTCCACCGTCGTCGAGTTTAAAGCGCCTCAGTGTTTGTACGATCAAATAGACAATGTTGGTCTTCCTATGGGCGAAATTGACTACATCTATACATGCCCTCCAGGGCAATCCTAGTTTCTATCACAAGGTGATAAGAGCTCCAAAGGCTGGGTGTTGATGACGGTTCGGCCCTTTCCCTCTGGCCACGATCTAGAGGAATGGGTTGACACGGTCGAGAAGTTGACCGAGACAAACGATATCCTCCGAACTACATTCACGAAGAAGGATGGGATGTGGTACGGCGTGGTCCTCAGGTGCGCGAACATCATTCTCGACCTCATCGACGCTCGCACCGAGGAGAAGAGGACTCATATCAACAACATTTATGAGTCGCGCTTCGGGTTTGGCCAGCCATTCATCCGATGCGCCGCCATCCGTTCTCCTTCGGGTCACATTGATATTGTGACAAAGATGGGCCACGCCCTTTACGATGGAACCCTCTTGCGCATCTTGGCTTCTCACTTCAAGGATATCCAGCATCTTGGCCACGTCACCGATATATCACCATTCAGAGAATTCGCCTTCCACATGGCCAGCCTAGATAAATAGAAGAGACGCGCCCTCGACTTCTTCACCAAGACCCAGAAGCCCCTCGGCTTCCAGTATCCCAACGTTCCGTCCCCGAGTGCATCTAGGACCGTCTTTGTGTCTGACACTGTCAAATCAATGTGAACGAGTTTACCACCGTGGCGGGCATTACTGTCCCAATCATGTTCCGAGCTGCCTTCCAAGCCTGGCTGGCGCGGGCCACCGTTCGCCGAACTGTTGACATGGACTAGCTACCTGTATACTGGTCGAAATGTCCCGCTCCCAAACCCCCAGGATATCAACGGTTGTACCGCCAACTTTTTTCCTCTACAAGCTAATGTCTGCGGAACAGTCTGGCAATATCTGGAGGCAATATAAGCAGAGTACTGGTCGACAACGGAGAACGACGTGGTGGGCTTGGATGATATCTTTGTAGCTGCGGGGCTTGACCGAGCCAAGTATGGCAATCGAAGCCTCTTTCTCTTCCAGCCGTTCGATCCAGTACCACCCAAGGCGAAGGAGGCGTTCCCGACTGATGAAGGCGAGGATATGAGGTGGGTGTTCATGGCCGGTTCGGAAGCGACCATGATGCAGCCGTATGGACTGGTGGTGGTGGCAAAGACGGTGTTAGGACATCGAACTAAAGCGACCCAGGACCCCAGAGCCCCCAACAAAGAAGGAGAAAAGATGCGCGGGAGCAGCGTTTGGGATATAAAGGAAATGATGGATATTAGGCTGCATGGAAATATTGAGCAGTCTCTATAGGAAACCTGGAGCATCGCTGAGATATTTCTTTCGTTTTCACATTAACTGTCGATTAATCCTGTTTCTCAAAAAGTGTGCAAATTATAGATTTTTTTTCTTTATTTACCTTCAAACGAGAGTCAGTCCCTAGTGCATAACCAACACAGAACGAGTACGCAATAGCGAATGCAGTCAGATGCCCAAGGAGATCCGAGTCACAAAGAATCTTCTCAACGCGGGGGGCTGGATGACATATGATACCGTTTACGATCTTGTTTTAGAGTGAGATTATTGTTTCATATTACCGTCATGTTGATTCTTAATTTCGCCCCAGCCTCCCTCCAACATGATGAGATATGTCTATCCACTCCCAGGCTCGCCGTGATTTTTAACCCTCATATTAAATCAGGGATTAGACGGCGTAAACCTGACCACCCTAATCCTCTGTTATTAACCCAACAAAATCATCTTTACTCGGCATAGTAAGGATATCCTCCTAGCCTTGTCTCTGGCCCTCAAAGCGATACGCAACCCTCTGGGCAATCTCCAACGCCGACCCAAACCGAACCGGCGCCGTCTTACTCGCCCCGTTCTGCAGCAGGAACTTGACACTCTGGACGTGGCATAGTACACAGCCGTCTGAAATGGGCACCCGTACTCTCCCTCTCCCTGAGCATTGATATCAGCGCCGTGCTCCAGAATCAACGTCGCCATCTCATGAAAGTCGGTCCGATGTCGCGCCACAGCAGTCAAGGCGTTCCCATAATGAGCATCCTGCGCATTTGGATCTGCTCCATGATTGAGGAGCAGCTTGACCTTTCCTAGCCTGTAGTTTGCTGCTGCCGCCTGCAGCGCGTTGCCGTTTTTGCCCCCCCCTGCGAATTTACATGTGCTCCCTTCTCAATCAGGACCTTGATGGTGTTGTAGCCCAGCGAATGGCACGCTGTCGCACACAAGGCATTTCCCGACCATCCGGCACTGGCGTCAATGTCTTCTACCATATCAGCCAAGGCCTGAACAACGTCAGATCGGCACTCCTTCGCTGCGAGGTAGAGATCCGCGGTGGTGGGAACGATGCCAAGATCAAGCATGTCCTCGACGGTTTTCAAGTCCCCTCATCTTGCCCTTTCCCCAAGCTTGGATGCCAATCTTTCAACCTTTGTGTCCATATCAAAATCTATGACGAGAGCGCTGGGGAAATGGGGTGCCATGAAGTTAGCTTGAGCTTAGGAACTAGTGAGGGGACCACGCCTGGGACGACTATTGACCGATTGCACCAATGCCTGTAGTTTGCCCGGCTCCGCCTCGTGTGAATAGCTTTATTTCCTTCCCGTCCGAGGGGCATATTTAACCCGGCTTGACGGGGCATATTTCTTCCTGCTGCTGACAGTACATTCCTTAGAGGCTCGGGCTTGGGAGACCGTCTGTGTTGTCGTCTTAGGTCCCTCGGAAGTCCCTTATTTATTTCCTAGTATATTCTTATTCCTCTTAGAGACCCCTTTTAAAAGTAGATGCCGGGCTCGTTTTTTTTGCTAGGGCCGCCACTAGCTCGTTCAAAGAATAGATAACTACCAGATTATATTAACTAGACCTTTTATTCCTTAACAGCGCAAACGGATATATATACATCTTAAAGGTGTAACCCGTTAAAAAATCTTCTTGCACCGTCTACTTACACTCCCCTAGGCGTATTGTGACCGGAGCTCATACCCCTCAGACTCCTCCTCCTGTTCTGTCTCAGAGGAGATAAGTCGCTGTTGAGAACTGTGCCTCTTTCTGCGCACCGCGCCAACGATAGCACCAGCAATATACACAATACTGACAACGACAGAAACGAGGGCGTACGCAATGTTAAGGGAGTTAGGCGCGCTCGCAAGCTGCAGGCCTAATCCACCGTTAACAATACCGATAGCCATGAGAACACGGCCATACCAGATGTGAGCATGGCTAATAAGCCCTCGTTCCTGGTACTTAAGGAAGTGCAGATGGTGTAACCATCCGAGGATAGGCTGGATAATCAAGAGAACACAAATAATAGTGCCCATCTTAACGTGAGTGTTATTCCACCACTAGTAGTAGGGTTAGCAAACATGTATCATGTTATTATGGCAGTTGAAACACTTACTTCGCTCTCATCTTTAGCTAAAACATAGCCAACACCGAAACCCACCCATGTGCCAATGAAGGCAACAACTTGCCATCCTGCGTGAAGAAGCCAGTTTCCAACGAGGGGCATAGCGACAGCTCCAAGGGGGTAGGCGAGAACGAAGATAACGGCCATGACGATGCCATGAACATGCAACAGAGTATCGCCGCCATCGCCGCCTTGGCTTACAACGCCGTCGCTAGATCCCGATGTGCTGTTGGTACTAGAGTTGCCGCTAAATGGGTTCCCGCTGAAACTGAAAGTTGCGGAAGCGAAGTCGACCTTAAAGCTGTCTGTATTATCATGCTCCGCAATGCTCTCAGAAAGGCTCGTCGAGTCCAGGGAGCTACCTTGCTTCCATGCAGCAATCCATGAGTTGGTGCCTCGGAGGTCCAGGGAAGAGCAGTCGCTGCATCGGATGTTGGCAACCATCTCGCTGCTGCTGGCTTTAGAGCCTTCAATCAACTCTACCCCCTTATCCGACGAGTACTCAGGCTCATTATGGCCTCTTCCAGTTCTGGGGCTTAGCGTGACATTACCGCTACCGTCTGTATACACGATGAACATCTTGGAACCGTCCATTCTGGAACCGGTACCGACAGCAACCCATGAGTAGCTAGTGGGAGCCTTGATCTGCAAGTAGACATCGCCAGATCCCGAGGTTGCGGCGGACTCGGGAACACCCCAACGGAAGCAGACGTTATTCGTGGAGCAGTATGGGGAGGTGGTTGAGGTCGTGCCATAGGCATCTAAACATCATATCAGCGAGGAGTTATACCAACAGATTGACCCAATGATAAATGGGGTAGAGTCCGTGTGTCGTACACAAAATGGCGGCGGTAGCCAGCGTGCCCAGATTGAACTTCATTCTTACTGTGTGGGCTTGGTAATGTTGAAGAAAATGAAAACAGAACCAAAGCGAATCAATAGGACCAAAGAGGGTCAAAGAACCAAAACGAAGGTGAGCATGGACAAAATTCATCAAATGGACATCGACTGAGGGAGGCGGGAAAGTAGGGTATTAAAGGCGTGTTGAGAAGTTGGAGCGGCCAGGGGTTGGATCGTAGCCACGTTTAGAAGGCGAGCGAACTGGGAACTCGCTGGTGTTTGGATTCAACACTGACCTGACGAGTCAGATTGCAGACTAAAAAGCCAAGTCGTAACAAGCTCATGCCAAGAGGCGTCGTCAACGTCAAGGGCTTGGCACTGCCCTTGACACAGCCGTCGTGGCGCTGCAACCGGCTATCGGAGCACACGTATCCTCTGTCCAAAGGGGGGTGGTTGGAAGAGGGGTTTAGCACACTGCCTCACCTCTCTGACCTACGGATACCGTAGTTAGGACTGCATCTAAATTCGTCCGCACGCTGGTGTCAGGGGCCAGGGCCTAGGCTAAACCATGTTTGAGGATCGTGCTGCTTAATGTTTTTCGGATATTTGTGCCGCTCCGGCGGTAGGCTTGACTTAATGACCCGGAGCCCTCCACAGGTGAGGTGGACTGGGAAACATACCGTAGCGTTGAGTGGCGAGGACTAGAGTTACGTGCTAAGTAATGAGGTTGATGTGGTGCTAAGTAGGGAAGCTCAGTATCGTTCAGTAGAGGCCGTGCAGTTAGGCTGTGTAACGTCTTTCTGGCCCTTTGTGAACTGGTGTCACGGCCCGGCTTCCCATGCTCCACAGGGTGTTGCTGGGGACTCAAAATGTTTTAAAACACGGAAGAGATAAATACGCTCATTATTCGTACTCGGTATTCGGAGACCGGCAGCCTTCCCGTCTTGGCCATACGGAACATCCCAGTCCCTCGGCTCTGGTCTCCACAACGAGACGAGGAGACGACGGCTGTCACCTCTGCTCAACCGAATTATTTGGCAAGCGTCATGACTCCGGTCGAAGTCATTGCTTCAAAAACGGACAAGGCCTCCAGACAAATGATCGGCTGGCAAACGGGATAAACAAAGGAAGGAAAAGTGGTCTGCTTGTGAATATGGGACCGGTCGTGAATTTTTGACATTGTCCACCACCATCCAATCACGTAAGGCCTATTTCTAATGGCCGAGGTCTTTTGCCCCACGAGTCCGCACATGAGAGAAAGCGTCGTCAGCTTCTCTTCAGCCCGAGCCCCAGAATGGCAAGGGAGCGGACCCTTGGTGCAACCTGGGGAGACCCAGTTGGTGGCGATGTTCGGAAAGCTTGGCACTTTCTTCTACAGTTACCTTGAAAACTTTGTATAACTATACTACGGCAATGCATGGCTAGCTCCTGCATAACGACCCATCCTGTCACAGAGGAGGCGTCGTCGATGGATCGGAAACCCAGAGGCTTAGATTTCTGGACCTGGACAGGGTACGCTCGAGCCCAAGCTTTTTGTTTGTTATCCTAGGAATTCATGATCTGAGCATCCACTCTCGTCCCTTCAGACTAGCGACTCAGGCAGGGCCTAGACAAGTCCAGCGGGGTCTCCCCTAGCCACTTGGGGATGGCAAGGCTTGTCTCGCGCACTCTAGTCTTGGGCTTCTCGACGCGTGCATCACTGGCGCGCGCCAAAAACGAGATGGTCGCTCAAGCCTCGGTCCCAAATCGTCCTGCTCAGCCCCAAGAGCTTACGTCGCCCTCTGTCTTCCATGCAGCCGAATGTAATGAAGCTGATGAGATGATTACCCGTTGGCATTGTGGGGCTGCCCTCTGCCAACCTCGTCCCGAGGTTGGTCTCAAAACCCTGTGTCAGCCTCGAAAATGTGTGTCATCTGCTGAGGGGCTCCTCAAGCGATAAAACAGACTATTTCCTGTTCATGATCTTTCAGACTTCGCAATGCAGCCATTCTTTTATAGAACAAGCTGAAAATTGGCTTGTTGAATAGCCGCAAGAAAGGTAAAAATGCACATATTGATAGAAATATCGGAAATCGCATTTTTGGCTTTAATTGACCTGCCTAAGTGACGGGCTTGAATTTGACTGCCGCTCATGGCTAAGAATATCGGTATGTTGTTTTCTTCGAGCCTCAAGGTCATAAAATCGGTCGTGGTTGTCGGTCTGTTGAAGCCATTGATTGAACGTTAGCCTGGGGATAGCCTCATCCTTCCGTACCTTATTTGCTTGCCTCCAACGATCTTTCACTCCTTTGATCTCCTATAGAATGATAAATCGGGTTAATCGCAACTGTGAGCGCTGTGTCTTGACTTCTGCTGCTTCCTGTGATGCTTAGTGTTGAGCCTGAATGTCGGAAAGGTTAATGCTAGTGATAAAATCAACTGTTGGCCTTACCTGCTGACCGGGCTTCTTTCTCTTGCCCTATTTCTCTAGCTGAGTGAGCCGGTTAGCTGAAAATACCTTACGCTCACAATGCATACATGCTGCCTCTGCAATGACGTTGCAGGCGTTGGTAATAGCCTCTAAGGTTGGCGAGCTCATGACCTTCTGGTATCGATCATAAACTCGCTTTATTTGATCCTGAGCATCTTGAAACCTGGTTTCTAGCGGCAACCGGTCTATATGAGATGGATGGACTGCCTTCTGCTGTTGTCATTATTTGGTAAGGATGCGTTCGATTACGGGTTTCGCACTTGGAGGCCAAATACCGGACTTTTCGAAGCCTAATGTGATATTGCTTGCTGTGAAGCCTGTAGTGTAGATTTTCTTGAATGCTATAGTGAATTGTAGGAGGGAGAATGATAGATTGCCTTCTCGAATAGATTTCTGAAGCTCCTTTTGATGTGCGTTCTTGAGAGGCTGAAAAATACCAACATCGAGAGGCTGGGTAAGATGTGTTGAGTGTGAGGGCAGGATGCAAATGATAATGTCGAAATGAATACAATATTCGATAAACTGGAATCCCAGATAACCAGAGAAGCCATCAATAACGAGAAGGCGATAGATCTTATCCTCATCGTCCCGGGTGATCGGCGGTGCCTTGAGTGTATGAATGGAGTTGCGTTTTTTGGCCTTAAATGCCGAGACGAGCCTCAAGGTGCCTACCGTGCTTCCTAACACAGCCCGTCCGGTGAAGGCGGCGGCAAATTGAAGGCGTGTAAAGCCGAGGTTGCCCTCTCGGACTGACTTCCGAAGCTTCTTCTGGGCGTTCTTGAATGACTGAAAGACGGCAAGATCAAGCGGCTGGAGCAGGTGTGTTGAATGCGGCGGCAGGATGCAGATGATGATGTCGGACATGATGCAGTATTTGATGAACTTAAGGGATTTATGCCTTGTGAAGCTGTTAATAATAAGCAACCTATAGATCTTCTCTTGGTCATTATGCTTATTAGGAGGGGCCTGGCACTTTCCATAGTGCCTAACGCGAAGTAATTTATCGTAGCTGAACTATTCCTCGAAAGAAACTTCCCTCCTCTTGGCTGTAGCGGATTCTGCCCAGGAATAACGGTTGAAAGTATATAGCCAGTCCAGGAAAATCTTCTGGTTGCTAACGCGGTCTCTGACTGTGCAAAGCGCATGCCCGGGATGCAGTCATCGCCGATGTCAACCCAGCTCTCTGTTGGCCACATGTTAAACACCAGCCAAGGCGTAATCGTTGCTCCAGCGGCATTTCCTGCCTCAAGGAGCGTGGTTGACTCGCGGTTCGCTGGGTCGTTAACCCCGCGTGTTTCGTGATGTACGCATTATGATGACCTGAACGTGTTCTCTGAGGCAGCCGATTCGAATGCCGCATTCGTCCTCGTTCCAAGTCTCTGAGGCGCCTATCCTAAAGGTCCAGATGATCTCCTGGAGCCGGGTGAAGAAGTCCTTGATGTGCTGAACGTCGGAGGCCTCGAAGGAACGTCGGGCCTTATCCAGGGCCTTCACATATGTCCTCTTGAGCTCGGGGTGGCGCTTGAGGATGCGGGCATGCCACATCTTCGACATTGAGGCCTTCTCGATGCCTCGACGGCGCAGGAGCTCGAGGGCTGACTCTTCCACCTGCATCTTATCAGCAGGGAAGCCGGAGCGTTCCAAACAGGCGATATAAGCGACGAATGCTGCTTCTTCCGACTCCGTGAGGAGGCAAGGGCGGCCCTTTTGGGTTCTTGGCGGCAATAGGAGACGATGAGGTGCATACTCGGGCAATAGTTGGCTTGGTGAGGTCGAATTCCTTGGCCAGCTTGCGATAGGAAGTTGGGGGTGTAGTCAGGGCAGCCGTTGCCCTTGTGAGCCGGCGTACGGACGGTTGCCGGGCAGTAAGGATAGCAGCATTTCTTTCCTGCCTGCGGGCAACTTTATTGGCCATTGGGAGTGACCTGTTGAATTGGGTCATGTAATAATTCTGAGAGTTGGTGCCTGAATTGGTGCCTGAGGCAGCAAAGTCACTTGACTTGTTGGCGACCGGTTGCCGACCGGTCAGTAGGGAAAAAGAGGCTACAGGTGGCCAACAGGGAGAAGAAGAAGATAGAAGAGAGAGAACAACAGACGAATTGATCACATGATTGGCGGCGTACACGAAGCTATTCAACATTTTCCTTCTCGCTTCTTCCCTCATCCGCGCTTTTCCCTTTTTCCCCTGGCGACCGTGCGCGGTCGCTGACCAGTCATATGACCCCCACACCATTCATCGTGATGCCTCAGGCACCAACTTCTGGACTAATTACATGATCCAATTCAACAGCTTCTGTCTCCCTCCGAGGTGTCTCGAGTGGGGTTTTCTTTGAGGATCCGTTATTCCTTCCACCGGGGCCCGGAAAAACTCCCTTCCGTCCGACAGGTCCACTCGCTTTTAACTATCACATACGTTAGAAGATATTAAGAGGATATGTCGGACACACAGGGTGTTGAGTTGTGGTTCGAGTTAATGCATCAAAGGGATCAAGATAGAGGGATAATTTGGGAGCCAATGTAAGGCTCTTTTGATTGATCAGAAGATCCCTTCAATAGGATGATGATTCTGTTGAATTGGATCATTGTTGCACAAAGAGGAAGCTCTTTGTGATGCACCCAAACCGACACCCCGGCTAAACCTCGGTTAGTCTGGGGACAAAAACCCCCTCTCGCGACAGTATGTCCGGAGGGATTAAGGCACTTTCTTTCAATCTCTCGACCCCTATATCGGCTGCTCGATTGTGATTGTTTAGGCATTTCACTCTTATCGTAACTGTGCTATTCTGCGACAATCATGTAATTAGTCCAGAAGTTGGTGCCTGAGGCATCATGATGAATGGTGTGGAAAAGTCATATGACCGATTAGCGATCGCGCGCGGTCGCTAGGGAAAAAAGGGGGCAATGCGGACATGAAGGAAGAGAGATAAGACAACACAGATAATACAGACGAATTGATCACACGATTGACGGTGCACACGAAGCTATTTAACAATTAACAGTCAGATCTGCGTAATAGTCTATTGCGTTTTCCCTCACTATAAATCGCCTAGTGTTCGCCGATCGATTACAGCCCTTTTGCCGCCGAGACCAATATCATGACGACCTCAACTATCAAGCTCGAGACCGATAAGGACTGGGTCCAGTGGTATATAGCCTTACAGATCAAGGCAGCCAACAAAGACATCTGGGAATATATCTGTCGAATAGCTTCGTGTGCGCCGTCAATCATGTGATCAATTCGTCTGTGTTGTGTTGTCTGTTTTCTCTGTTTCCCTTCTTCATCGTCGCATCGCCCCCTTTTTTCCCTAGCGACCGCGCGCGGTCGCTGATCGGTCATATGACTTTTCCACACCATTCATCATGATGCCTCAGGCACCAACTTCTGGACTAATTACATGATCCGATTCAACAATATCAACCCAGAGGAGAAAAGCAAGCCCGCCCTACTTATTGCGAAGCTAACCCCTCCAGACCTAAAGGACTTTAAGAAGCCCCCGCCTAAGGGGAAGAAGGCAACCCCGGCCCTAATGGCCTCTACTGGAACGATTACTATCCTAGACCCTAAGCGCGAGGGGACCCCTCGGCCAGAAGGCGGTAAGGACTTGCTGGAATCTTCACTAAAGAAGAAGCATTTTAAGCCTTTAAGTATAAATATAAAAGAGGCAACCTATTATAATGCAATATTTATAGTCTACCTTAACTAAAAGAAACTAAATAATGCCCTTAGGGATAGTATAAAAGCTATCTCTAATTAGATCCTAGAGTCTATCTCTACTGGCCTAAAGAGTTAATGCTATTAACCTAAGATGACCCTAGTCGAGCAGGTTAAGGCCATCTATAACCGCTTCCGCAACGCTCAGTCCGACCGAGCAGCGAATGCTCGCCGAGCTCTCCGCAATACCCTCAGCCTCCCAGTGGCCCGCCGCCTAACCATACCGAAGGATATAAGCGATTGGTTTCAGAAGTGGGAGGCAGCCCTCTATAAGGCATGAGCCATGAAGCTTTAGGAAGCTAAGCGAGTAGACCTATGGTTCGGGGACCTAATCCATGCCTTAAGATGCATACCGCTTAAGTCCTGGGCGAACGCCTATAAAGCCTTAAAGACCGACTAAGTGGTTAAAGAGACTCTTAACCTTAATATAGTTATTAGGGCAGTTAGGCGAACCTTAGCTAATTACCTAAAGATTTAAAAGTGTAAATACCCTATATAATTCCTTCCAGCAAGTCGCCACTTGCTTAGCAAGCTATTGCCACTTGCTTAGCAAGCTATCGCCACTTGCTTAGCAAGCTATCGCCACTTGCTTAGCAAGC